>OX421447.1:37658336-37663336 GCA_949126865.1 Montipora capitata
TATATGAAGCATATATGGCTGACTCAATGGTATAAACGTTTTCTCAGGTATTTTTTTTCTCTAAACAATACTTATCATTTTAGGGATGAGTCGACGGATTAGTCATAGTTGTCTAGAGTTTTGCCTGATTTTCCATGTGAAACTTCAGATCATTATCAACGTTCGAATGAATCTCATGAATCATTTATACATCAACTTGTTCCGAAGCAGGTGCTTTACTTTCCACACAGATGACAGTTGTAGCACACGGAAACTTCATAGATTGGGTTTCAAAACTTGCAGTGGAAAACCCATTTCAAGCCATGTCACCTTTCCTTAAAATCCTCTGGACTTGCTATTCTGCCGGGCAACGGGTTTTCTATCGGTTATGAAGTAAAATCCCAGACATCGATTTTGAAAACCATAAAGGTGTGCATTTCATCTTCCATCGACTGGATTTTAGGTAATCCGTCTTTTCGCTTCGCGGTTTGTTTTATTATTATAAATTTGTTGCTTTCAGTGTCCTCTGGTAAATGGGTTGCATTTTCTTGGAAGGGGCTACAGCATGCCAAAGATTTCTATCTCACTTCTTTGACGTTTTTTTGTGGCCCCCACCATTTACTGGTGACATATTGTGGAAGTTTCCCGCATGTAGTATATTCAACGGAAATTGCAAGTACTGATTAAATTGGTTTTGTGCCATCGCCCTTGTTACGTAAAATGAAAAAAATATAAGTGAAGCTAGCCAAGTTGAAATAAAGCGATAAAAAGAGAATTTAAAGCCTTTCAAATTTGATTTGAAAACAAAAAAATTGAAAATAAAATGTGTGCTTGACACTGACTCTTGTTAAGTTAACAAGAGTCAGTGTCAAGCACAAATTTTATATTCTGATGTCCGATCCATCCCTGACTGCAATTATACTATTTTGAGTTCAGAAAAATAGAGTTTTGTGCTTTTGCGCTCACTGACCAAAGAAATACAAATATTGAAAGATTTGGACGGGAAAAGACAAAACTGAATGACCTCAAACACTTAAGTTATCGTAAAAGAGCAGTTCTTTCTTTTCGGAAACAAAGTTTTAATGTGTAAACTTGGGCACTCGATAGAACACTGATATTTACTCCAGCTAAGCAGTTTGAATTGTTTTCAGGTGAACAGCTTTGTAATTTTAATGATTGATGACCACGGCACCACAACGTTCATGCCAAGAAAAATATCAACAAAACTGCTAACTTTAATATAAATAAATGATGGGATCAAAAAGGTGATCTAATTTCTTTCTATCTACATAAACTGAATGGAGTTTGAAATGAACTGTTCATTTGGCTTCATGCTTGCTAGATATCCACCCAACAATTCCTGCAGCACCACATACACAGCAAACACTACTGAGCTCAGAGGCCTGTAAAAGAAATAAAAAGAAACGAAGTTGCAGAGTTGCAGCTCAGAAAATGCATCATGCACTGTTTAACATGAAAAGAACATTCAGGAATCAGCTACAGATAATGTTTCGAGTGCAACTGCCATCTTCCATGTTCTTCTGGTAGTAGGTTCCATCTCCAAAACAAGATCTCCTTCTCTCAGGTTGTCTCTCTTTCGGTACCATTTGTTTCTGGGTAGCAGGTCTGGTGCAAAATACTTCAGCCAACAGTGCCAAGTTCTTGTACACGCTTTTCCGTGCTCCTAACGAGATCCCTTGGATTCACCGTTGATTGCTCTTTTTGCACAGGGGGTGTGACGTGACGGGTGGACTTTCCCAAATACCATTTGAACTGCGGCAAAGGCGTCGCTGATTTACGAGACAGGTGACTTGTGCCAGAAAGGTTCTCCATTGCTCTTCTGTGAGGACTTGGGTCTCATAAAATTCCAGTGCTCTTCGTACAGATTTAATAAGACTTTCTACTACACCATTTTGATGGCTGGCTCGTGGAACATTTCAGTTCCAGTGAAACGTACAAGAATTCTTCACAAACGGCACTCTGGATTTTTGGGATGCCCCATACTTGCATGGTTTCCTTTAAGTAGTGTTGAGCACCAATAAAGTTTGTTCCACAGTCGCACCAACAGTTGTTTGGACTTCCTCTAAAAGACGTAGACCGTCTGAAGGTATCTGTGCTCCAGTCTGTTACTAACTCTAGATGAACCGCTCTAGTAGTCATGCAAGTAAAGATATTTGCATGTGCTTCCTTTAATGTTTTTCGAGCAACTCTGATCTGCAGCGGGCCAAATTGCCGATTGCCGTGTTGCAGAATGCTGGGAATCCCATTGCTTAGGGAGCTGGCCCATCAGTTGCTCTAATAGCTTTCTTCTTAACTTCTTGCAGGTCACACATTTTGCCGTAAGATGCTTTGCCATGTGACGTACGCCTATGATCCAAAAACGACGTCTGGGTTCGTATAAATGAGACTTTTGCTGCCGCAATGAGCTCGCTTTTCGTGAAGGTGGTAGAGAAGAAGGTGAACTAGTCGATGTCCTTTCGGGAGAATAATCGGATTGCGGAGCTCATTTGGTAGAGATCTGATATTTTCCAGCCTTCCGTGTGCAAGTAATAATCATTGCTCGTTTTCAGATGGAATCCACGTTTTGTCTAGCTTATCTTTGTCGAGGGTTTGTTGGCTTCATTTGAATAGCCAAAGTTCTGCTTGTGATAATTCTTTCAGTAATATTAGGTCTCGATTTTTTACTTTTGTTCTTGGGTTGCTGATAAACCTCAAAACATATGCCATGACTTTCCTGGCTTTTCTGAACGTTGAGCACGATTTCATCAAAATGTTCCATGATAGGGTTTTCGACAGCTTGTGTCTGACCAACTGGGTCCTGAAAAAATTCGTCGAAGCTCTCTGTCGCTGTGACTTGCCTACATTTCGTACCTGATGACTTCTTTTCCTCATTGTTTGGTGAGCTTTCTTCGAAGGCGGGCCACTCTTCTTCTGGCTTC
Source organism: Montipora capitata (assembly GCA_949126865.1). Lineage (NCBI taxonomy): Eukaryota > Metazoa > Cnidaria > Anthozoa > Scleractinia > Acroporidae > Montipora > Montipora capitata. Next base: position 37,661,255 of record OX421447.1, read on the forward strand.
CTCAAGAATTTGGGGCCTGTTAACCAGTCTTCCAGGGATTTTGGTGTAATCCCTTTGGTTAAGGCACCGGCTGGGTTGTGGCTTGATTTAACGAAATGGAATTCTTCTGGGTCAATTGTTTCCTGACTTTCAGTTACTCGAACTGAGACGAATGGCTTGAACTTTCTTGGACAGGTTTTTGTCTATCCAGAACATTCTTTTGCATTTGCTTTTGCATTTGCTGATTCCGGCAAATTCTAATGCTTCCTTGCATGCCTTATATGCTCTCGCGAGTGAGAGGCATCCCATGAGTTCTAAACGAGTTGCTGACCTCTTCAATGGGGACACAAATGCTTTAACCGGGATTGGTATACAGGTGTAAGTTCCATTAGTAAGCTTCCATCTTAGGAACAGGACTGAGCCATAAGCTTTCTCTCCCGCGTTACAAAATCCATGGATTTCTGGTAATTCAACTGCACCGTCTGGTTTGAGCTTTCTACTGAATTCGTACTTGAGGAGTTGTTTAAGTACTTGAACATTCAACTTCCATCTTAACTGGATTGCGTCTGGGAGGATAGTAACCTGTGCTCCATAGTTCTTGTAGAGAAATTCTGAACTCAATGGTTGTTGGGGTTACGATTCCTATTGGATCCCATAGTAGTGCAAGATATGCAAGGCAATTCCTCTTCTTGATTGGACTCTCACTTGTAGCAATTTCATTCTTTTTGAAGGAAAATTTATCCTTGGCTTTGTACCACTTGTGACCAAGAAAATCCACGACAGTTTAATCTGACTCATCAATGTTCTGGTTGTTCGAGTTCCACTCTTTGACTTGAAAGCAGCCTGTGGCAAGTATGAACTCTATCGATCAACCTTATCGGCGCTCATAAACATCTCTCAGAATTGGTTCAACGACACTGATAACAAGCTACAGGGAAGGAAAAGCATTCATGCATTGTTTGTAGATTTTAGTAAGGCGTTCGATCTTGTTGATCACTCTGTCCTTTTGAACAAGCTCAAGCAACTGAATATCAACACCAGTCTATGACTATGGATCCAGAGTTTCCTGACAGATCGCACACAAGTGAAACTCCCTGGAGCTCTCTCTACAAAAAGTTCTTGCCCAGCCGGTGTCCCGCAAGGGTCCGTAATCTTACCGCTATTGTTTAATATGTTTATCGATGACATCGATGATGCCATACCTGCTAACCTCCACGACCGAGTCCGTGTATGCAAATACGCGGACGACTGCACCTTCTATGAGTCTCTCTCTACCAACGACGAGTCTTCTATGCAAGTTGTACTTAATAGTATACATGAGTGGACAACATCCAACCGCATGCTAATAAACAGCAAGAAGACAAAGGACATGTTATTGACCTTCAGAAAGTCACCTACTACTCCTGATAGTCTTCATCTTGGAAACTGTGAACTTGAACGAGTCAATGTTTTTAAATTGTTGGGAGTCTGGTTTCAGGACGATCTCCGTTGGAATCAGCACATTGAGGAGATGACTAAGAAGGCCAACAAAAGGTTATTCCTCCTGCGTGAATGTAGGAAAGCCAATCTTCCTAAAGACGTTGGAATTACACTTTACAACACAAAGATCCGCCCTCTATTAGAGTACGCGTCACCTGTTTGGGGAGGTTTACCTAACTATCTGTCTGAAGACGTCCAACGAGTTCAAGACCGTAGCCTTAGTATTATTGGCGTACCAAGAACTGCCCTCCCTGCGCTTCATGAGAGAAGGAGCACTGTTACCAAACGAGAACTTGAAAAAATTCTAAAGGACGAATGTAACCCAAATAACGTTTTTGTTAAATCGGCACCAAAAAATCAATATGATTTAAGATCTAGGAGAAGCACATATACCGAAGCGTCGGGAACCGACAGGCACCAACGTTCCTTCATACCAAGAGCTCATAAACTTTGCGGAATATAACTTTTATATATTTATGTGTGTATATGTATATAGTTTTTAACATATTTTTACGATTATTATTTGTCATTTTTCTCGCTTTTTAAATATTGTATTGCCATTGTATTTTTCACTCAAGATGGTCAAATAAAGCGCATTATCATCATTATTCATCTCGTTTGTGA
>OX421447.1:37668336-37725836 GCA_949126865.1 Montipora capitata
TTAGGGTGGCACAAAACGCCTTGTATCTTAAAAATGGGAACATTTCAAGCCATGAAACTTTGTTATAGTTTTGTTTTCTCTGACAACAAAAACATGTTAACAGATCAGCTTTTCAGGATAATTGGATCGTAGTTTTTCAAATTGTTCTTCGGGCCCGAAAAGTTTACGGGACTTTCGAGAAACGGACCCAGGTCCCTCAAAGAGCTGTTGAGAAATGAGCCCTTGGACTATTATGAAGATTAGCTCAAAACGGAAAGAGACCATTATACAATTTTGACTTATTGCAAACTGGTGATTTGCAAAGTAAATTTCACTCGAAAAATCTATATCGCTTCGTCATTCATGCGATATCGGTTTCTCGCGTGAAGTTTACCTTGGAATTCACTAGTTGGGCAATGAATTTTTACATAGAAGAAAGCAAAGAAGATGACTTGCAGTAACCGGAAACACCAAAACGCGGACAATTCAAAAACATTTCATTTTTACTAACCCTACGGGCAGTAAGAATAAATAACCAGGGAGCTCCGCTTTTAAGCTTGGCTAAATCTCTATATTATCTCTATTATTAAAAGGAGCATCATCGGCTTTGCAGGGCTATCAATTTGATACCTATGCACGAGTTAGCCATTGGCTCCCTATGTTTTCAGAAGAAGTGGTGTGGGCCCCTTGAGCCACCTTTCTGCGGGCGTCCGAAGAAACAGGTTGGGATGTTTTGCATACCATGTTGGAAAATTATAGCGGTCAGGAAACTCAAAGTTGTGGTGTCACGCATGGAATTGGTCGAGAGGGAATGACGTCACGCAGGGAGTGGGATGACGTCGCAGAGACGCAGACCCCTCACGGTTCAAACGAAAAACACAAAAAACTTGATACAAATTAGAGAAACGTTCCTTAGTGTTTGCAAGGTTCCTTACAGTATCTACTCCATGTCAAAACGGTGCCCTGCACACTCACCCCGTAACTGTTTTTCTTCGTCCTCCGACAGGAATCCGGAGAGAACACGAGCGTTCGCTTCATCACCCGAATTCATTTCATTGTCCGACGGGAACCCGTAAGCATCCTCGTCCACATTGTCATTAAAGAGCTTTAGATTCTAGTTCGAAAACGACCACGGGTATGAGATTTTTTCATAAGACAACAGTGAGCGCGTACAAACCAGCGTCATTTTGGCAGGAAAAACGTGATGCCGTTGTCATTTTAGTACGAGGTTTTGTCGAAACAAGTCAACAACACGGTAGTAGTTTTGGCATTTTTTGATGAGAAAAAAGGCTCAGTTAGCAGCAATACGAATAACTGAACAACCTATACTGCTAACAAAGAGTAAGATTAAGCATACGGGTTATAAATTTCTTTAGTATTTTCGCTAAAAACGGGCGTACTCGTTCTCGCCCTCGTCGTAGAATCTAAAGGTCCCTATTCTCGGTGAGACGGTAACCATACGGATAGGTAATAGCCGTCTCCATCCGGTCGAAGTACCCGTTTGTTGTGAACGAGTTGATGGTCTTTGCGGGTTGAGTTTGTCCGTAAATTAACCAATATGGGTGCCGAGGCTCGTCAGGGAGATGCAGGTAGAGGACGGAATCGGTTTCGTAGTAGAGGACCCGCTTGCCTAGGTGTTCCAAGGCCTCGTACAGGCTTTAACGCGCCCAGCAGGTGGTAAACGCGGCAATGAACACGTTGGTGTTGACATTGAGGTCCGTTATATATCTGTCGTCGTGTCAAGACAAAGGAATCACTACCGAAAACAATCCGTTTCCATTGCTCCAGGGCGTTTTCCCAAGACTTGGTTTGTCCAAAAGATGATATCCACAGGTTTTTCATCCACCACTCCTACCAACTCCGAATCAGCGTGCTTGCTCTGCTAACTTTCAATTTTCAGGGGTGCAAATTAGTCACGCGCTACTAGGGCTTTAAGGTGGCTTACTACAGTTTTAATGGATTATAACAGTCCAACTTCTAACTCTTTTGAAAAATGTCCCAAGATGTTTTTCATTCTCTATTTACTGTTTGCTTAAGTCTTTTGCCATTCTATGTGAAAATTGAACAATTAAACGTAAACAAATGGCCAAAGTGAACGACAGAGTACCTAAGGAGAGCCTGAGCGCTAGTAGTTTAAATCACGTTTTTCTCAAAATCCACCCGTATGACCCCCACCCCCCCCCCCCCCCCCTCAAAATTTCAGGAATAAGAAATTGGCTCTGATTCAGCATTCATGCAAAGTAAAATAAAAATTTGTAAGGTAGATTTTGAGCTAATTTTGATTTCACATTTTCTTAGTTTGCGAAAAATGTGCCTTACAGATTTTTATTTTACTTTGCGTGAATGCTGAATCAGAGCCAATTTCTTATTCCTGAAATTTTGAGGGGTCATACGGGTAGCGCCAATTTTCTGGACTATTGTTAATGCCTTTACCGCCTGCGGTCTGGCTTGCCACTTTTGTAAAACGTAATGTGGCAAGTCAACTGTTTCTCCTACTAGGGGGGAAGACAGGTTTTGGATAAACCACCGATGCTTGTTCCTTTGTGGGAAAGTCTTTTTGCGGTTGTTCCTTTCTTGAGGTATAAGCCTTCTTATTAAAGGAAGCGTGCGTACATTCAACCAGAAGGCCTTTTCAGTCGAGACTGACCATGTTAATTCGCGCGGTTCCCATGGTCTGCGGTCTTGATAATAAACTACTCTAGGATCTTTGTGCATTACCAGTCACCTCAGCCACAGCCATCCATCGATTTAGATACATACGCGTTCTGTAAATGATCGTCTGGCTTCTTCTCCGAATTTCGAAACCTATATCTATAATTATGATCTGCCGTTGATTGATACCCCTTATTGATAACTGCTATCCTCGAAATTCTGTTTGGCGGGCTCTACATTGGTATTTCAAAGTAAATAGATTTGGCCCTCTTGGTGTTTTTCGGTACGAAATTCCCTACTCAGTTCTCTTCGGGTATCGATTGAGCCCTCGAAAATTAGTCGTCGACTTTCTCACTTTCTCTCCTTTCTCTTATTTTCAGAAATTTAGGCGTCCGATCACTGCTTTGCTCGCGTTCTATCACTCGAAGATTTCAAGTAAAATGTTACCAGGTTTATTTCGACTTATTTTGATAGAATTTATGTGAACAAAAATATCTTTCCCCGTTGCATTTTATTTTTATTGAAGCAATCCAATGGATTTGATAAAAATCATAACTGTTTTATACCCAAAGTTCTTGACGTCACGCCAACAACGAACCTTTTTCAACAGTTTCCATTAGGATACCTTCACTTCCGAGTTCTTAATAAACCTTTTGTTTAAGAGCCTTAACATTATACAATCTGATTTTGATCGTTGATAACAGTAAGTATTATATCGCCATACGCTGACCGAGAAACGTGACAGAAGGCACAACGTCTACCGTGATGACACAATGACTTGAAATTTCTGTTCAAAGTATATGGGTCTTAAAAGTGCGTTCGCTGAAACCGGGGCCACCTAGATAATTCACAGCAATCGACCCCACAATCACTTCAGCATCACCAGTCAACGAACAATTTGCGATTTCATCGTTTCGTATCGGACCTTTGATTCGCTGGATCTGAAAATGTTGGAATCTATAGTTTCAGCTCTGCCATCTCATTGGTTTTCGTTATCTGGGTGGCCCCAGTTTCAGTGAACGCACTGTAAATGAAATACAACTGTTGAACTTATTCACTGGGTTTCATTTCTCCGTGAGATACTGATTCAATTTTTTTTTTTTTTCAAATGGGTTTTTGCTGCTCGCAGAAGCATCTCCGACTAAATACCTTAATTTTTCAAAAAGGGCAATGCGAAAACTGCCTCCTCAAAATTTTTCTGGATTGTCGACTTTACCAACGATAAAAAAAAATTACTTTAAGACTTTAAAAATACTAAAAGGAATTTAATTTTCCTTGTCCTGTTTTTTCATTCAAACAATATGGACATGCATGCGTCAAACGAAATTTCTCCAGATCAACGCAAAAGGAAACACCTAGTCATTTCTCTACGAAGATGATACTTTTATATGTTTTCACAGAGAACAAAAAATTATCAAATAGAAGAGATGAAAGTGCGCCGATCATTTTTGTCTAGCTTTGTTGTGCATGTTAACGTAACCATAGAAACAATCCACGAGAGTGAGAAACTGCGAAGACAACTGTCTTCAAAATGCTTCAAAAGGTTGCAGTATATGAATTAATATTGTTAGATAACATAAATATATTGTATGAAGTGGTGGGGTTAAACTGACACGGCGCAGATCGCACTTGAGAAGGACTAAGGACTCCGCTGCCCTTATGTTCTGCTTCGCGCTCACTCTCAAATGTAAAGCAACGAGACCCACATCGAGAATATGCAAAATCGACAACTAGCAATGTCATACTTTTGTAAATTGTAACTCAATCACGGGTACAATAAAGTGTGTTGTTGTTCTTCTAGTTGTCATACCTAACGTTATGAACCATAAACTCCCGTCGTAAGATCATCTGTGAGGAAAAAGCAACGGTTATTCCTGATATTCTTGAGAGCTTCCACTCCACACTTGAATAAAAAGGAAGTTTAGAACGTCAGAATAAAGATACTCGCCGGATGCAAGTAATGGATTCAACGAGAGTATTGATCTCCTTGGTTAAACCAGATGTAGTAGCCGGCACCCGGGCTTCCACAGGTATGGTCGACGCTACAGAGATTTGAATTGCGCTGACTAATTCGGTAGACACTCAAGGTTTTACCGGGTCGTGTCGGTGTTGCTAAAGGAGAAGTACTTGTATGAAGCACCAACAAGAGTAATATCAATAAATCCAAATGTATTTTTCCTTTGTGAGGGGACAATGCAGTATTTTGCATCCCAGTTTACCTCATAAGAGAGACAGCCTTTTCTGGACTGAGTGTTTTTAGTTCTCTTCCTTCTTGCCTTTGGGGCCCAAAATATGATAATCAGACAGCAGTGTATATGGAGATCGAGACAAGTGGTATATGAGTCACAAAAGTCACAGAGTTTACAGCTACCCAAAAAATTCCAACCAGGCGGCAATTTCGCTGGATCGGTGAAGTTCATCTTCCTTTTTGATGGACTTAATTCGCAGTATCTTTTCATTAACCGCGTATGAAGGTGAATAAAAACCTACATCTATCATGGATGCCCCGATTTTCTCCGGGAAGAAATCTGCATAAGGTGTTGTTAAGAATTGCCTCCATTCATCTTGACTTTGCTGAAATCGCGAGATAAATTTGTACCTTTGTTTCATGGTGTTTGACGTTTTGCTTTTCGTTGAGGGAGGCGATTTGACTTTGTCTTCAAGCAGTGGTTGTCTTTCATTCAGGCTCAGTCGCTCTAGCCCTTTTTCCACTTCATTGCATTTCTCTCTGGCTATCTCATCTTGTGAGGCTTCAAAAATGGTGCCCAATCGCTGCCTATTGGACAGACTATTTGAACGGCACGGCGTATAATTTCGATGTTGAGAACCATGAAAACGACACATGTCTAAATTTCTTGGTGGAAATTAACACAATCCTGGCTTTTTGTAGTAAGCAGACATTAAGTGATCGGGCGTCAGAAAACTAACAATTTCAAGATGCGTATGGTGGATTAGAAACCGTAAAGCAATCGTTTTGAACTGGATTTCAGCAGCTTTCAATGCGTCAACATGTCCTCTCTGCCAAAAGAGAACTTTGTGACCACATCAGTGAATGTGGCTTTTAATGTGAATGTGGCTGTTCGTTCACGTGAAATAAATTCAGATTCGTTTCCTGGATATGATTCCTATCAAAATTTCAGTCCGAAAACGTGAGGTGCTGGCATGAGCCACTGCACGCGTAAATTCAAATTATGCGGCTTCAGTCCAATGGAGTGGCCAGTTAGCTTTTTAATTAACTTTATTTTACAAAGAAAAGACGTTCATGATTTTATACTACTTCTCCCCAAAAGAAGGACGAAGCAACCTTCAATAGGTGACAATCACGTTTCTTGCCCGCCAAAAGAGTTCAAAATGCTACATCTGTCCAGTGATGTATGTAAAAAATATCGAGCACACATTCATGTGCATGAGGTAGAGCACGAGACAAAAAAATCTCAAATTTAATATCCCTAATCTCTGTGTTGCAAAAACTGTACAACACATTTTCCTTCAATATCAGTCACCTCTAACTCTGAGGTCAGGCGTCTTCGAACAATCCAATCCAGAACATCAATCGCTTGAAAATTCTGAAAAGGCCAACTTGACAACGGTGATAGCAAGGTCAGTAAGTAAAATAAACCCCTGGACATCAAGTACACTCAGTGAAAACCAGAGGAAATGTTCCAAATATCACAAGCAATACTGTTACCGCCAGAACTGAAGTTGGGGGCCATTATTATTGTAATTTCTTTTTCAGGGATAAAATCACGTCCAACTCGTTTGACTCCTTTCATGCAGGAGGTGAAACAGGAAACTAGCACAGGAAATGAAAATGTTCGATTGATTTATGCTAGCTTATCTCAAATGAAACAAGGAAGGCAAAAACAACGTAAACGGATCTAAAACGGGCATTGACAGGTAACACTGAAGCTTCCGTTTAAGAGGATTCGATCGCGTGAAAAATATTGATCTAACGATCAGTCTTCAATTTCTTCAGTCTTTCATTTATATTCATGCAATGTGACGAACCTTACTCTCCGTTTTGAAAACTGAAACTAATCCTCCTGCAAACTGGTGTTAGTTTTTTGACACTCTTATATCGGATATGTTATGCGGGCACGCGTTCAACCCGTCTCTATCGGGCTGTACTCCGTAGCATGGTTCTTAAGGATGGGGGTGGGTGGCTCTAAACTACAGAAAGACATGCAGGAGGTGAAACAGGAGAGAAAGACAATTGCTGCATAGGAAGATTTTTAGTCAAGATCCCTGCAAAAAGGTTGCATGGGTGGTCCTAATTTTTACAATGGAAATCTGACATCGCTTCATTCAGAAGGCGCATGCTCAATTAGTCGTACTCCTCTGCCGTGCGTTTCAGTGAAAAACAGGCAAAAATTCTCAAGAAACGAAAGGAAGAGTCAGTTTTTTCCCCGGATGGGAACCGTCCCATAATTTTTCGTAAACTGTACTATGAAATTTTTATTTGGACAGAAAATGGAACTGATATTTTGAAAGTGTATCAAGGGAGGGCCTTCGTGACGTCATAATTTTTTTGAGAAATGTGTATTTTTTAAATCCATGCTACAGATTTTGTTTTAGAATGTTCTCAGTGCTCGAAATTAGCGGTCGTCCGGTCGCCTCAGACAACCAGAAAGTTTACCAGGCGACTAGTTTTTCGTAAAATGAAAAGGTCAGTTGCGCGAGGAAAAACCAACGGACAACCCAGCCAAAAATAGAAAATGTATCATATAAGCAGCACCCTACTCAATCGACGGTTTTCTCTTGTTAACAGTCATTTATTTGCCTCAGTTGAGCATTTTCCCGTGTTTTCAACATCTGTGGCTTTTACAAAAAATTGTCACATGTAGCTGGCGATGAAGGGCGAAGACTCCATTTTGAAAATGCTCAAACTTTAACCCAGACTTCAGAACTATGGGAAGAACTATGGGACAACCTCAAAAGCCATGCGATTGCATCTCAGCACGGCGCGGATTTTACAGTCCTGTAATGTTTGAGTACATTTCGTTGAAAGTGACAACATTTATCATTGATAGCCACATCAAAGTCATTTTGAAGTCAGTGGGACTTATTTGAGCTTGTTGACTGAATGAAAGTATCGTCAATGTGCCGAAATTTAACCCGGAACACCCTATTTTCAGACCCTGATGATGTGGAGGAAATGTAACCGGAAAGAAAACACAAAACTCTGGCTTATAAGCCACTGATCTCAGGGGCGGACCCATATGGCTTCCACCATTTTACGGAAATCGTTGAGAAACACGGGAAATTCCCGGGGGAGCATGCTACCGGAGCCCTTAGAAACTTTTTGGTTTTTTTGGAAACCGGTCATTATTTATCCTAGATCCGCCCCTGAGTCTGAACTGAATTTGTGCGTAATGTAAAATGCGAAAGCAAGATGCTACAAACTCTCCTTGCACCAGATCGCGAGAATCGGATTATCTCTCAGATGCCTAAATCAGTGTATGCAGAAAGAAACGAAATCGTAATTCTGTCCTGGTACTCATCAACAAATGTCTTTAGAACTAACATCAGTGCTATGACTTGAGGCACATGACAAGCTCAGTAACGTAAGTCAGTTTCGATTGCATGAATCGCAGCACATTCGAAAATTAATTGTTTTACTGTTTCATCGTAGTTTTTCTAATCATTATGCGTTTGACTAACTATTACACGTCATTCCGGCGGGTGTCATTCCGGACAGGTTGAAACTAGATGCGGTGATAAAATGTAGGATGGCTTGCTTCAGGCTCCGATGTCTAGTAATTTCAGCGGGTTCTGGGCCATCGGGTGGCTATTCCTCGACTCGTGTTTCAAAACGTTAACTGGGACCGACGCAATCGTTACTTCAGTTGTACGACGAACGACGCACTATTTCCACTATTTCTTCCCGCTTCCCTGTCCCCAACAAAGATCCCCAGACAAACCAAAAGACAAAACATGAAAATCATGGATCTCAGAGGGCAACCGACCAAGCAAGCAACGACTCTGGTAATGTTCCCTTCAAAAGATAAAAAATGCAAAAATATGCCGATTATGCTTACACGTTTACTTACAAAAAGAGCACAAATTATGCTCGGGTTTTTTCCAGATTATGACAAGAATTATGCTAGTACAATCGATAAGGGTCTAGCGGAACTCTAACAGCATTGTAAACAAACATTCCGGTGAGGGCTTTGGCGTATGTGATTTTATATCGTTTTTGTTATATTACAATGTCAACGAAAAAAAAAACATTTTTTTGGCTAGCGTTTTACATAACCGTCTTAAGCTTATTGCCACATTTTGGCGTAAGAACATATATGATACATGGCAATTTTGCTATAGAAACCTTAAATCATCTAATTTTCGGAAGTTCAAATAAATTTAAGCCTTTATTCCGCAGACGCGACAATACACTGACGTTAAAACGATTTAGCAGACGGCAAACCCAGCTGCCTACATTGCGTATGCCTTAAAAGGCTACAATATCATCTATGGCTATTTTTGACATACAGGTGGAAATTTTTAATTGTATTCTGAAGTTATGTAACATAAAAGAGTGGAGTTTCTAGAAGATAAAAATTGTGGCAGCAGCCTTTTGTCTATATGGCACATGATTCTTGGCGAATTAAATACTGCTCAATGTCCTATACAGAAGAAGCAAAATTATCTACAAAAGGGACGAGATGACCCAATACAGGAATTGTATTTCTCTACCAATACAGCTAAGTACAATACTAGAAATCTCTGAAACTCAAGATGAAAATGGTAATCATATCGTCGTGGAAGAGAATTCCATGAAATGTGGCCATTTCCTGGGAAACCTCAAGATTTACAGGTCAGTGCTGTGGTAAAGCCTCAAGAAATATGATGGCCTTTCACAGACGTCCCGCAGAGAAAGAGATCAGCTAGTTTCACCCACGTATCGCCAACTAGCTTACTGCTCGTAAATGCACCGCATTGGCGAGAAAAAGCAAAAGTACTAGGATTCGTCCTGGATTCAAACCCGGAGGCCTATACTGAATCCAAACCACGTTCCAACCAAAACACAAGCACCGCTGAGATGGAAATTTTTTTCCCGGAGTTTTGTAAGTACAGAGAAATTTTGTCATCACCAACTGTGCAAAAATATCCAGGCGTCAGGCTTTGCAAGGGACTACAACAACAAGAAAACGCACAAGGCGTTGAGGAAACGGCGAATGAGGAGCTGCTGGTGCAGTCGTGGCTGAATTTGTTTGGAGGGTCTCAATAGAGTCAGCCGTTAGAAACAAAACCACCGAACATTTAGTCGCTCACCGGGTTAGAAATAACAGAAACTGATTTAAATTCGGATATAGCATAAGAAGTTAAATTAACGGATAAAGGACACAATGAAGTGTTAGTAACCCACTTGAAAATTCCGCACAGAAGACTCAGGTAAAACTGAGGACTGATATCGAGGAACGAAACTAAACCATTGCGATTCCGAATCGAGCAGAGGTCTTACTTTGCGGCGACGGGAAGCTGATAACAGTTTACAAAAAGTATTAACATCCCGAATTCAAAACAAGTAGGGGAAATAACGAAGTTAGATAATGTACGTATTTAAAAAATTCAAAACTAATAAACAGAACCGGGGTCAAAATTGTATGCAATTTGTTTTCCAAAGAAAAGAAAATGGAAAAGAGGATAATTTAAAGCAATGATATTTTGCGACAGGTTATAGTCTTTATAAATACAAGCACATGAACAATATGATTCCTTAGTGACCTGACCTTAGTAACCTGTATAATCATTCCGCCGTCAGCTCGAAGAATTCGAAACATACGTCACTTTTATGTCAAAACACCTTTCATAATACAACAGGAAAAACCAGAGCTTTAATTAGGAGGCCGAAAACTGTAAATAAATAGTAATGCTAATTACCGGCAGGCTTTGTTGGTTGAAGTCATTTCCTGGTCGATTCGACGGTTTAAGCACTTTCTCAGGTATTATTTCATTTTTCTGAAAACAATACTTAACATTTGAGAGATGGGTCGACGGATTAGTCGTAGTTGTCTCGATTTTTTCCTGATTTTCAATGTATTTAAATTAAACTTTGTAGTAAAGCCTCAAGTCATTATCAATGGCCGAATCAATCGTATGAATCATTTACACATCAACTTGTTCCGTTGCAGGTGCTATACTTCCCACATAGATCCCACTTGCCAGTGTAGCAGGCGGAGATTTCGTAGATCGACTTTCAAAATGCACTTACACTTAACAATTATTCTACTGGGGCGCACTGGATATGAAGTGATAGATAACCAACGAGGTGCGTAGCGCCGAGTTGATTATAATCGCTTTATATCCAGCAAGCTCGAAAAGGTTTTTTAGATGTTCGGGTTAGCATTGTCGACTAAAGCATCGATTTCTACCTCGTTCAATTCCGGTCCAAAACGGCTACCCATCAACATTGAAAAGCTATTTGACCGAAGACACGAACTTATTTTTAAATGTCACAATGCTCTTAGTTCAATGCTTCCACCTTTGGGATCGGACCGTCCTTACACTTTGCCGGTAGGTAAAGAAAAAAAGGCAATCAAGATTATTGGAGAAAAGCCTGTTTATACAGCCTGTGCAATGCTGGTATATACCGGTATAAAAAACACTGCAGAGAATAATTTAGTCAAAACCCAAAATATATGATATATTGAAATAGTGTATCTATGCGAGATAACAAAACCATTACACTCGAATATAATACGTTTTTCGTTCAATTGAACAAATTTTATTTTATTTATACAAGTATGGCGGCAAGGAGCACATCTATCAAAAGGCTGTGTAGGACAGTAGCCACCAGTTACTGGGGCGCATGCGTATGATAAAGAAACTTTGGCAAATACAGTTTTAGAGCTATGCAGCCTAAATGGCATGAATGAATGAATGAATAAGATTAAATATATGTGGCACGACTTTGCGGAAATGTGTTACTTAATAAAGTAAAATCCAGAATAAGAATGCCGGTTTCAGGAAATGAATCACCTGCTAGTGATTGATAAAAAGCTTGTATAAATAGTCAACAGGCGACGCGTGTCAAATGAGCTGAAATTAAACCAAGTACCTGTTGTGACAACTTCCGTGAATCTTTTAGACTTTGATGTGTTACTACTTTTCAAGTCTTTCAAAGGCAGCTCAAGTCTGAATGCCATTCATAACAATGAACTTTAAAGTTTGACGTTTTCGAAAGATGAAGAGACAGCACCAAACATTTTCATCCAGGACAAAATAATTGGATCATTGTACTTTTTCGCATCAATGTTTGCACTTTGTTCGAGCCTGATTCTTGCGTCGGGTGCAAAGAAATCAGGAAATAACAATTTAACCATTTCTAGAGTAGCATCGTTAAAATGTCTCCGGCAATGTGGACATCTGGAGCAGTTCGTTTCGCTTTGACATGGATTCGTCAATGGGTTCAATCTTTCATGCTGCATTAGCTCGTTTTCCTTCCAGTATAGATTTGTAGGCGAAGCGAATTCCTTTGTATTTTGCTGAGTATTTCCGTAATCTAAAGAGACTGCTGAAGTTTGTTTTGAATTGCTGGATAACAAATCAAAAGAACCACTGACTGTCTTTCCCATTGCTTCAATGTCAGGGAGTCGAATCTTCATGAAACTGTGACTACTGCTCTTCAAACGACCAGCTTGTAGAGTGTTCTATCGACTGACAATTGATCTCCGACCTTATATCAGGACTATTTGACGTTGATTCGATATTATCGCCATTAAACAGAATTTGCATAAGAAAGCTCTCACCGAGAACTCAGCATGCGGTTGAAATCATTGCCATTTCAGTATCAAAAACGCTGTAGCGTGCTTGAGTAATATGCATAAAATGGTAAGCCGAAACGAAGTAGGGCCCGGATAAAAACGACTTTTAATAAACTTCAAAGCGAGCCAAAAACTAGAAACTGAGGCGAATACTATTAGATTCCACGTAAACAAGTGATAGTGGATTCCAGAAAACACCAAACTGCAGGAAGGCTGTTTCGATATTTGCTTTTGTATCACTTTGATAGTCAGTTAAATAATAACCATCTAGAATTTTCTACCAATATATTAAAAAAAGTAGCCGACCTTGTTTTCTCAAACTAAGACTCTATATAACTTGATAAAACGTCCAAAGAGATGAACACAGGAGGTGAAAGGAGTTGAATATACAGGTATGAAATGGATATTCGAACGATCATGCTTTTAATGTAAACATCTCTTAGAGACTTAAATCCTGCGTCAAATTAATTACCGCTATCACACGACCTAGAATTTTCCCTTTTACCGCTTAAAATTTTTTCACTTTATTGTTTTTTTTCTAGTTGGTTTAGGTATTGGGAAAAAATGCAGCTGACAATGCTGCATTCCGGCTGCCAGTTTGCCGAATTTAGGACTTCAGTGTAAGTCAGAGGAAACAGCATCATTTGACGAAAGATCGGTTGCGATCAGATTAAACACCCGAAAAGGATCACTGTGTATCTAAAGCCATTCGCAACTGAAAGTGGAATCGATGTGGCTGACACCATCTTCCCCTCTTTTACACTAGAACAATTTTTATGAGCCAAGAACGTTGAGGCTAAACTGAGAGATCGTGAAATGCTTAGTTTTCTCAGAAAGAACAGATCAAGAACCTGTCTTAGGCTTAAGTTCTACCTAAATGTAACATAACGAACTATTTATTCTGATCCATTTGCCATTACGTAAAAGGTGCAATGAACTGAACGCAGTACAAGCAAATGAAACCGACTGACACGAAGTACATAAGCGGGCCTTTTCACACTGTTATGTAATATGAAATCAACAAAAAAATAAATGAAGCTAAGCAAATTGAATTAAGGCGACTTCTAAAGAATTAAAAGCCTTTAAAATTTGATTTTTTTTTTTGACTTTTCTGCTCGGCTTTTTGTTTTTCACAAAATGTCGAATTTCGCTCATTGACCAGAGAAACACAAGTAAAGATTTCGACGGGAAAAGACACCATCAAACAGACTGAACTTGGAATATACAATCCCACGGCAAAAAATTTAATCTACCTTTAACGAAATGGTTTAAACAGGTCCCAAATCGAAATACACGCCGTTTTCCATGAACAGCTTCCTCACGGACGAGAAGCTTTTGAACTCAGTGGTGTAAGCGGCCTCGGATAAGGTGCTGTTGTTGTTAATTTGCGTTGTTTCCTTTAGCATATTGGGTATTGCTATTATCACTTTTTGTCCTGCTTTATCATGATCAAACTTAATGAATATTATTGACGGCCTTTGAGTATTTGGATTGACATATATTTTGACTACTGTGCCAATCTGACCATTGATCAATCTATCTTAGATGTCAATATTAGCTGTAAGCTTCACTCTTTCTTTCAAATAAAGTTCATAATCAAGTCCATCAGTTTCAGATCTTCCTCTTGCCAATACTCTGTCAATATCTTGTTTATTAACATTGTTAGGATATTGATCTGTTGCTTTCAGGGTAAACATAGCTTTAGGAATCACGGCTAATTTTAATATACCAACTAAAAGGGAGAGATACCAGAGGTTAGCCCTATACGATGGTATCCGCCCGGATGTTATTGATCTCGAGTCGATTTTGATGAGGGAGGAAAACCGGAGTACCCGGAGAAAAACCCTCACAGTCAGATTGAGGTCGACTGAAACTCAGCCCACATACGACCTCGAGGCCAGAGATGAACCTGGGTCGCAGAGGTGGGAGGCACGGTTGATAACCACTAACTCCTGACTCACCTTTTGGAGGTTAAGCTGATATAAATCAGCAAGAGCAATAATACTTATACCAGCAAAACGCTGTGAGTTGTAAAAAGCATAGAGACTTGCGTGATATGTGTTTTTAAGAAATAAAGTATTATTATTTTATTATTATTATTATTATTATTATTATTATTATTATTATTATTATTAATTTGTTTGGAAGTTTTAAAACAGTTTTGAACAGAGAAATATCTACATTGCTCGTAAATTTATAGTTCTTACCTTTTGGAGATATTTTAATTTTTGTAAATATTTTTATCATGCAAATAAAGTGATTAATTATTATTATTATTATTATTATTATTATTATTATTATTATTATTATTATTATTAATATCTCTTTCAGTCATTGATGAATATGGAGGAGAGTAGTGTTACCAACCATTGAGATCTCATCTATTATTATTACGTTCAGCTCAGACAGTGATAATCTCATTTGTGTTCTTTTCTGGTCAGATATTGCAGGTAGGAAATCACCTGTATTTTTAGGTATTGCTAATGCTGTGTTAATGGTTGTACCATCAATGTTTATTGCTGCTTCTCCAGTAGATGCTGCTAGTAAGACTGTTGGTTTCTCAGGATTCATTGGAGCATGTCTATAGGTTTCTTAAGTGTGGTAGATTGTTTTAATCAAATGACTTTTCCCAGCACCACCACCTCCAGTTATAATTATATAAACTGGTTCAACATTTTGTGACTTCAGGCTGTTGAGGTTTTTCATTTTATTTCTAATTCATGAAAGCACCCTGTTGTAAGCTTTGCGTTGCATTTTATTTAATGATCTAACTGATTGACGTAATTGATCATCAGATATTTCTGTTGGCTGATTATACATTGTTATTGCTGATGGACTGCGATTTTCAGTAGTTTGGAGATTTACAGCAAGCTCTGAGGGTACTTGTTCATTGAACACCTCATCTACTGATGATTCATCTTGGAATTCTAGTTGTATTTCAGCATTCTCTAAGTTGATCATTTATAGGGTCGTTTTCTTAGCCACTCTAGTGCTTCTATTACTACTAAATAGCTGATAAAGATGATGTAGTGTGCAGCAAAAGTTGCCTTAACTGTGCAAATGGCAATAAGAGAAAGATTAGCAGCCAGTCAAAGCTGTAATTCTAAACAGGTCCTGAAATTTGAGGCATACTTAAGGAACCCATTTCAGTGCTGCAGTGTTATGGCCAATTTTCAACCAATCACGCATGGTAAAAGTGACACCGCAGTACCAAATTCTGTAAGGGCCCAATGGAGTTAAACTAAGCATAAGACCCCAAGTACGCATTGCGGACCTATTTTTCTGATATCTACCTAGCAAAATGCAAGCACAAATAATTTCACCCTCTTTACCAGGTCTTTTTCGCCAAGGGAGGGAAGGCGAAATGGCAAACCGAAAAGGCTATTTCCGAGCTCATGTCTGCCTCCTCTTCAATTATTTGTAAAGCGAGTATAGCGAAGATATCGATGACGTCGCCTGTTGATAATTTTAATGTTCCAACCAGAGCCTCATTGGATGCGGAAACAAAGGGTTCTTTTGTTCGGTTGTTGGCAAATTTGAATATCAAAAGAAGTTTGACGTCCACGTTTGTAGGGGAGATGTCTGTTTACAAATATTGCTATTGTTATTCAAATTTGCCAACCACAGGAACAAAAGACCCTTTGTTTCGACAGCCAATGAGGCTCTGGTTGGCACATTAATGACAATAGGTGACGTCAACGATATCTTCCCTATAAGTGCGAAGTTTTTGCGATGGTAATTAGTTCTACTTTACATATGTAAGAAAATTAATTTACACAAGAAAAACTTCGCACTTAGACTCGCTTTGAAGAGTAAATGGCCTATTTAAGAAATAAAAAACGTCCCTATGTTTGCTATCCTACAAAGCAAGCTAAAAACTACAAACTGTGGTTACTGTAATATTCCACATAGGATAAACAAGTCATAGTGGACTTCAGAAAACAACATTTCGAGATTTGTTTTTGTATCGCTTTGATAGTCCTTGAATGAAGTTTCAACCAATGGTTAAGGCGCAGTCACGTGTAGACTGACATCTTATTCCATGTTACTCGTCGAAATGATAGGACTTCCAGAAACTCACAGATTTTACTGTGACACTTGATTTTGGTTTCCTTGGTAGAAAGCCATTTATCTTACAATAGACTCTAGAATCTGTCTACCACCAACTTCTTGACCAACAAACTCAACCCGCACATGACGGAGAGTCTGGGAATCGAACCCGGGTGACATTGGTAGGAGGCGAGTGCTTTCACCACAGTGCCATCCCTGCACCTAAAGAGATGAAAATGAAGACCATTTTCAGTCGCCCGCACCACCCTCAATCTTAAGGCAAAGTGGAGAGAGGCCATCGCTCCCTTCGAGCTAAACTGGAGTTTGATTTTTTAAGGATGTCCCAAAAGGGTCTGAACTGGATGCAACATCTGCCCCCGTACCAGGCTATTTTGAACGAGGATCTGAAGGAGGTTTTGCAGTACAAAACATCTTTTGAAGTATATGACACCCGAAAGCCTATTTCTCATAGGTCTGCATCAGTGACCGCAGAGTTGGTGGAGAATGCAGGCAAATGTAATCCAACTAAGGCTGACAAAAAAGGCGCGGTAAACGTGAGCACACATAAAGTCTTACCCCCCTCTCGGATATAGCGTTGGAGAAAACGTTTACGTTCCTCTTCCGAGAAAAGGAGGAGTAAAGCCGCGCAAAAGAGACAACATGTCGTGAAGGCTGTGATTAAAAGGAGAAATCCTAAAGAACATTCTAACAAGGTGACTTTCGTTTCCCCACTAACCGGAAGAAAGGAGACCAACTGGTTGATGGTGGACGACACAACAAGTTTAACACTCGGAGGGGAAAAAGGAAACAGATGACTGCAAAGCTAACAAAACGACGGGAAAAAGCAACATGGCAACAAATATCTGGTCCCAATTTTTCCTTTGCTGGAATTGATTCCAGAATTCAATTCGTGGGAATCGTACTTTCAGCATATGGCTAAGAGTAATACTTACGTGGATGAGCAAACACTTAATGCTGCAGCAAATCTGCATAATGTCAACATTCTCGTTGTTTCCACATTCGATCCTGGGGCGGCACATACCTTTCAACCTGTTTCAAGTAATGCCTCGGCCTTTATTTATCTATCTATCTAGGCCACTTTGCGGAAAATCATGGAGAGCATCATGTAAGTTTGACTTCATGGCCTCACACTCATCTATTTGACGTCATCTTCATTGATGACGACAACTTGACTAGTACTCTAATGTTTGAAGATTACGAAGTGAACTTAGTGAATCACGTGTTGGCCAGCAGCTAATCCACAAACAGCACCTCACCCGGTCAGCAGATAGCCACCAATGAATCGCTCTCTCTAATGACGTTATCATTCATGAAATCAAGTTTGTTGACGACAACTCAGTAGATCAGGTGATAGTCAGTCAAAGCCCAGACAGCTTAGAATCTCCTTTAATAGCCGAATGGGAACCTGACAACTCAAACGATGATCAGACCGGCACCAACGAACAACTATTGAACAATGACGTGCTTGACCTCATCATGCATCAAGCTTCTATTGAGCTCATTTTCTTCTGCGAGGAGTACCTTCAAAGCTGTCAATCAATTTTTCAGACATACTGTTGACAAAATACCGTATCCAAGGATCTACATCCCTAAAATAACTGCCAAGGCAACCATTATTAACGTGCGCAAAGTAATTACTTTGAAAGGGCGCGGAATTGGGGCTGTTCTTAGAGTTAAGGAGATCATAAATTCTCCAACGTGGCATTCAGCGTGGCTTAAACTAAATCCAACATCATCTTTGGATGGTTTGAGATCATCGACATTGCCTGGCGTACTTGACAATCTCTGCAGACTCACTGCCAGCGGTTGGAGCGATATTAGTTGAACGTTTCTGTGGTTACTGTAATGGCATGTTTCCTTTTGAAATTGTTACCTGAAGTTTCACAGGTAGTACTATTATATGAAGCTCGTACCATTTACGCTCAAGCCCTAGCAGAATCCACAACCTGTGGAAAAATGTTAAGGAACTCCGACAAAAAATCGGCCTTTTGAGTGGAAATCGTTGCTTGTCACGCATGCTGTGACATATAACAATTGCTCCCTGCCTCCCCTCTGTTCAAAGTTGTTTCCGCAAGTTTTTGGCATGATCCTGTGTTGCTAGCGACTTTGGCAAGAAGGACGGGGAAGGGGAGTCACACCATTCAAGCCCAAGTAAGATACACTCAGAGGCTCATGCATTTTTCAACAAGTTGTAGAGCGATTTGAATCGTCAAACTTTGAAAAATCCGGTTGCAACCAGCTTATGTAACTGGATGTTACTTCTGAGGTCGCGAACAGCTTTGTAAGTCAAAGTTTGTTGGTAAAGCCTGAAAAGATAATTTCTTGCCTTCGATTCGTTTTAAGTGGTTTAAAAAATCCCGCAGATGTTTAATTAATGTCAATCAATATTTCTATTAACAGCTATCCACACCCAAAATTACTTGTTTTATACTTTATAACCAAGAGCCCGTTCCGTACTGGAAGATTTTCGGCTATTTTTGCGTTCAGGAAGAAACAATCGTGCTGGAACAGACACGTTTTACACCGAGTACTTTTGCTTTGACTGTCTGTTTATTTTAAGGACTCAATTAGAATATTACATGATGTTTCTAGAACATTCTATGGCAGGATAGGAACAGGATAAACAGGTTTTTCTCTTCGCATTATATAAGCAGTTTCTACTTACCAGTTTGCGCTCTTTTGTCACTGATCGATCTGTAACGGAGTTCTCTTAAGCTTGTGGTAGAAATTAAAGTTCAAATTGCGTTTAAAGACTTGTGCTCCTCACAGACGTTCGTCAAGCTGAATTTTAACATTTTGATCAAACATAATTAAAGAAATCATAACATTTGTCTGACAGATGAGTGAGATATGTCCAGGTTTGACCCTAATTAGATGCGCGCACATTTCAATAAGCGTCACGAAGTGTCCCCTTGCTCTTCTCCCCAACTTCAACATCACTCATGTCACGAAATACAGGCAAAAAACGTCACAAGGTGTCCCCCAAATGCTGCTCTTTGAGTAAAGATTAACTGCTGCATACAAAGCTAAAAATAACCCTAGCCTAGCTTTACCAATACCTTATTGTTGAAAATAGGTAGCAAATGCTTAGACTTAAAGGGACACCTCGTGTTGGATGTCAAAATTGGGCCTGCATCTAATTAGGGTCAAACTTGGACATAGGTGGAGACAGAAGAGGTTCTACACAAAACGCAGCAGACTTTAGTTTTCCTTCAATTTACGTAAAGAAAAGTGTGTGCATAAAAAAAAACAAACAAAAACAAATGGGTTTCGACCGACTAAGAGCATGGAACAGGGTAATGCTATTATTTTAGTTTCTCGTGGTACGTATTGTGGAGTTGACAAAACGAAAAATAGAGCCACACCAAATTCCACTTCGAAATTCCTTGATTGATTGACATGTCCTTCATCGGCCAATCAAATTTTCTTCCATTACACCGATACACGCGTGGACGGCAGATACACGCTATTTTGTTTTGACCAGAGTCAATTACCGTGGGAGGAATTATAAACGAATTCGAAAGTTACCTTTATGCATAATTTGAGAAAAACACATTTAAAACATGGGGAATGTTACTTTCTGTACCTTTTCGACGACTATATTGCGGCAAAGACCGCTGGTGTAATTTTTCCTCCGAACTACACTGAATATGCAATCTTGTAAGCTTTGGCATCTTAATTTGTAATTGAGATAACCTAGCATTTTGCCGTTGGACGGTTTGGCGATAGATTTTTAAAGAAAAAAAAAAGAGAAATACAGTATTCCTTTAACGTGTTTGTCCATGAAGGTTTCTTTGGTGATTTTTTTCGGGTAATCTTCAGTTGCAGTGTATTTCTAGAATTGCCCTTTTCACGGTTAGTTTTTCTTATTTGCATTACAATATAATCTAACGTGGATGCGAGGCAATTTAGGGTTAAAACTACAAAATAGCCCGAAATTGCCTCACATACATGCTAGATGATATTGAAATGCAAATGAGAAAAACTAACCGTGAAAAGGGCTGCTGCGCGCAGTAAAATCATGATAAGTAGGCTTTTTTGATGGAGTACGAACAGTAAGATGGACTCGCAAATTTTCTTTTATTTTTGTACAATTGGTCCCTCTTGAAACATGCTATTTTAGTTTCTGGAATGCGAGTTTTAAGTCAACTTAACTGGAAATATTGTGAAGCAATCTCGACTCCAAATTGTACAAACAAACCATGCATTTCGTGTACAGTAACTAAGAAAATAGCACTAAGGTGCAGTATTGCGGTTTATCAAAATATCTTGATAGGATGTTATTTGTTTGAGACTTGATATTTGGATATTTTATTGATATTTGGGTGATAATAGAATGATAATATCGAGGAATCATTTTCATCATAATGTGCATGTCAAATATTAAACTATCATTATCATTTGAGATTATGTTGTGATAATATCATGATTTATCACTATATCACAGGGGGAAGAAGAAATTCTTACTTAATTAAATATTCTGATAATATCATGATTTATCACTATATCACAGGGGGAAGAAGAAATTCTTACTTAATTAAAGATTCTGATAATATCATGATTTATCACTATATCACAGGGGGAAGAAGAAATTCTTACTTAATTAAATATTCTGATAATATCATGGTTTATCACTATATCACAGGGGGAAGAAGAAATTCTTACTTAATTAAATATTCTGATAATATCATGATTTATCACTATATCACAGGGGGAAGAAGAAATTCTTACTTAATTAAATATTCTGATAATATCATGATTTATCACTATATCACAGGGGGAAGAAGAAATTCTTACTTAATTAAATATTCTGATAATATCATGATTTATCACTATATCACAGGGGGAAGAAGAAATTCTTATTTAATTAAATATTCTGATAATATCATGATTTATCACTATATCACAGGGGGAAGAAGAAATTCTTATTTAATTAAATATTCTGATAATATCATGATTTATCACTATATCACAGGAGGAAGAAGAAATTCTTACTTAATTAAATATTCTGAGAATATCATGATAAATTATGCTTATATGATAAAAACCTAATGCGGAATATCAAAAAATTAGTCCCTTATAAAACCATTGATTAATCATGATATTATCAACATTGCTTACAAGAAACATAGAAGATATTTCTTGATATATCATAAGTGATAATTAGTCATGATATAGTGATAAACCGCAATGCTGCACCTCTCTCGAAAATAGAGCCGTTTGATACGCACTTATTCAAAACATGCATTCGCGTAACTTGGGATTTTATCACCTCCTGTTGATATATATGTTCTTTGTTTCATCCAGGAAACCAATATGCATCGGCTTTCATTCCATTTGAAAGAACCAGCTATTTAGCTTTCAAAACATCAGGGAAGTTTGGGCCAAAGTACTTTCAACCACATGGCCACAGAACTCGACAACAGAATCGCTAATTTTTACTCTTCCCAGTTCTGGACAAGTTATGAGATGTTTCAGATGGCATATCCCCATTTATACAAATAAAATCCAGCTGCACCGCCCACGACATTATAAGAACAAAAGGCAGCAAATTTTTCGTACGCTTATTGCGGATTAGTTTCGAGGACTTCGCGAGAGCTCCGCCCAATCATGATGTCATTTTCACTTCCGACGTTTTAACAGCCAATCAGATCAGGAGTTTGGTCGGCCAAAATGACCGTCCGGAATTCTTGAGAGACTTTTGGTCAGGCCCAATTTTAGCGAGCGACGACACAAGAGAACATATGGGCGAAGCTAAAAATTGGCCTGATCGCAGGTTAGCTTATCAGGGAAGGATATCACTGTCAAAATTCCGTTTCTCACTGGTAAGGGCTGCTGTACATGGGGCAAAACATGAAGGACGTGTATGCATCGCTAGCCTATAAGCATTATTGTAAATCGTATTTTACACTTTATTTAACGTACTCCTAAATCTGTTTTGAGATGACATAATGTAGTATTCGTTTCCGGCTTGCTTTTGGTCTGCTTTCTCGAGATGGTCGATCCCAGGACGATTGGGAGGGAAATTTGTTTACACTTCAAAGTAACACTCTTATAACCAACAAGAACCAGTGACGCAAATTTCATTGATTGTCACACGTCCTTGAAAAGTGAAACACACATCCGTTTAAATTTGGTTAGGTAAAAAAAAAAAAGATTATTTATTGCACAGTCAAGTACTCTACGGAGTTGATTTTTGAGATACTGTTCTTATTAAAAAAAAGTTACTTTCAGGTCTTTAATGCGACGCCTACTTGAGGGTGTGAGCTGATTCGAATGCTGCGTTCTTTCGAGTGAATAAGGTATTTATTGCATTTGAGGGCTTTATACATTTGTGGTCAATTTGTATTACATTTGAGGACTTTATTACATTTGTGGTCAATTATTACATTTGGGACTTCAACAGACGCTCTCCAGAGTGAATATTTTTTAGTCCGCTATGAACCCGGAACCGTGTGGACGCTAAATCCACATAATTTATCCGGATGACGTACCAAGATCGAGCCCAGTTCCTTACCGTGAAATCAATTCTCAAGATGGCTCCCGAGGGCAATACGTTTTTTTATGTCTGGCGTTTTGTTTCCTTGAGTAGTTTCCTTGAGGAGTCCTGAGAACTAGAGTGAATCCGGATACGTTTCGGATACGTGAGGTCGGGCAATTCGATTTGAATACGCTACGTTTGGATGGGGATATTTTTGAATCCGGAAAGGAAAAGTTACGGATTCTAAAATATCTGGATACTTGTGGACGGCGGGGCCTTACTGTGACTTCCGTTATGTTACTTCCGTTGCCCGTGATCCCACACGGGGGATCTTGAGTGGGTGTGACTCGTAAACAAATTATTATGCTCGTTGGGTTTTTCGGTTGCACTCTCGTCCTTTAGAAAGCCAATCAATAGTTTGTAAGTTTTAATTTCTTTTCTGATTTCATTTCATCTAGATTTATTTTGTAACCGAAATTTTCTCTTTTTAGTTGAACCACTCACGCTTAATCACCGCTCGATCAATTGAATTCCTCCAATACCGGAATGCTTGTTCTATGATACATATTAAAGTGCGTTCAAATTGTTGTTTGGTTGCTTGAAGTCTACACTTACTTTCCTGAAAACCTTGCTTGAGTTTCTTTATCCCAATTTTAAATTTTGAATTTGATTAGATCTGCTCTTCAATCCCAACAATGTTTTCGTTTCCCTGTCTTCAGTGATATATTTTGTCCTTATCTCCTTACTATCCGGTTGAGAGTTCCACTTTAAGGAGGACCGAGGAACGACCGAAGGAACGGTGAATTTAGCAGGGCACTCACGTGGAAGTACTTCAATCAACGGTTTAGTCACATTGAAGCACGATACAATGCGAATAATTGTGGAAACCCACCTGCTTAAACTAATGCCAAGAACTTGGCATTTATAGTCATTCATTATCCAGCGTTTATATCTTGCTAAGCAACCTTGAAGACAGTTTGCAAGTTCTCGCTAACAGCAAAATTCTCAGTTACAGTCAAGGTAAGCATAATTCTGTCAGTTTTAAATTTCAAATTGGCATCACAATGTCACTCGTTCAAAATGCCGGTTCTGCCCGGAGATCTGCAACCTGCTTGTTTAACTCTAACGATGCAATTGTGTGTTGTTTGCGAATTTTACGATAGATGGTAAAAAATACTCTTTGGATTGCGTTGTACGATTACTGCACTCGTTTCACTTTTACGCCGTATGTGTTCTTAGGTTATGTATTTTTTTCTTTAAAGCAGGAGGGAGACAACGTTGGAAAGGATGATCAAAACTACTGCCCTTTCAAGCATAACACGTGAAAATCGCTGTTTATCCCCAACAAGGCTCGTGAGCCAGTTAACACCTCATTTAATGCACAAGCTGACAGATCCCTGTGAGCTTTCAATGAGTGAGACGTTGAAGAGAAATGTGATTCAAGTTAAATTGTTATTTCCAGAGTTCTTCCGTATCGGCTGGACAGATGCATGTTTTGCTCAAAACAAAGTCGGTACTATTAAGCTTTGTGTGAAAAGCAGTTTGGATCAAGAGCTAGACGAGACGCTTGTTCGATCATGGTTGCGCATGTATGGCGGTGATTCACAGGATTAAAGTAGTAAACGCTCTTCTCAATGTATGCCATAAATCACACGAGTTAAGAGACAAAGTAAGAAAAGACAAGATAGGTCTTAAGGATAAGAAGTAGAAAAGATCATTAAATATTACTGTAATAACTATGACATGCATTGGTTCAATACACAGAAAATACTCTTTGGGAAATTGATATAGACAGCCCACAATTACTATTTTCCTTAGACAGTTTTGAGGAAAATAATTAGTTCGAGGATAAAATACCTAAGAAGCCTTTTACCAGGCAATGCAGTTGTGATCTGAAAATTCACTGCATACAATTAAACGGATAATTTTTAGCATGGACTTGATGTTACTCTTTTATTAATATTTAATGTCAACTTTCCCAAAGTGGCGGCCGGTTCTTTGATATGAACAATTTCCACAGCCAGCAACTCTAATGATTTTGTCCAAACTGGCCTTTAGTTTGGTCAACTGTCACATTAAATATGCATGCACGAATAAAAAAGTTCACTAAAGTCCCATAGATGTTGTGTCGCCACGAAACACTATCAGACGTCATATTGGAAGAGCGTGGGATAGGTCTGGGCCCCGTGACAAAACGACGGGGTGGGGAGTGGGAAGAGCGCAGAGAGAAACTCTCCTCTCCCCGCACCCCCCCCCCCCCTACCCTCGCTCGCTTTGTCAATCCTCAACCAGGCCCAGACCTAGCCGCGCGAATCCAAGATGGCGACCTCATTACGAATTCCGGTTTTTTCGACCATCCAACCGCCTGCGTGCAGGCTAATGCAAGCTCAATTCTCTTTTTTTTTCTTTTTTTTTTTCTTTTTTTTTGGTGTTTCTTTTTTTGAGAATGGTGGAGACTGAGCTATATCCAATGAAATTGAAGGAGCATTAGCAAAACAATGAAATATATTCCCCTGGAATTATTCCCTTTGGCCCAGTAATAACTGGAAGACGTTAAATGTTGCAAGAAGATAAAGATAATGCATGTTTTAGCGGCAACCTTGTCCCCAGGGTCTCTCTTCTTCCCTTTCTTGGAGCGGTCCAAGGAAGGGAAGAAGACAGACCCTGGGGACGAGTTGTTTTAGTGGGTGATGACCACTTTTTCTCCATTTTGATAGTAGATAAAATTCGTATCCCCGCGCGGCCATTTAAGATCCTCTATTTAACTTAAAATGTTTTGCGCGACTCTAATTACGCTGTTGCAGTCATGCAAATAGATCTATCTTATTGTTTTTGTAGCTATTGCACACGAAGGAGTCCAAAACTGTCATGCATGTTTAACTGTAGGAAAAGAACAGTCATCCACAATAAGATCATCTAAAATAATCATCAATATAAAACAAAATCATTGTCATTTTAAGAAATCTAAAGAAATGTCCATCTTAATTTTGTCGTTTTCGTCATCCAAAACTTGGGAATCCATTTCTATCAGTCTGAAACACTTCCGGAGATATTCAAGTTTAAAAAATGTGTAAAATATGCAAATGAGATAACTGATGATGTCATACAACTAATTTTAAGGATTAAACCACTGCAAAACCAAGTCATACATTGGGTTGAGTGTCATACACATTTAGCAGAATCTTACTGCAAAGAATCAAGCATTTCTGATGCAAATTGGCTGAGATATCCTTTTTAATCATATTTGATCAAAATTTGGTTGAGTGTATGACGTCATCAATTGGCTAATTTGTATATTTTAAAAACTGGAACAAAAGAGATATTTGAAAATAGTAAAGAGCATTTTTCTTCTAATGCAGGCTACTTATTTATGTCTTAAAATGGCTTCGATAGAAAAGATGCGATTTTCGTCATAGTGGCACTTTAAGTCTAGGTTTCAGAAAATATTACAATTAGATTTATTTATTAGTTGAAAAGACTGTGTTAGTGAGTTTTTAGTATTTGTGCGTTATTGAAAAGTCTAAGAACCCAGAAGTCCCGATCGGTGAATGGAATGCGTCCAATCAGTTTTTGGTTATCTAATGTAAGATTTGCGGGAAAAAACTTGGAGGTATTGAGTTCCTTGCACGATTCATAGACCATTCTCCTCATACGGCGGCCATTTTGAAGTCCATTGTTTCAAATAGCTATTATGGGTTTTCTAAGGGAGCAACAATGGTCCAGGATTTGGCATTAGCACGAGCAATCCTCGTGCCGGCTACTTGCGGCGCAGCTATATATCTCACATAAATCCAACAACTTGTTTTAGCAATGGATATATCTTTAACTGAAATCAATTGTCTCACATAAATTCAAGAAATTATTAAACAATGCTCATTTTTCTCTTGTCTATGCTGCCAAATTTTACTTCCGGGCAGCGGGCGTTGTGCTTGTCAAGCCCAATCTCAGATTGACCATAATTTGGCGCTACCCGTATTCTAAATTTAGATAATACTTCTGGGCATAGTTTTGGGTTATGGGTTTCTAGTGCCTATATAATTTTATTTCTGTGCGAAGTATTAGTGTGATGCAAGTTTTTTGGGAGGGAAAGGGCTTGCGTTTGTTTATTTACATTTTTATGGCTTCCAGACAAAGACTAGAGTTGTTTTGCGAATTTAATTTGAAAAAAAGGACAATGAAATTCTTAGGCCCCGTCCACAAGTATCCGGACGTTTTTGAATCCGCTCTCCAGAGTTGAACTTTTTTAATACGCAAAGAATTTGGAATCGTATGAACGGTCGAATCCGGATATTTCCAAATCCAATGACGTCACAAACTCAGATGCAGTATTTACTGCGCAAAATATTCAACATGGCCGCTGAATGAGAACTCTAACACTTGATGGCGCATGATCTGTCGACAATAGTCACAGAGGAGTACAGGATATATTAGAACAAATCTGGAAACTTGTGGACGGCCAAATTCGATTTGAATACGTTACAAGAGGACGTGAAAGTTTTTGAATACGCAAAGAAAAACTTAAAAGGAGTGGATTCCAAAATATCCGGATACGTGTGATCCTGGTAAGGTTCATTCTTAAAATCTAAATAGATCCACATCTTTTCGGTTTTAAAATTCAGGTAGCCTTAAATTTAGTTTGCGAAGTACTTCAAAAGACCTTTGAAACGACTTTGACTCTCGCCTTCTTACCAAAGATTTAAATTATAACAAGTATGTCGATTATATTTTCTCTATGACGATATGTCATGCAGACGTACTTCCTCTTGCAGTGGAACAAATTATGACAATCGGTACATTACTTTCTCCAACACCTCTATTTTGGTCATAAAACTTGACTGAAGATGGCTTCCGCTCAGGTTGTCGAAACGTTAGGTCCACCTCCTAAACAGTCCTTCCCAGGACTACACTTACCACGACTATACGATCGTACTTCGTCACTTAATTATAAAAGTATATTCATACCTTAATCGCTTATCAACAGAAAAAGAATCAGCATATATCAGCGCGAGCGAACTGACCATGAAAACGTGATGACTACAACATGTTCAAATGCCGCGTGAGTTGAAAAACAGTGGACGTGATCTTCGGCATGATGAAAGCCAAACGTCACTGAGTGATCAACATTTAGCGCCAGGTTAAACGCAAAGAGCTTTTTTCAGTAAGTTTTCTGCTCATGGACAAGAGAGCAATGCAAATCATACCTTTAGACATTCAAGGACTAAAACAAGCTTTCTTGGCAAACACGGCTCAGTACCTGAAATGTATGAAATCAGTGACACAATTGTGTTGGCAAAAGACAAATGACCAGTTGGAAACATGAGAGTTACAGGTGGCTGAAATGACTAATACAAAGAACGAGACTGTCACTTCAGGCTTCAGATTAAGAGCTATTCTCTTCTCATATTTACATGATAATATTAACTTGCGGAGGATCTTCCAGTTTACAGCCGGTGAGGGTATTGCGCATGACACCTGGCCAGCATATTTCCTTATTTCCTGCTGTAATTGAAATGTCATAGTTTCACGAAAGACTGAAGGGAGCTTGTTTACTGTTCTACTTCAGTGCAAAATATTAAATATATATGTTTTTTTCAATTTTGATGCAAGCAAAAAAATTTATTGATTTCGCTCTAAATACGATGTTGGATTAAACGTTTCGCTAGCCAGCAAATGTTAACAGCTGCATTGGCTGTTAAGTTGTTTCAATTTCTCTTTTTTCTCTTCACCTCTTTTACTCTCCTTTACACTAGAATTATCGTAACCATTTCACAGGTCCTCCTGGAGTAGACATCCACTCGGTTCTCTGGGGCCCATTTCTCGAATAGTCCCGAAACTTTTCGGGCTTTTTCCGGGTGTCACAATTCCCTCCATATCTAAATCACGAAGAGGTTTGAAGTCATCAAACTCTGCAATTAAGCTTTATTTATTTTGAAAACATGTTAAAAAACCAGCATCTTAAAACGAGCTGCCGGTGGTTTCGTAAATGGTTTTTCCGGACCCGAAAAGTTTTCGGGACATCGACCTGAGCGACGGGCCCCTGGTGCATGCATGGTCCAATTCAAACAAATGAGTTGTTTTGCACGATGAGAAATTCACGCGCTAATATAAACACGTGCAGTGATAAAGATCTTATTAGGATGGCCTTTACGCGCACTGACCAATAAAACATCTAATGAATCGCTAGTGTGGATTCACATAAATAATTGACCAAGATGGAAACTGCTGAAGTTATTGTAACTTATGCGTCGACGCAGCGACTAGATGAAATTAAAAATACGCGTTTTTTTTTTTAGCTTTCAGTTGTACAATGACTATAATGACAACGTTCTCTGTGGAAAAATAGTTATGTCTCGCTAAGTTGATAAGATAATACGGAACAAACATGGATCCCAGCTGACGAGGTTTCAAAATGACACACCTGAAAAGATGTCAAACCAAAAAATTACTATATGATCAATCATTCAACACAGTTGTCTGAAAATTTATGGATAGAGTGGCTGAATTTCAGTATTTATGCAATGGTTGGATAGTTTACCAGTGACCAGCGTTCAATTCCAATATAAACGAACGGGAAAGATGACTTGAAAGATAAACCTTTGGGGTCAGGAAACCTCTTTAAACTATATAAAATTATCCGCCAAGAAAGGTCTTTCATCTCGCAATCAAAACATAGGATCCATTTATAACGACATACTTCAATCTATCATCGAAATAAAGCTGAATTTAATGTATGGGAATATTGCTCCAGGGAACGATATCATTAAAACTAGGAAGTCCTCTCCAAACATCAATTATTTTTCACTTGGTATTTAAGATAAATAACAGTTTCATTAAAAACATGACAGTTCCTCATTTGCATGTTAAGATTTTATTAGAGTCGCACTTCATGTTCAGCACTTTGAGAGAAACTCGACTTTCAAGAAAAAACTCGAAAATACCATAAAATCAGCCCACTTGCTCAAGAAACGTTTACACGTGAAACAATAAAATGAACCAAAAGGCGAATGCATTACTCTGCCTGTCTTGGATTTTTCTTCCATCAATATCGGCCGCCAGAGATGTTTGAATTGCGAAGTAGTAATTTCTATCCAGAGTAAACTTTTCAGGGTTAGCGTTCAGCTAATGGCCATGTTTTTACCCAAAATGATTATCAAGAAAACGGAGTACTACTTATCAGTGGAGGGTCAAAATACACTAAACATGATTTTCACATAGGTGATTTCCGCAGTCTCAGTCTGTTACCCAAAGCAAAATCTGATTCTAAACTAAAAGAGATTACTTTTAAGTACAATAAAGTTGCCATGTCGCAGTAAGGCTCTTGTGAATTAAATCCAAACATTTTCGTTCGCTTCACGTTGGCTCGGCCTGAAAGAAACTCAGTTCTTCCTCGTCTGTTCAGTTTTTAGAACAGAAAATGAAGAGTTTAAATTGTACATCGCCGAACTTAGTCCTCACAATGTTCCATGACAAATGTAGATCATCTTATAGTTTGCTTTCCGAACAAAAGCATCCAGGAACAAAGGATTGGATCAGCGTTGGCTCGATGAAGTGGCTGTAAATCTGAATTATAACAAAACATCTCATCGCGGGGAAAAAACTCTGGAAAGGCCAGTTTGACACTGTTTGTCGTGTCCACATGGAGCACGATTTCAGACTCAGACAACGGGTTTATGACATCAGAAAGAGATTTCCAACATTGAACTTCGGTTCCCGTTGATTTGAAATTATCTGCACAAGGTAATTCAGTGAGAAACGATACCTTCCTCCAGTACCGTTTGTCCCCTTCTGAATGACGGTTTTCGGACATGTTATCAGTTCGAAGTGTTTGACATTTGACCGGTAGCGACGAAGGACCGCTCTCTTTAGCGATAGGGTCGACGGTGATGTTAAATGCTTTTTCTAACTGTTCGGAAGGTATCTCTTTTTGTTGAAGGGTTAACATGATTTGTCAAATACAAACAAACTCCAAAGAAACTTGCGTTTTTCATCGTTTTTCTTAGATGTCACGTTTTTTCTTCGATCTCTTTTAACAGGTGATGAAAGAGCGCGGGTTTGACTGATAACCTTTATCAAGATCTCAATTTCTTATTTTAAAGTGACCAATGACCATGAGGTTCTTTTGTGAAATGTCTTTATTGTTTGGCAATTCACGTGTTTTGAAGCACAAAACTATGGTATTTAAACCATTTTCACGTTTTTCCCGGCTTTTAATAGACTTAAGCATCACATGTACATTTACAACTAAACGGGAAACGTCGCACTAGAATTTGCGTTTTGCAAAAATTTGAAGAAACTCGTTTGATATGAATGCATTTCTTGACTGTTTGCAGCAGGTTTCAAGTAACTTTTCAAACGAGAACGATGAGTTAGAATAAACAAAAATTTCATGCTTTTAAGACAAGCAGCAGCCCACTGTTTCACGTAAACGCGAAACTTCAGTAATCAGTCCTCTCTAATGTCAAACTGCTAAAACCTCATTTTATTTCTTTCTAAACCACTAGAACTTCAACTCCGACGGGCTCTTACATAAAAATGTTGAAAATGTGGAGTCAAATGCCATCGAATCAGCGATTTTTGTGTCATTGTCATCAACCGTCGATCGATCGTTGACTACACTTCCGATAAAATAGCAATAATATATTATTAACAAAAATTCAAAATAGTCGTTAGAAAATCACGTAAAAGTGGGAAAAAGCTATGAAAATAGCAGTAAAAGATTCCCTTTAAAATAATAGCATAAAGAGTTAGTGTTCTGAAAGGATGAAAAGGAGTGGTTTGATCTGTAGTGTTTCCCAGGCTGTTTTAAGAGCTCTTTTAAGAGTTAAAAGAATCACCGTTGTCTTTAAAAGGAAAATTTAGGATAATCGACGACTAAATGTCATCATTCACAAATGTGGCGGCATACAAAGAGAAACTAGTCTTTTGTTTCCTAATGTTTCTCCAGGAAGCTATATTCATGAGACAAGATTTTCAAAAGACTCCTAAAAAATACAAATTTAACGAACAAGTATACTCGTTATTGATGAGAGGGAAAACCGGAGTCCCTAAGAGAGCTAGAGAAAATCTAGGGCGGATTGAACCAACCCGTACTTCAGAATAAGTTTAAACCGAAGTAAATAATGTTTCCAAACAAATGTGTTAGAAATTTTAAAAAAGAAGGTGTGTATATCGGGAAAACTGAATTTTGAGATCGCTTATGTTCAATTTCAAACTTCGCGGGCGCCGCCATCTTGAATAATTGTGGCGTGTTTTTGCCCTAACAACAACAGGCCCCAGGCGCCACCGGATAAATCACTATCCATTGGATAGCGCAATTGGTTTTGCTAGTGTTTATCCACTGGATAGTCATTTATCCGATGGATAGCGCTATCCATCGTTTGAGCAAGAGGGGCCAGGACAACACGTCACAATTATTTAAGATGGCAGTACCCGCGAATTTTGAAAAAAAATAATTTGGGATTCTAAGCTTATTTAACTTTAAGGTTATTTCCTATGATTTAAAATTACTTTTGTCGAAGTGAAGGTTCCTTTAACAAGCCGCAGGACAAGGTTGGCGCTGGACTGGAAAGTAGAGTTAAACTGTAGGGAGCGTTTTTAGTGCTGTTGGATGTATCCAATGGAGGTGTGTCCTGTTCTTTACGCTAGATTAATGGCGTGGAAACCTAACAGTCGTTTGCCAGCAGGCAAAAGGAATTATTGTCCACTTTTGGAGAATTATACATGGCGCGTTTTTAGTGTTAAAATACAAACATGTATTCGGCGATTGAAACGTTCAATTTAGGTAGCTATTCAAACCTTTAGTTTGGAAATTCAACAATTCAAACATTCACAGTTTCGGTAATTCAAACCTTTAATTCAATTGAGTAGTTTGAATTGTCGAATAGAAAATTTGAATGGCATGTTTTGGCCTTCTGTAGTTATGCACGGAACATACAAATGTTTAGTGGAGTCAGGTGCTCCTTTCCCAGTCGGCTACCAAGGAGCTCTGTTGAGGAGCATAGAAGGTCCAAGCAGTCCATGGTGGATCAAACTGAATGCCTTTTTTACAGTGACAGATCTTTCCTAACCGGACACTCTAGCAGGGGCATATTTCGGTACTTTGCATGGGTGGCAGTGCACATTTCAAGACATTTTCTTGATTTTACCTTTATTAAATTTCAAGGTTTCAAAAGTCAACGATATTTCGTTTTCAAAAAATAAAGAAATACAACCGTATTAATAGTCCTGTTCAGGTTAGATTATAGAGTTTCTGAGTCACGCTTACTACTTGCGCAATGATGTTCACGAGTTTTACTACATAATTTCGCCCCATGGATGACTTTGAAGGTCATTAATAAACTTTGCGAGAATTCAAGACAAATTGAGCAGACTAAGGGCGCTTTCCTTTTGTCATAACTGGCCGGCCAGACCCATCAGTTGGCAAAGAAAATGGAACAATTTGAAGGAACAGTTGCATGATAATCCCTCGCATTCTTCTGGAAGAGAATATATAATCCTCGGTCAGTTCTGTCAAATGGAAAGCGTCCTAAGTAGCGTTTGGAGCCGACATTGCTAAAACTTGGTGCTTTTGTTCAGAGATGAAGCCAATTCGATTCGCATTATGCAATACAGTTTTTTACTATTATGGCTCTAGCACGCGTTGTATCATTTTTTCTTTTAACTAATTTTTATTCACACAGGTGAAAATTTGCGCATACTGAAGAGGTCAATCTACATCAGGATGGAGGGCCGTTCCAAAGGAGAGCTCAGGGCTGTGACAAATAATACGAGATATTCTGAATTGGTGAAAATCCACCGACTATACACACAATTTTCACTGACTCGTTTAGTTTTGATTTGTAAAAATGCTCTTCGTCCGTCCATTTCCTTTTTTTGTGTAAATGTATTACATGTCATCCGTTCGATAACACAATTGAATAAAGTTCAAGAGGATCTCATGCCAAATAAGTCCAGCCAAGACTGAATAAGAGGATCTTTTATATTCTTTTTAACCAAGTTTGTGCCCTTTTCGCTTTCGTCGCAACAATCCGCATCCGTTCGGCGACAGAAAAAATCTGGAAAGAGCTTTTCAACTTCTTTTGCCCTGAAGGGTTTTGGATCTTTTGCTTTTACAGGGCAATCAGTTTTATTTTCAGATCTTTCCCGTTTTCCATTTTGATGATTTCTTGTAGTCTTCATTATAATACACGGTTCGGAAGGTTGCTGAATATTTTGCGCGGCATTCCATTTCGTGGACAGCTCCCCACAAGTTTTACTGAAAATTTCAGCAGGGAGTATTACTAACTCAGGCTTGCTGTGTCCCATGCATTCTCTTGACTTTGTTTGGCCTTCTTCTTCACTAGCATGTTTATCCGAAGAAAACACTGACTTTCTCGGCGACTCTGAATGAAGACAACCGGCCGTCTTGTCGTCTTGTACTTCGGCTGTCTCTATGATGGTATACAGCTGTCGCCTAAGACGAAATAAGAGTTTTTCTTTCCTCGACATTGCAAAATGGGTAGTTTGAACAAGAATCGGCATTGCAAATGAAAATATCTGGTTTTAACAAGCGTGAGAGTGTTGCATTGACAGTTTAAAGGACACTTTCAAGACAATCCTATACAACTATAAATATTTTAGGTCGTTGTTTGGACTAAATTTAGACTGTCACATGTAAAGAATACATCTGTTTCGGTTGTTATTGAGCTCCAAACTATAGATGACTATATGAATTAGATATAATAATAGCTATGACTCAGTTAAAAGTCATCAAGTTAAGAGACAAACATCACCGAATAAAAATATAGAAGAAATAAACTGTTGTAAAAACAATTCTCAAATATTTCAAGTTCTTCTGAACAAAATTATGATCGTATTTACTTGGAGAAAGAGAGCGTGTAGGAGTCTGTTATTATAGAACTAATCAATACTTTAATGCTTTCATTCTTACCAGCTGTAATAAGCGAGTTATTTTTAACCTCGTTGCTCGCTCAAACTAATGAAATGCAAATACTGGCCCCTTTAAAGGATGAGAGAGCTCATTGTTTGACACTGGCACAGTGGAACCATTTAAGTATATTCAAAAATAGATATTCTTCATCAACGTCTTCAATCTGCCAGCCTTGTAGAAACATTAAGGACATGCATGGTGCAATTGCGCTAAAATTGACCAGGGGCACCCCACACACGATTTCTAAACAATTCACTAGGTAATTGTATCACTAAAAACTACGAATAACTTTAAGTTTAATTTCCCACTGCAAATTTAAATTATCAGCAGGTGTGTTTCTGAGTCAGCCATAAAATACTTTGTTAATGATTGTTTTTGCATGTTGGTCAAGGAAGTGGTGTCGGCTTCTCTCCAATTTCCTGTTGAGTGAGGAAAACTATTTACATCTGTGTTTAAGACAATCGAAAAAAGTTTCGTTTTCGCTCTGGGGAAATATTAGAGCGATTTAGTTTCGCGTCCACTGCAAGACACGTGGCATATTTCTGTTTTAGATCGCCTAAAATCTAAATCTTATTTTAATTATGGTTATATCTTGCCTGTTATCGAGCAACTGCTGAAAAAGAGAAATAAATCATGGTTTTAAGACAACATATGAAGCAGTAACTTGCCGTTTTCCCTTCGCTGTCATCCTCAAAAGCAACTCTATTATTAGACGGAGACGTGTTAAGTACCGTATTGGACATCGTTCAAGGACCGAATCCAGTAGGTACGCTCCAAAGTTCACTTTCCCATCAATTAGAGGTCTGTAGAGTGAGTGCCAGCATTCAAGGGCAAGCGGTACGCATGCAACGTTAATCCTCCCATACCAAAAGTGGAAGCCTTAAAGAAAAGCAAGGTTATTTCGACTTCGGTTGCCCTATGGCCGAACAGTGTTGTACCGCCCTCGGAACTTTTGACAACTAACCAAGGAGTCTAATTATACGTTTCGTTCACTCTAAATTTAGGTTTTTCTACTACTGACTTTTCGAAAGAAAATGGTCCCAGTAGTTTCAAACCTTTAACACTACAATGATCTTCTTAGGGGCATTTTCGATACAAGGATTCTCATACAGTGCATTATTTTTGAAAGGACAGAGAGAATATCCTTTGATAGTTGGAGTTTTAGATATTTTAGCTGACATTTCTATTTTTAGGTACGTAATAATTATTGTTACCACTTCTCATCTGGCCTGGTAACAATAATTGGGGATTATGTTGGCGCCACTCATAATGGACATCCACTGCCGCTTTTATTTTTACCAAAACACTCTCAGTCAAATAGCCATTCATTTGAATGCGAAAGTACGGAAAAAACGCTTGTCCAAGTGACAATGCACTAAAAAATAAGAAGTTGAAAGCGCTTAGTTCATTGAGTCGAAACAAAACGAGATTCAATGCATAACTTGAACAGAAAGATAATATTTTGTGTTGCAAAAACCAAACAAAATAAATTACCCTAATCTATATATATAACGCAAAAAGAAAAGAAATAAAAAATACAATCAAAACTTTGAATTAATGAACACAGCTGGTCCTGTGAGTGTGAATATATTTTAACAAGAAGAGGTTATTTAACAATATTGTGTACACTGTGCTGTTATTTATGAAAGTTTCCTGTTGGGAAGCGTGATAGAATGAAGTGACAAAAATTCAGTGAAGAAACGTTTTTACTTCGTTATGTATTAGTTTTTTTCCCGGCGTTTCCTGTTTAATGTGCTTTGTTGCTCTCTCCCTTAGAATTGTGTGTAATGGCTCCCTCATAATGGGTTATGTAAGAATTATGGAAGGCTTTGAATGGACATTAAATTATTCGTTTGTCATAAACCATTTTAAATCGATATGAGAACAAATTTCAGATCGCCAAGCAGAAGGTATCTTGCACTCAAATTAGCTGCACTTGACATGTAAATATATACATTTAGAAGAAGCAATTTTTGGATCGTGGAGGCATGTGTGCATTCTCGTACGTATTTCCAAGTGATTCTATGGAGAATAACGACTTGAAAAGGCTTTGTAACGGGTGGTGAATATAATTTTATAAGGGAGAAAAAAAAAGGCAGCAGCCACATTGAAATCAGTCAGAAAAAAACGAAACAAACTATAAGCAAAACTCGTGAAAATACTAAGAGGACGAGGATGGAAACACTGCATGAATATTGGTTAACTGAAGCGTTTTATGAATTCATATACTCTGAACAATTTGCAACAAATCGTCTCGTGACCTCTCCTTCTAAAACAGTA
This sequence comes from Montipora capitata, assembly GCA_949126865.1. Lineage (NCBI taxonomy): Eukaryota > Metazoa > Cnidaria > Anthozoa > Scleractinia > Acroporidae > Montipora > Montipora capitata. The sequence goes on from OX421447.1 coordinate 37,705,493, forward strand.
TATGTATTTTCCTTCGGATGTTCTGCGTGAGCATGTTATGCATGTTAGCTCATGCTGGCTATAGCTAACACATCAGTTTTAGCACGTGGCCTCTCTTGAGAGACCCCAAAAGCATACTATTTGCGACAGTCCCTTTCACGCTCGCTAATAAGAGACGGAGATATGTTCCCGCACTAAGGAGCCCAACGTTAAATACGGCGTTAAGACCCTAGAAGAACGCCAATTTTTAAACATCACACACATCAGATCCCACACTAAAACTAGAGAAACTCCCAACCAGCCAAAATTCACACTAAGGCGAAACGCCAATGGGAAAGGCGACATGTGAGATGGAGGAGGCTGTTCAAGTCAGTGTAAAAGTCTGTCAGGGCTTGGGCAGAAGGTTCGTGACGAGATAATAACGCTGAAGGACCTCCGGGACGTAAAAACTGCGCAACTTTTAAATAGTGAGAAGCTGTGGAGCGAGGCGCCAACCAACATGCTCCATAGTGTCTGCAAGCTGACCACCCGAAAGGGCTAAAGTGATAGCCAAGCCGGCTCTAAAGCTGTGCAAAGTTTCCCCAGGGAGGGCGTGAATAAAAATATCTACAGGCTGCCAGCCCTCGAGTGGGAAAACGGCAAAACAAAACACAAAGGATAATCGCAGAAGGAAAAACAGACGCAAGAACCCACCCAAGGGATGGTAGCCTGAGCGTCGGTAATCCGACTAGGGTATTAGACACCCTTAGACACCCTTTCAGTCTACCATTGGAAGGGAAAAAGAAACGACTCGAGAGAGGACGCACAAAAAAAAAAAAAAAAAACACAAACGAAAGGGAGACCCCGGCATAAAATCGTTATAAACAAATAAAATATGTAAAAAAGACAAAACAGTGCGAGAAGAAATTACATTATGACAGAAACAAAAGGTGCCGCAAAACGCGGAGGGAACACGAAGACACAACAATTTATAGAACACCAAAATAGAAGCAAAACGAGGGGAGACAAGCGCAAAAAACATAAGACCAGGAAGTAACAAAAATTAAGGCGTGCAAAACTAAAACTCGAAAATGTGGACCCGAAATGAACTGAGTTCGGGAGACGAGACACGCACAAAGAAAACACTGCGAAAAAAAAAAACAAAACAAAAACAATGAACTAAATAGGCGTCAGGGAAATAGAACTGGACAAAGGCCAAAAATATGCGCGGCAAAGTAGGAAAACAAAAAACGCTTGAAAACAATAAGGCCAAATAAGCACGCAGAAGCTAAAATAAAAGGGGGAGAGGAAAGTACTACACAAAACCAATGTTTGCGAGGCGAAGGAAGAACTTATTAAACAAACTAATAAAGTACGCGAGGTAACGGAAAGTCAGCGAGAAAAGGACTAAACAAAAACCCGTTGAGAGGAAAAGTATATTCGAAAACACAAGATAGCGGAAAGGAAAGAAACAAAGAAATCATACAAGTAACAGGAAAGGGAGGGAATGCACCGCGCAAACCCGACGCTTGCAAGGCGAAATACGCGAAACAAGAAAATTACTATAAAGTACAGAGATTGGATAAGTGAACAAAATCCCAAAGGGGCGAAGAAAAGACAGCACTGCGCAACATCATGGTTTGCGAGGCGAAGCACACCGGCAAACAAACAAAAAGGGGAAAGGAACTGAAGAGAGACGCACTACACAAAACCGAAGTTTGCGAGGCGAAACACACTCACATAGCCAATAAAAACGTGTGCAAGGGAGAGAGGAGCCGAAGAGAGAAGCGCTACGCAAACCAGGTGTTTGCGAGGCGAAGCGCAATCAAATAACAAATAAAGCGTGTGCAAGGGACAAGGGAGCCAAAAAGAAAGCACTACAGAAACCCGGTATTTGCGAGGCGAAGCACACTGACATGATAAATAAAAGGTGTGCAAAAGGGGACAAGAACCGAGTAAAACAGCCAAATCGGCCTAAGCGAAACACAGGCGTACAAAAGATAAAATAAAAACGAGGGGACGAAAACTATCGAAACAATGGTGCCAACAAGCAGCCACGTGGACGACAAAGGGGAGGGAAAGGCGAAAGGGCGAACACCAGCCACGGAAAAACCAAGCAGTAAAACGAGCAAAAATTATACCGCAAAGGAGCTTGATTTTGCTGAGGATTCTCAACATTAGCTGCGGTAACCGGAGGCACTTGAACCAGGGCTTGAGCTGCGGGAACAGCAGCTTCAACTGGAGCTTGCGCGTCAGCCATAACACGGTAATTTTGCAAGAGGATTCTAACGCGAACTGGGCCGAAATGAAATGCAGAGCTTTTACTTACACTCGCGCTGCAAGGGACTGACGCGAATAGGTATATAAGCATTTTGTAGCGTCATTGTTTTCATCACGTGCGAAGCTACTCGGCGAGAACATGATTCATATATACATACATCTTTACTTACCCTCGGATTTTAGAGTAGCTTGGTGTAGCTAATATTTTCGAGCATTTACCCTCCCAACCATGATACACCACAGAAGACAGACCACAACACCGGGAACTACATGCCCTACTCTTTGCGACAAGTGTGCGGGTTCTTTTACGTCCCACAGGATTATGAACATTGAAGGGTTGTGAGACGGGACCTCCGGCTTATCATCCTTATCCGAGAAGACTAGAGAGTCTAACCATTTGCAGATGTAATTACAAAGGCAGCACTTTCTCCTCAGTTATATAAAGACCCTGAGTGTTGGTCCGGCCGGAGTTGAACTCAAGACCTCCCGCGTGACAGCCCGGTGCTCAACCAACTGAGCCACCGGTGCGCGGTGGAAACCTAGCCCTTCAAATTACGCTATAATCAGTTAAATCTGGTAATTTTGCTTAGATTTATTTGTTTATTTTATTTTTTATCAATACAATAAAATAAACTGTTTGGTCGGTTTTCTTTTTCCTCATAAGTACCTAATATGTCCTTATATTATCCTTTCATAGCATTTGCTTACGGCATTTATTATTCCGTTTATGGGTTCCCTGTTTTAGTCTGTTATTACTTTCTGCATGCTTTTCTCCAGAGTTTTCCATTGTTCATGCTGCGGTCTATTTATCCATTTACCTTTTCCTTCTTTTTTCGTGTCCGACTCTGATGCATTGCTTTTCTCTTTATTTTATAGTTGATGTATAAATATTTTTGTACCTATTCCAATGCTTTATAAACTGCACAGTGGCTTGGATGGCCAACGCGCCCGGAGGGCCTGGGCAGCAGATTTTGTTAGGGCTTTCATTTCAAATTTTCTTTCATTGAGAAGAGTTTTTCAGAGTTTGCCGGGTGGCACTTATTTTTACCGGGTGGCATTTTTTTATCTAGTAGCATTATTTTTGCCGGGTGGTATTATTTTTGCGACTTATTTTTGCCCTACCCTCGAGGATCATCTTTTGTATTCATTCTTTACGAGGCTTTTTGCTGCCGTGGACGTCTTTTCTTTTTTACCCTTTTTCAATGTTTTGTAGTTGTTTTTTTCCTTATTTTTACTTGGATTTACTAAAGGCTACTACCTGGGGTGCAGTGCACGGGATTCAACGAGAGCGTATAATTCAGCAGTTGTTATCGTCAAAAGCTAGCTCGTCTGGGAATTCATTAAAGAGACCTTGTTGGCCATACGTGTAATTGCTTAAGGCTGGCTTTAGTGCTCGTAGTCTTAGGGCTGGTGGAGCGACCTTAAAAGCTAAGAACCTAGCTAGATCTGATTATTCGGATTATTCCATAAGGCGAAAAATATGTCTATAAAGAGTCTGTTGAAAGTAGATTGCAGTTGACAAAATCTTCTACCCAGTTTTGTTAGTTTCTTTTATCTTTATTTAATTGTCCTTAATTTGTTTCTATCATTATTGTATGCTTTACAAAGTAGAGAAATACGTTTTCTTGAGAGATTTTTCTGTCGGGTCTGTTATCATTTAGTAAACGGTTTTTGTTCTTCAAGCAAGTGCTCGCACACTGCCTGCCTTTTTTCGCGAGTCGTTTTCTGTTTTTGTGGTATTTATAATTTCGCTATTTGATTGTAATTCATGTCTTAGATGACATTAAATTATTGCTGACGGTAAGTGTTCGCACACTGCCTGCCTTTACTGATTGTTGTGGTATGCTTTATGCTTCAGCGTTCTGGAGAAGGAAAATGATTTTACTTCGTACGAACACAGTGAGGGAGAACGAAAACAACATTTAGATTTAGCCAAGCCTAAAAGCGCAGCTCGCGGCGCAGGTTATCTATTCTTACAATAAGTGAACCTGGCTTGAGCCTGCGATCCAATCGATAGCAGTACCTGGTGCAAAAATGCAGCTGACCGCGATGAGCTCTAAACTTGAGCCCGCTATATGGTCACGTGATACTGGTTATCGGATACCTTGTTTTGACAGGTGTCAACTGACCATAACCTGAATGTCCAATAGATGTATGTTGGGCGTATTGATTATTATTATTATTATTATTATTATTATTATTATTATTATTATTATTATTATTATTATTATTATTATTATTATTAAATTATTGGGCAACTTTGTCGTGCGTACGCGCCCACGAGCAATGCCGCTAGCCATTATTATGAGAAAAGCAACTGGGTTCCCATTAGTTTGTTGCTCCGCCGGAGCTCCGCTAAAATCATTTTTCCAACAAGGGAAAGAGTCAGCTCAAAATATGCTACCATGCGGTGGCTCTTCAGGTGTTCTATCTGTGAGTGTTAAATGGAAGAATAGATCAAGGTGAAAATACGTTTTTCTCTTTAAACAAGAAACTGTTCTTTCATTCTACAAGATTTTGTTACAAGTTTTATTTAACAGACTAATCCACGAGGAAAAATCTAATAGGTCTTTTTTGGAAAATGCTTTCGGAAGCATTGCAAGCCCTGAATATTTGCCACATGCAATGTAACAAGTTATCCTAGATTTCGGAGGGATTTTTTCGTTTTGCTTTGGAGCCGAATTACCTGGCAAAACAACGTCCAAGCGGGCTAGGACGCTGCATACATCCAAAGGTGATCGATTGGTTGGCACCAAAGATTTTTGTGACAGTAGTGTAATGTTCCCTTCAAATAATAAATCAAGATGCAAAGGATAAATAAATCGCTACCAGTTTAAAGGCCCACCTTCAACCGACAGGCATTGCGTGCCTCGGAACAATTTTCATATATGAAAATTCCACCCGAATCCGAGATTCATCCAATTAGATCGCTGCGATAAGAAATGCGAATTTCCATAACAAAAAAAACGGTCGAAAAGCCTGTCGGTTGAAGGTGGGCCTTTAATGCATCCACAAAATATCGGACGCATGAATTGCCATGAAAATAGAACAATTCCTAAAGTTCCTGGCAACGTAAACATGCACTTGCAATATCCGGTTACTACCCTTCCGGCATTCACTTTCCTGAAATCCTCCCATTGGTCTTCCCTTAATTTTCGTTAGACTCGGTCTAAATCATCCACTGCTCGTACTATTATACCTTTCAATGTTTTATCAATCTCCCCTTAATCATCACCAACTTCTTGGTTTGGCACAGTTATCGAAAGCCTCCTTACCTCTTATTACCATTGTCTTTCTATTCCACTTTTCCATTTATTCTCCCTTGCTCACAAATTTTCCCCATCATTGCTTTCTCATAAGTTTAACTCAGATAACTCAGACAATCAGCACTTCATGCTCTTCTACAACCTTTTGACAATTCCTGGGGCGGATCCAACCTTTCATCAAATGAGATTCATGAAAAAGTGTCTGCCGATAACGGGCCTGTCTAGGGACGTCTTGGGGCATTTGCCTACGGGGGATTATGAAAAACGTGACTTTCAGCGTTCTGAGACATGATGGAAGGTCGTTTTCCATCTGATAAATCATTTCTACCTTGAAATATTTCGAACGAGGACTACCGTTCAGGAAACTAGCCATGTTTATCCACACTTCGTCTGAAACCACCTGTGTCAAGAGCCCATTACCCGGAGCTTCCATACTTTTTGTACCCTTTAATCAACCCTTTCCCGTATCTTTCCATTTTTATAACAACTACTTGAGAACATACATGAAGTGGTTCACATACGTCACATGCCTATTTGACGTAATAAATTGCTGATCATAGGTCTCTTATGATTGGCCATTGTGAAACACCCACTAAAGCACCCCTTCCCCCCCTCCTGGGAGGTGCTTGTAAAAATAGAAAGATACGAGGTAGGGTTGACTCAGAGGGTTAATGTCGAAGATTGAGGCTCCGGCTAATTGGCTCCTGGCCTGTTTATAACCAGACGTTTTTCTTGTAAATCGTTCAAACAGCGAAATCTTAAAAATAACTTTCATGTGTAATCTTGATGGATCCACCACGTATACCGAGATTGCGAGGAATTACGTATACACGCTACCTTTAAAACGTAACAATACTTGTATTAATTAGAGGATATTACAATTTCTCTTCTCGTGTTGAAAAATATTTTACTCGTTCGCGCATATTTTATTTATTACATAAACACCAATAAAATACTAAATCATTTCACGAAAGGCATCGAAAGGCACGATTTTTTTTAATGAAACCATAGCAACAGTGATCTTTTCACGTGAAGATAACATATTATCCTTCACTCTCATTTACACTAGCAAGTTTTTCTGGACAAGTTTTCCTTGGCAGTGTAAATGGAAAATATGACAAGTGTCCTTGTTCAAAAACTAGCATGCTATTTTTTCAACAAGGACACTTGTCAAGGACGATATTTGCTAGTGTAAATCACTTGTCAAGTGCACTTGTCAAGGAAAGCTTGTCATATTTTTCATTTACACTACCAAGGAAAACTTGTCAAGGAGAACTTGCTAGTGTGTACAGTCGGCAAGTTAAGGAAAATTTACAATTGTAAATGAGGCTCCGGGCTTTACGTGTAAAGATGTTTTCGCGCGAAAGCTCACTTGGTATTTCATTGGTGTTTATATAATAAATACATGTCTTTAGTTCTTCTCGTTTATAAGGCATTTACTAAATGTTTAATTAAAAACTAAACTAAACTAAATTTTCTTGTCGCCGGATTGCATTAAGTACTTCCTTTTGAAAAGCCGGTGATTTTATAAAGGGGAACTTCTTAAGCTAAAAGTATAATGTATTTTATCAAAAAAAGTAGTCGCTAAAAACGTTCGCAAATAGTACACATTGCAAATCTAAGATCTTAGTTGCTTATCGTTTGCCTTAAGTTTGTCGTTGTAATTTTTAATTTCATTCCGAGTCGCCACGAGTCACGCAGATGGTCTGAATCGATTACTTTCCACCACTTACTCGTTCGTCATAACAGCTTGTTGTTCCCTATACTTCCGGAAAAGAAACAAAACAAGCTCGGAAATGTGCCTCCAAACACGTAAAAAAGAGTGTTGTTGTTAATTTGTCAGTCTTTGCTGCGGATCCACTGAGTGTATAAACCGTCGTTGCATTGGACTTGAAAAGAACTCGAATACTGGTGGAAACAACCGTAAACGGTTTTGATAATGGCGCAAAAATGCCTCGAAACTCTTGTGTGAGGGGATTCCAGCAGAAGCGACGAGGAAATATTTAAGTGCCCCCCATCATTAATATATACTTTTCATACCTTGAGTAGGGCCACAATTATGTTTGAGAATCATGCATGGGTTATCTGGATATAGAGGATCTGTAGGCCCCACTTCTTATTCCCGATATTTTAGCGCCGAAAACGTGAACATTTTTTTAGCTACTTATGGTAAATCGCGAAAAGAACCTGGAGAGCATTTCGGCAAGATAAACTATTTGCAGGGCACACACGTGAAGACATGCCGTTTAACGCCACAGCCACGATTTAATGAAACGACAGGTTCCTACTGTCTTCAAAAGATATCAGTGGATTACGCAAGAACTAAAAGATGTTCACTCCATGAAAATTCTCAAGAGTCTCAGTCTAAAATTTTATCGTCAAGTGACACGATAAAAAGCCAACTTGAGAGCGATTTGTGCCTTATAAATCGACAAGAGCGACAGAAAACGGAAAGACGACGCGCAAAGCATCAGCCTGCGAAGTTAAATTACCAAGATATTGATGAAGACGAAGAGATGCAACGATGGAGTAATATCAAGTTATGGATGGCGTTTTTTGGATGAAACTGGCGCCGTAAATGCATTATTAAACCTATATGAACGTTTAGGCACCAGTGTTGGCCTGAAGGATGTCCTCGCGGCTCTTGTGTGTGTGTGTTTTACATATAACTTTCACATACATGCATAACTGACATGCATATTCATTTTTTTTTTTTTTACGATGGAAAGAAAGTAAACTTTATAAACTGCGGCCGGTCGTTTTTGTTCATTTTCTGACGATCTGAGCCGGAAACCCTCTGAAAGTGTTCATAATTAAGTAATACTACTGGCTCGTAAATTGATTCAGACGAGGCCAGAAAAAACGGCTGAAATGTATTATTGTTTGCTGTGTCAAGATATTTGATTGTCACATTCTTGCTTTATTTTACTGTCACTTGTGATACTGGTCCTCATTTAGAAAACGATGGCAACAGAACTCTGACGCTGACTGACTGGATATGTTCTTAAATTCTCGATTTATTTCAGCCTCCATTTTCTTACAAAAAAAAAGAGTGTGTGTGTTGCGGTTTAATGTTGTTCTTTGTTTGAATTTTTCCTTTAAACAATTTTATTTTTTTCAAACCAGTGTAAATTTTTTGTAACTCCCTTCCATTTTAACATATTGGGACATCTTTAATAACTGTAATTAATTACGACGCTTTAAAAGAGCAACCAACAAGCAAATTAAGCCAAAAGCCTTTGAGAGACATTTTTAGGCTCCTGGTGTTATTCATTTATTTTATGTTATTTTATTAAATTTTGCCACATTACAATATAATTTGCAAATAATACTGAATTATAGTTGTGGTAATATAGATGGCGAGGAAACCTAAAAGAAACCAGGGGGCTTATACAAAGTTAGGTTTCCTCCCAAAACAGAAAGAGTTCAGTACCAATATCCAGCAAGAAGTTAAGGTGTGACACTAGAGTTGGATCGAAGAGAAAATAAAGAAAGGAAAAGAAGATGTCAATAGTTGTTGATTAAGAATTCTTTTAATTTGTATTTAAAGGACATAAGAGGTGGGGTATTTTTAATTCCTGAACTAAGGGTAATGAAAAATTTAGGGCCTTGAAAGGTTTTAGAGAACTGCCTTATGTTTGTTCTGCACAATGGTAGCCGAAAAAAGGATGCATGCCTTGTGTTATAACTATGAATATTACTATTAACATAGAGTCAAATTTTGAAGGGAGATTACCAGTACTAACCTTAACTCTTCGTTATTGCCGGAAAGCTAACCATTTTAAAATGGGTGCTTTGACTTAAATACCGCTTATCAACACTGGTGCTTAACCCTAATCACTAAGCTGAGCATTTAACCCTAATCAATAAAATTTACAGAAATTATTGTCTTTTAGAAAACAGTCCTAAGAAAATACGCGCGCTGATTCGTTAAAAGTGTGTTTCTAGAACTCGAATAGTGATGGCGCGAGCAAAGAGAATTTACATTTTGATAATTAGAAGTTAACAAGTTGTTTTCCTTTTTCTCGTCGCGTTGTTTTCTAAAAGAAATAGAAAACATGTATTCCGTGTTTCTATCAAGTTATAGAAACACTCGTGAAAGTTTGGGAGAACTCGAAAAAGCTGTGGAAACACTCGCCTGCGGCTCGTTCTCCCAAACTTTCACTCGTGTTTCTATAACTCGATAGAAACACGGTACATGTTTTCTATTTCTTAATGATAGCATGGATCCATCATAATAATCTTAAAATGATTTGTCTAGTTTATTTGATACATACTCCATATATTGTGAAATATGTTTTCGGGAAAGTCAAACTGTTCTAAGAAATGCTGTCCCGGTACGTTGCCAAACAGCCATAGATTTCTTTACTAAAACATCACCTAAAAGATCCGCAACCAGGAAAAATAGTCCCTTACGTTTTCGGGAAGGGATTTATTCGCAATTTTTGGCACTTAAGGACGGTGCCTACTAATTCAGAGGTATTTTTGCGCGGTTTACTGAATATGCGGAAAAAGCAGATCTAAACAAGTGTTATTGGAAAAGAAAACTGGGGGTAACCACGCATTTTTCGAAGATAATTAACAATATTTGTAAAAGCTTTTAAATACAAAGCAATGCATGGCGTTCTTTTCCAAATTAAAGCTTAACTATCTCTGAAAAATGCGTGGTTACCTCCAATTTTCTTTTTGAATACCAAGAGCACTTGCTGAGTTCTACTTTCTCCGCATAGTTTTGAACCGCGCAAAAATATCCCTGTAATTATTTCCCACAGGAAATCCCAGTATCTCGAGATGCGTATTTTAAGGACGGTGCCTACTGAGTAGGCACCGTCCTTAAAAAGGTCACCTAGCAGTTTCGGGTGAGCAAATGGTTCTCTAGCGGCCGTTTAGAACGTAACGCTCAGCTAGCAATTTCTGAAATGAAGATATTATTCCGTAAAATACTCAAATACAATATCCGAACAGATCAAATTCTTTTAGGTAATAAAAACACCTTTTTAGACAGTCTTTATATACATTACATCTAAATCTATCGGCATAATTTACAGACTCAGTTATTTCCTTTCTAAAACCTCGTTACGCACTTAATGATTCTATGGTTCTTCAGTACCTATATTATTGTAATTTAGTCTAGTGATCCACTTACAAAAGTAATCTGAAAAGGTTAATGATATTACAAAAACGGGCGATAAGGATAGCAAGAAGGTCCCTCGTGATGCTCATACGAATCCAATATTTAAAGAACTTAAATTTCTCAAAATGCACGGTATTCACTTTTTACAACTAGGTCAGTTTATGTACTCTTTTAGTCAGCAGTTCACAGTCTGTAGTTGTCATCCACCACATGCATTCCAGATAAGGGATTGTCACACATAGTAGCTAGTGATTGGAGTAATCACTTATTTGCAGTGTTTATTTTAGTCTAAAACAACCACTGTCTTGGTTATTGAATTAATAATAATGGTCATGGTTATTGGAAGTAAAGCATTCTTTCATATGCAGGATAAAGGGGTTTAGTTTGTAAAGAAGCTGTGGTGCTGTGTCGGTGGGGAAGCAAACCAAATAACTAATAAGCTAATCAAAGTTAAGCCTATCTTAGCACTTTTAGGGCCGGTGAAGTCACCTTATCTTCAAATCACAGCATTCCATTTTTTGCGTACGTTTCTACAAAAGATTGATCAGTAGCAAACGGTATCAGTGTAAGTTGACAAAACTAAACTTGTCAGGCCAGTTTAGAAGCCTAATCGTTCTTGTACGAATCGTCGGAAGGCCGTGAAAATAAGAAACTAGCACACTAGATCTTATAATAGCGAGCGTACGCTTACCGTGGCAACACGACGGCTGGAAGACTCAGGGTCCGGTTGTTCAAAAGCCGATTAACGTTAATCCCAGATTAAAAATTAACCAAGGAGTTTATTTCTCAACTCCCAAATGCTGTTCAACGCTGATATTTGGCAAAACGTTACATTAGAAGAAGTCAATCTTGAAAAACAAAAGTAAGCGAAAGAAACTTTCACCAAAAAGTTGAAAACATGAAACAAAAGGTTACACTAATCCTGGATTAAGTTAATCGGCTTTCGAACAACCGGGCCCCCCAGGACGGCAGAATGGCGAAAAAGTGTCGCGCGAGACTGTGCATTCCCAATCTTACGCGACCTTTTTACGTCATTCTGCCGTCCTGAGTCTTCCAGCCGTCCTGTTACGTAAGCTCCCTATTACCGAAAAACAACGGTTAACTTGCACTATTTAACAATTACGTAGCCCGCAAGGGTGACATATGTTGGTTGTTTTAGTATCACCCAACTAAGGTAGTTGGACAGAAAAGGCAATAATAAAGTAAGCGAATGCAAGTTGAAGAAATATTTATTTGGCCGGGATAAAACGAAAGAAAGCGGCACGCTTTTCGATACTCGAGGACTATTACTAATAGTCATCTAGTAGCGTAGCCAATCACAATGGAGGATTTGCATTAGTCCACTAGTTGGGTGATACTAATATAGAATGTTTATCTGACCTTGGGATCCATTAGGATTCACGGCAAAAAAAATGTTGGGTTTTTGTGAGTAAAGTTCACGGCGAGCAATTCAGTTTTGAATTAATAGAATTATCCTGAACTCCTCTGTTCGTATCTATCAAGGGGACCATTATATAAGGAACAAAATTTCTTTTCTAAGCACAAGTCAGTAGTATAGTGCAACAAAAGAGATGGTTACTCCCGCGAGGATTCTACTTGTGCGCATCCGGAAAAGAAAATAAGCCATTTCCGATGTAGCGATGGGCTACAGCGGTGTAGCGATGGGCACACGAATGGGACCTAGCTATGCCAATCTTTTTGTAGGATATGTTGAACAGCAATTTTTTAATCAGTACAACGGCCCCAAACCTGAACTCTACGGCCGCTACATTGACGACTGCATCGGCGTTATTTCATCTAGCAGAGAAGAACTCGATCAATTTATAACCTCCGTTAATTCCTTTCATCCGGCTTTTAAATATACCTGGGAAATTTCGGAAACTGCATTGCCCTTCCTAGATATCAAAGTTTCTATCAGTGGCAACAGTTATTTGTTGTATTTGTAAGATAAACACACAGTAAAATGGCTGACGTAGGTACAAAGGCTCTTTATTGCTCGTCACGTGATGTACAAATAACAACGCGCTAGGGTGGTCTACGTATTTACGTCACAGTATTCATCGTCACATCTATCACATGTCAAGAATTCCATTCCTTATTCTCATTTTCTTAGACTTCGACGTCTATGTAGTTCGTACACTAAATAATGAGGAAACTTTTCATGTGAAATTACAAATAATTTTGAGAAAAATGTTTAAGGAGATGATTTGGGCACACGGTATAGCTTTGCACCATGACACTGAAACAAAACATTAGGAAATACTATGACGGCAATCGGATGAAGTCCATTAGTTTTGTTTTACTCAAAAGCGGGAAATTCAAAGTTGCTCACCAACATTCTCGCCCAGCACCGTAGTTTAAACTCGGGCAGTTTGTGATTAGCTCTTAGCCTTGACAGGCGATCTTCGTAACTGTTCTCGTCTTCCTCGGCGTCGTCAGGAACAGAAGACGCTAGACAAAAAAAAATAATACTTGAATCAAGTGAAAAAAAAAGGAAACAAGAACGAGAAGAATTAAATACAATCAGAGTAAAAATTTTACAGTGCGCGCTGTGACACACCTTTTCTTTTCTTTGCCAACGCTAAACTGTGGCCATGTGGTTTTCCAGGTTTAGGTAAATGTGGGTCCGCCCACAACGTAACCATCCCCCGTTTTACCAATGATAAAGCCTCTGCCAGTTGAAGTTCTGACTTGATCGTAAATTTCTTGTTTCCTTCACCGAAGTAACCAAGCGTAAAATCTTCGCGAGTCATGGCTGGTTTAAGTTCCTCTCCGCTCCTCTGAACAAGGTATTCTTTTAGTCCTTTAACAGTTTCAAAAAGAGTAACCGCTTTTAAGCAATAGGAGTCATATCTGTTCTTGTTGCTCTTTATTAAGACGCGCAAGGCAATCCTAATTGTATTTTCAGCCCCCATGTCCATATCGCGCCGACAACCACTAAAGCCTAAAATTAATTCTAATCTACCCATACCACCTTTCGGTCTTGTCGCGTACGCTTGAAGCTTTGATCCGACAACGTAAATTGAAATAGCTGTATGTGATATATGATGTTGAGAAGAATGACAAAGATGCATCTAAGCCAAACGCTCGTCATTTTAATCTCCCTAACCACTCCAAACAACACATGGTTATCTGCTGCCTATTTAGACTCCACTACACAACATCAACAGACAAAATGTAAATGCAAATAAGTTTATTTTGGGACGGCTTGGCGAGAACCAACCTTAAAAGTACGTATAAAATACAGCAGTAGGTAAATAACTAGTGTACAACACTCGTAAATAAACTAGCTTTCACCAAAAGAACTTGAAAGAACGGCTACATCTGGTCGATATCGACCTGAATCCCCCATTTAAGCACGCAGGCTTAGTGTCAGTTAGACTGCCAATAAAGCTGCCAGTTAGGCTGCCAGTTAGGCTTCCAGTTAGGTTGGGGAGACTAAATAAAACTCTGATCAACGAATAACTGGGACAGGGAATACTGAAGGACCGCAGAGGCTGAGCGCCGGGAAAAAACTGGAAATCGTTCACTAACGTACCCAACAAGGCATGTAGGCCAATTGCCAGTTAGGCTACCAGAAAATGCTAGGGTACGAAAACAAGGGTAAACAAATGCCTAATACCCCTTACAAGAAGTCTGTCACATTGTAAGCAATCAAACTACGTAAAGCTAGACACACCTCGCCACTTAAGGAGCGGTCACAGGACAGCTGAACTAATCATACATAGAAAACAAGCATATAAAACATCAAGTGATTAATTTCATATACATCTAACGTAAATATATTAAGTAAAGGAACATCTAGACAACTGTGAAAAACCAAACAAGTACATAAGATAAGAAAACTAGCAGAGCTGAGCTACCGCTTACAACTAAAACAAATGCGGTAAGACGGAGGCCAGAAAAAACCTGCCCAAAAAAACCCCGAAGGGAAAAACTGCGTGCAGGAAATCTGGGTAGGAGCCAAGGCTCAAGCTCAAAGCCCTTTCTACGGGACTTTACAATGTAATCGAGAATAGCTTGCTCCTAAGGAGGACATAAAACAAAAGCAAAAAACAAAAATTAAAGAAAAAACCAAGGAGAGGTTGGTTCAGAAGCCTAGATGACGTACACGTGTTATACGCAGCTTTATATACCCCCGATATGGCTACCCATGGTGCACCCGGCCTAGAACCCAGGCCCTGCTGTATCTCGTGCCGTCGAAATATTTATTTCTGCCTTCTTCGCAGGCTCATACGCCAGAAATAATATTTCCCTACATCTAGGTACGACGGGAAGCCGCAAGAATCTGGAACAAAAATTCATCTTCCAAATCGGTAACCTTAATCCCCCCGGTATTAACAAACGCTTTTTATTTAACTAATGTATTCCTGTTTTTCATTTGCCATGTTACCACCAATAGCGTAGCTCCTACTTTACTATAAAAACTACACACAACCCATAATTCCTCGATTCGCTCTGAAGAAGGGCTAACACTCAAAACGTCAGCTTTTAGAATCTCTGTATGGTGGTCAATTTACCCTATTATCAATATACGCGGCCGAATAGAAAATCGGCCTTTTCAAAACACACGCTCAGCGGGCCGCAAAAGACTGACAGCGGGCTGCTAATGCATTATCAGCCCTAGAGCTGATTGGTTCTTGCTTCAAACATGATAGCAGATTTGTGCATTTGCAGCTTGGGGTACCTGTGCCACATTCTCAGTCTCCTTCCATCTTCAAAGTTTGCCAGGTTCCCAATGAGCGTGACGTCACATTGCTAAATAAAGTTCTTACTTCAACGGGTTTGTGGCTATTTAGTCACTACTTTGGCTTGACTTGTCGAGCTTCGGAAAGTTTCTTACTTTTTAAATCAATTTCAATAATCAGCGGCTCAAAATGTGGAAAATATTTGGTGGGAAAAGCAAGGAACAGCCGCCAACAACACAAGAGGCAATTCAGAAATTGCGGTCCACGGAGGAAATGTTGGCAAAGAAAAGTGAATTTTTGGAGAAGAAAATTGATGCAGAAAAGGAAACTGCTAGAAAAAATGCCTCTAAAAATAAAAGAGGTGAGATTGTGTGTTGATTCGACTCATTATGTTTTTCTATATCTCAAAATCGGTGATTGGTAAATCACGAATATTGCAAATTAGGCGTATAATGGCATGCAAACAGTTCTCATGATCAGATTTGAAATACTTGTAGCTGCTCTGATGGCGTTGAAGAGGAAAAAGAGGCTCGAGAAGCAACTTCAGCAAATCGATGGGACCTTGTCAACGATTGAGTTCCAGAGAGAAGCGCTAGAGAATGCCAACACCAACACAGAAGTACTAAAGAATATGTCATATGCTGCAAAAGCGCTTAAATCTGCTCATCAGCAACTGTGAGTATCTTACACATTATCACGACCGAATTTTGGTTTTGTTCCCCTTCAAAATATTATTTAAAAAATGAAAATGTCTTAAGTGTCTGAGTGGGGTATAGCTGTGTGTAATTTAATCCAACCCCAGTCATAGTGATGATAGGATGCTGGGAGAGCAGTCGCCTCCCACCAATGTGGCCTGGGTTCGATTCCCAGACTCAGTGTCAAATGTGGGTTGAGTTTTTTGGTTGTCTTCTCTGCATCAAGAGGTTTTTCTCTGGGTACCCCGGTTTCCCCTCTCCTCAAAAACCAACATTGTTAATTGTTAATTTCAGTTGACAGTGTCCCCAATTAGCATTCCAATGCTAGAACAACTAGACACTTAAATAAAGTTTCTTTCCTTTCCTTTCCTTTTCTTTCCTGATATTTAAATTTCTCAATTCACTTTGGCCACCAACTATCATACACCGTCAGTAAATTCAATTCAGTTAGCACGTGTTCCAGTTTCATTAAAGACAATGTGTAAGTTTTCTCCATGTGGCTGCTAACATGATAATCAAGAATAGTTTATGACAGTTTTGTTCCTGGAATTTAGTGGTAGGTTCAGGCCTACCACTAGCCACTAGAAGCTTGTTCAAACTCAGCTGAACTATCTTTGGTTTCATTAGTCCAAATGAATGATATATTATGTTAATTTAGGGGGAAAAAGCTCCCAAACTATCAGAGATTAATCATGCAAAATTGAACCAGTGGGCAGTTTAGTAAACTTGTTTGCATAAAAGCTGCAGGGCTCAAAATTAACGGTAACCCGTTAGCCAGTGGATAGTAATTTTCAACCTGCGGTTACTAGACGTGCGGCCAACTAACCAGACATGGTTAGGAGTAATTTTCTTACATATTTAAATTATGCTAAAGAAAGGACCTTTTTACAAATAAATGTTACTGGTAATTTTTATGAAAGGCTGATGTGTTATTTTCTTGCATTGCTCTTTGACTCAAACAATTTTGTTCTTGCCGTGTCCATGATCAAATCTAACTTTGCTGCCATTTTGAGCACTAAGGCTCTGGGGATGAGGTTGTGTTGGATCTAGGATCTGAATATAACCTCATCAGATTGGCCATTTTGTAATCATCCAAATTATCCTTCGCAAGGTAATGAATCATGCTGAGATCTTTTGATAGATTTCTTAGAACAAGGCCACCTTCAGCTGAAAGTTATGTTGATGAAAAAGTAAAACGGGAGCAAGTACAGAATACAGGGAGGAGCATTACAGAAAACCCTGCCCAATTTTTTCAGCATTATGACATATCAACGCGGTCTGCAGTACCGCACTAAAAAACAAGGAAGGATTGAAATGAAGTGGCAACACATGCCCACTCTGGAAGCAGAATCACTATATAATAGTGGCTCCACGGCTCCGAAAACTGTCAAGAAAAAGAACAAAGGACAACACATGGCACGGAAGACTCGACCTCCCGTAAGCGTTATGAAGAAAATCAAAACACAATCGAAGAGCACTTCAGCGGGAGTAGGAAAAACATTTGCATGGCTCAAACCGTTGTTAATGAATGAGCTCTGGGTGTACCTTTATAACTTCACAGTAAATAAGAGAGAAATTGAATAATATACTATTGAATTCATTTACGTCATCATGCAATTCCATCCATTCCTTGATTTGTTCTAGTCATTATTATCAAAAATTTGAATGTTCAATATTTAAAAGATATCATAAATTGTGAGCCTGGATACCAAACTTTATAACTTTGTTAGTGAAAAATATGTCTGCTAACCCAAAATTCGATCCCTGAGCTGAGTAGAATTTCGATTTTGTACAGAAGCAGAATCCTTTAATCGGATACACTCTCCCTAGCCTTTTGTTGACTGACCACACTATCCCTATCCCTTTATTGACTCACATAGAAGCCCTTTGTTAACTAAAAGACAGATTACATGAAATGGCATTTGATTTCTCTTTGGAACGCTTTGCATTGACTTCCATTACAGTGTAGGTATTCTTGAACTTTTGGTAATAGAACAACAAATTTCCTAAACAAGGTGTAGGTAGCAAGAAGTACATGTACTTTCCATTCAACAATAATTCTTGTTTGAAATTTCGGAAATTGGTGTGCTTGATGGAACAGTACACTGTACTTCCAATTGCATAATAAACTCACCCAAACCACCGTGTTTCTGCATGAGTGTTTGCACCTGTTGGACTGTCCAATAAAGATTCACACAGGTGAGTAAATTTGGAGGCCGAGGCAGTGGAAACAACAAATTATTTTTATACTCTAATCACCCTGAAACGATTATAAAATATTTTGTAACTAATCTTTAATAAACATACACACAGCATCATGGGCGGGCATCTCGTTTATTGACACAGCGAGCGTTTTCAACATACCAGAGAGAAAATTACATAAGTGAATAAGCAAATAAAGTCAAAGTTGAAAGATATGCCTTCGAGTGGCTCTTGCATAACTTACAAAATCTTAAGTAACCTAGAAAACCCCTAGGGGTTCATCATACCTGTGAGCATGCCTAAAGTACTTCTACAATTAACACGAATCTGAACATACTCCATTGTCATTAGCGAAGCGTTACAAAATATATTGATCAACTGAGAATGGACATTTCAGTGTAACCAGTCAAAGTGCACAATTTAAAAATTTTTTTTCCTTGAACTACAGTCAGACCAGACAGAAACAAACTATTTCATTGTTGTTTTAACCTAAACTGTTTCCTTCACTAATGTTGATCTAGTATTTGCCAATATCATAAGAATTTACTGTTATCGGTTTATTGACTAGTGTTGTTTGTTAGTTTGCTAACTAGCTCTGGGCATCATTTGCTTCATTGTCGGTTTTCTTTTTTGTGATTTCTACTGTTGCTGCAATAGTCCATTTCCTTTATCCTTATTGTTGCTGGTATTCTCTAACCCTAGGCTGCATTCAAGCCTCTGGCTTTGGCCTTTCCTGTAAATATGATGGATGTATTTAGTAAAAAATAAATGAGAAATTGTGGAATTTTTTAATAGACAGAAGGCTCCAAAAGCCTTTGCTGAAATTTCTTACACAAAAAAACATCACCCTTTGAATAGAAACAAGCTTGTCATGGACAAACAGCAAGATTTCACCAAGTTACTCAAAGTGAAGATTTTTACATGAACATCATCCTTTATTTTGTTTCTGTAGTGACGTTGATGACGTACATGAGATGATGGATGATATTCAGGAGCAGACAGAGTTGGCTGATGAAATCTCCAGAGCCATTTCAGAACCAGCTGGCTTTGGAATAGACTATGATGAGGTGAGTAGAATTTTTCTCACTTTTCAACCCATTTCTTTTCCCTAACATGCCATCATCACAAACTAATAATTATCTGTTACCTTTTTAAGTTTTTTTTCCTGTAGTAACCTGTGTAAAATTTGTTGTTATAAACCCATTGACTTCTAGGAGTGAGATTTCATAGATTTTACTCTGTCTGATGCCGGAAGATTTTACTCTGTCTAACACCAGCAGTGTTCTCACCAGGATTTTGCCTTAGGGACTCCCAGGGCCCCTTTTCTTGAAAAATAGGGGCCCTGCAGGAGCTTATTTTCGCTCCATGACTAGGGTGGAAAAAATCCTTCGTGATTTCTCTGTCCATTTCATCAAGGAACGTTCAAATTGGAACTCTTGCAATGGTGGCCCTTCGACAATATTATAAATGCATTTGATTTGTTTGCCTCGAGACAGATCTTACAGGTTGTGATCTCTTTGTTGGCATCATAGGCAAGCCATGGGTATTTGGTCTGCCATTCACTGTAAAAAACAAGGTCTTTGTTCAGTGAAATAGCTTTTTGATCTTTGCTTGCTACATTGTCCTCTTCATTGTCCTCTTCACCAGCATTTCGAATATCTTCTACACTTTCTTTCCTTGTGCCACAAGGAATAACATGAACCTGCCCCGCACTCTAAATTTCCTGTCACATAAAGTACCTGCTTGATCCAATATGGTGGCCAAGGCATCACTCGTGTGACTGATGAAGGCAAAAGTCAACAAAATTGAAGGCTTTGAATACTTTCAATTGATAAATTGTTTTCATTCAGTTGAAGCAAAGACCTGGGGTACTTGCTGGAATCATTTTAAAAAGACTGCTAACTACTGTACTTTTAAAAGTCTGTTTCACATCCTTGTGCATCCAAGTGGGCGCCATGCATGGCTTTTAATGCGCAATTTCTATTTTTCTGGCGGGAATCCCACAAGGGCAGGGCCTGGTGGCTGAACACTGCACCAGGAGATTTTACTCTAACACCAGAAATTGTACTCGACAAATGGGTGGGGTTCAGGAGTCAATGGGTTAATAATATTATTATTACA
>OX421447.1:37730836-37768336 GCA_949126865.1 Montipora capitata
CCACAAGCCGAGATGCTTCTTTCAGCAGTTGATGATCAGGAAATAGGGAACATGTGTGGCCATCGGGACCCATACCGAGAAGAAGCATATCCAGGGTAGGGACATCAACCCCAGGGTACCACCCCTTAAGGCGACACTCGTAGTCTTTCGCAGCTTCATTGAGTGACATTTCATGCTTGATGGCTAGAACTTGTTCAGGTGCAATAGCCAACTTGTCCAAAAAATGCTGTTTCACTGCTGCGTAATTGCTATCGGCATCTGCTAAAGGTACGTAACGTTCATCGCAAAAGAACACTCGCCATTTTGAAAAGTCGATCTGAAGTGCCAACAAGCCAGAGCACACAATCTTAGGAAGGCTTCCGCCCGAAAACCCGACAGAAAAAAATCCGTGGTCTTTAATAGCTTCTGTAGACTTCTGAGCTATCAAGGAGCAACATTCTCGCTTTAAATCTGCTTCGTTTGAAAAGACGTGAGTGGCAGCCATGTTTGAGGTGAAATATCAGCACAAGTACGTAAGCATTACGCTGTCACGCTTTTGAAAGTGTCAGTCACGCAGTCACTCACGCGTAAATCCGTTCAATCAAAATTTCCTTAGCTTTCCCCCGAAATTTGAAATCTTGTTAATCGAAAGTCCGTTTGGCTTGATTTCAAACCATAGAGATAGTCTTTTCTTGCATATGGACTATATGAACAGTTGACCCCAAAACCCCAACCTCGTTATTTTTCTCAAAGACAATGGTGGCAAAGAAGAGAGAACCTGGGAACGAGGTTGCCAAAACACTTGTTAGTCGCAGTGGGGAGAGTTACCAATAAGGGATAATTCTTGGGTTTCACTCACGTGATCAACAGCCATGTTTTTCAACGAAAACAAAAGAAGACGTTAGCATAATAATAGCTTTCAATTCCCGGAGGATTGGATCGGGACACCAACATGGCCGCCATTTCATTGTTTGGGGACACCAACATGACGTGACGTCATGTGAAATCCAAGAATTACTTCTAGACTTTCTTTGAAAGACAAAAATAGATTGAACTGGACAGTCTGTACTGGACTGCATAAACTGGATCGGAATAAATAATCTTGGTCTTAAGCCATTTCAACTTAATCAAAAACATAAAACAAACAGCGGCTACAAACATAATGATAAAGCGTATTTTACTTTATACTGTATGCTTAATACCTTCTTACATATTTGCGTTCCAGCGAAGGAGGACGCATTCTAATCTTGTCGTTTTACGAATGTCCCGAATATGTTTAGCGGATATAGATCTTGATGCCACACGATTTCAGGGTCTTTGGACGCCATCTTGGACTGGCTGGCCGACACAACACCTCGATCCGATGTGACCGTGAATCTGTCCGGTGTCATGCCTCGATGGTATAGCAATGCCCGCATTCCCAAATTAAAGCGGTATTCCACGTGCTTTGCAGCTCTCGGCCGTTTTCTTCGCAGTTTTTTTAGCCTGCGAACAGGCCTTTAGTCGAGCGGGGAACTGGGGAGAGGGAAAAGCGAAAAGGGCCTGTGGACAGACATTTGGGGCCGCCGTTCCACGGTACCCGCTTGCATTTTCCTACTGGCGAGAACACTGACTGTTGACAGGTCTGATTGACATCGGCTTTTCGGTCGGCACGTAGCACGCGATTTGAGTAAACAGCTCTTCTCCATAAAATATCGCGTCTCGATTTGAGTAAACAGCTCTTCTCCATGTTTAACATGGCGTCTTCTCGATTGACCGATGAGCTGTTCGAAAGAGCGTTGAGTGATTCACTGAAGGATTTCCCTCACATTCCACATTTTTCAGTGTCGCTGGCTTTCCAGACTTGCAAATCGCAGCAAGTAAACAAACCAACCGCGGACACATTCTACACAGTTGCTGATAGTACTGCGAGTTACTGAAAGTAGATACTGAATTTGGAGACGAAACTCTGAGCATATTATCGGATTGCTTTGAATAGTCTACCATTTCCAACATAGTCAGCTTAGTGTTTTCTACAAAAATGTGAGACTTCATGGACTCCATGCTACATAGGGCCGCTGCCGCTGCAGAGAAATTTCCTTTCGCAATATTCTACACTGCTTTTATCTCCCCGGGAACAGTGCACTCGTGTTCTTCCACTCTTCCCGTGTTTGGGTATGCAATGAAGATCTAAACAGAAAAAAGTAGAAAATTCTAAATTAAGGTTCCTCATGGTGAAAACTACCCAGAACTGAAATCCAAAATGAAAGTAAATTACTTGATTATTAGCTAATTCAATTTAGAGCTAATCTTTATGACTGTTTTTGTATGCCCTTGTGGAATATCCATTGATTCCTGCATTTTTTCCTCCAATGTCAGAGGACTTTCCTCTTGTTCTTTCATTTTCTCATTGCTACTTGTAAAGGTGAGGGATCTGCGCGAAGTTTTATCTGATGTCGACGATGTCTGATCAACTGAAGAGCAGCGAATTCCGTGGTGATAATTTCATCTTTATTTCGTTTACCCGTAAGTGTACTGTCGGTGATCGAAGTGCTGCTGATCTCTTTGTACTTTGGATTGTCTTCGAAGCTTCACGTTCTGGAGAAGTCATAATACACCTTTTGTATTCCAATTTCGCTCATTACAGCGGCTTGTTAAGTTGGAAACTGAACTCGCAAGACGAACGGCTTGTCGCGCACAAGTTAAGCAACTTAGATCGGAGAAGCTTTCTCCTTGCTCAAGGGGAAATCGTAGTGATTCAAATGATTGGGCTAGCACAACGCTGTCTTGGCCACTGTCAAGCAGCAAGGTCTTATTTCTCGAAACGCCAAAGACCGGCACCATATTGATTCTCTTACCGGAGATCAAGGACTTTTTACAAAATCGACAGTGAGGCTCGCGCTCCATCTCTCTGTTTTCTGACAGAGCAAAACACCGCTCATTTTCAATTTTCCCGGGAGTTTACTCACGCGTGCGAAATTGATTGACAGATAACGATCTTACTGACAGATAGTCGGCAGGATGATTACAAGGGGGCGGAATAGCCGCCTCAAATGTTTGTCTACAGGCTCTCTCAACCCCTTTTCCTCTCCCGTCGCTATTTTTTTCCCACAAAAGAACCGAGAGCCTGTTCACAGGCTACTGTTTTTTCAAAGGTAATTGAAGCTTTGTTGTCTATTCGAAGTATCACTTGCAAATATGACTAAACCTACTTATCAGAACTTGACCTGTGTAGTGGTATGTTTCATAGGAAACAGACACTGCAATTCGCCCCTGCAGGGCAATATTGGTGCCGGCAACGATGCTGAGTGTTGATTTGTCGACTCAGCTGCTTTTCACAGGAGATTTAAGCTCTCTCAGCGTACTGCCTGGCCTCACTTTTGGTTAACATATTCTTTTGAATTTTGCGTATCACAACCAGGCTAGATAGGCTTATTAGCATTAAAACAAAAGAATATTTTATTGGGCCGCCATTACGAAAAAGGTCTATGAGGCATTAAGTTCGTGCTCTGAGCATCAAAAGGAAGATTGTCAGTGTCTGGCAACACCCGGCACTCTTCAAGATAGCGAATACGGGGAATGAGAAGAAACGCACAGCAGTACTAGTAGCAACGCTTTTATCAGGGGCACCCAACGAGAATATAGTTCAAAACCACTTAAACATAGCATTGTTTAACGTATTCTAGTGTTCAAACGGTAGATATAGGCGTATTTTTATCCCCTAAATTTTTTTTATCTTTTCGGATTCCCTAGCTGAAAGTCTAGTGATCCGAAAATTATAGGGATCAAAACTTACCTTTTCAAAAATTTCAGCCAGAAAAAAGGCTCCCGAAAATTCTAGGTGATCTTTTTAGGGTAAAAATCCGTTAAAAATGGGCAATTATACAATTTTTTAGATGTTCGAAAACCCTAGGACAGGCAGGCAAGCAAGGAATTTTACAACAAATGTTCCGCAAATTCTAGATCTCAAATCGTCTTCCGAACAGATATTTTCCGAAAATTGACGTTGGGTGCCCCTGTTTTATTTCATTTCCAGTATCGATAAACTTTACTGATAATTCCGTATACTAACAGATATTCAATATTTTTGTTAACACATCGAATGACTTTTAAACTTTGTAGAGAATAATTTGTGACCTTCTCGTCACTTCGATCCGTTGGATCGACGGCCAAACTTTAGCCGGCGATCACTCCTTTCTCAAGCGGAGATTTTCACCTTCAGGCAGCACTTAGCGACATCCCTTCTTTCCCTTAATATTTCTGATGGACAATCAGTACAATAAAAAATATTATTTTACCAGACATTGACGAGGGTCTGAATGTGGGGGTCCACATGTCGGTTGTCGGTTAAAATTTCATTACTTTGTCGGTTGTCGGTAAATTCCAGTTAATTTTTTTGTAGCTAGTCGGTAATTTTTTCCTCGTTTTGTCGTAGTCAGTAATATTTTCTAGACCTTTGTGGCTAGTCGGTTAACCCCATTCACACCCTCCATTGACTGACGCACTTTACTAACCATGATTAATACTAGTTTAACCAGCTTCTACATGTTTATGCTAAAACTTTTACTCGCACTTGAAAATGAACTCGGAGAGGTCGAAACGTCGTGATTTTTTATCGCTTACTGTAAACTGAAATCATAGGCAGCCCAAGCTCGCGTCACTACAGACAGCCGTTGAGAATGGGTTTCGACAAAACACTGACCCCCGGTCAACTGACCCCCTACTGACCCCTTACTGACCCCACTACTGACCCCCTATAAAATCAATAGGAAAATGAAAATTAAAAAAAGCCCAGAACTATCAATGGGACCCGATTCAAGTTCATCAATTAATTTAGCTTACCTGAAACTTTCAAGATGGCGGACGCGTTGCAGATTTCCGACTCCCTTCTCATTTGACTGAAGGATTCGTCATGGAAAATCGAGCACAAAATAACTTAGAATATCAGCAAGCATGGTATTTGTACCCGCTAGAAAATTAAGCAATAAAAATAGCGAGGAAATTCTGGCAAATTAACACGCACGCAACTAACCGCGAGCAACACGCACACGATTACATCAACCGGAAGTTTATTATGGCAAGCTTGTAGTCCCAAGGCCCTTCGGCTTCGCGAAACTGTTCATTTGTCAGCGTTTCTCTTTGCTTCATTTCCCAATATGTACGAAAGCAATATTTGATCATATTCAATCTTATTCTGTGCTCGATTTTCCGTCAACAAAACCTCCACTAAACAGTAAAAGGAGACCAAGAGTAGGAAATCTGCAACGCGTCCGCCATCTTGAGAGTTTCGGGTAAGCAAATTTATTGATGAACTTGAATCGGGTCCCATTGATAATTCTGGGCTTTTTTAATTTTCATTTTCCCATTGATTTTATAGGGGGTCAGTAGGGGGGTCAGTAGGGGGTCAGTTGACCGGGGGTCAGTGTTTTGTCGAAACCCGTTGAGAATTTAAACGCGTTATAAGACTTTGTATGGGAAATAAAATACAGTCGATTATAAAGCCTAAAAAATGCTCAATTTAACGTTCCTTCAATAAAATGAATCAAAATGACTCACCTCTGCTGTATTCTTGTGCCTTTTGGAGTTCATTTCACAGTTTCGTGAAGTCCGTGTTTTCAATGTTCTAAGACGAAGTCAAGGCTGCACACTAAGATTTCGACCGTTGTCAGCTCAGAGGCGGTTTGCGACTCGAAAATCCATCCCAGCCAAGATTTTTTTCACGCAAAGCTAAAGCCACATCATTTGCGAACCTCCATGAATGTTTCGTAGTCAAAAATCCCCACGCACTAGGCTGGAAATGAGCATTTTCTGCTTCGATTTCCACGATAGCTGATGAATTTAACTGCTACTGATCGCCGTACGAGACACGGAGCTTGGGTCCGAGGTCAAACTAACTTCACCCGATGAGGTACAGTCATTACAACACTTACCCCATCCCCACAGCGGCTTCTCGTGACAGCTCCATGGTTACGAGAACCGGCTGTGGGGATAGGGTAAGTGTTGTAATGACTGTACCTCATCGGGTGGAGTTAATTTGACCTCGGACCCAAGCTCCGTGTCTCGTACGGTGATCATAAACAGTTAAATTCATCAGCTATCGTGGAAATCGAAGCAGAAAATGCTCATTTCCAGCCAAGTGCGTGGGAATTTTTGTCTACGAAACATTCATGGAGGTTCGCAAATGATGTGGCTTTAGCTTTGCGTGAAAAAATCTTGGCTGGGATGGATTTTCGAGTTGCAAACCGCCTCTGAGCTGACAACGGTCGAAATCTTAGTGTGCAGCCTTGACTTTGTCTTAGAACATTGAAAACAAGGACTTCGCGAAACTGTGAAATGAACTCCAAAAGGCACAAGAATACAGCAGAGGTGAGTCATTTTGATTCATTTTATTGAAGGAACGTTAAATTGAGCATTTTTTAGGCTTTATAATCGACTGTATTTTATTTCCCATACAAAGTCTTATAACGCGTTTAAATTCTCAACGGCTGTCTGTAGTGACGCGAGCTTGGGCTGCCTATGCTGAAATCAACAATTAACGAAAATCAAGTCAAAACGCTGGTTTTTGCGGAGAGGGGAAAACCGGAGTGGCTTAGGGTTGCTTTGTAGTCAGTCGCATGAGATCTGCCCTGTTAATACTAAAAATCAATAATTATTATTGTGTTTCCTAATTTGTTGTCACCCGGAGAAAAACCTTTCAGTGCAGAAACGAGAACGGCCAAAAAACTTAACCCACAGTACATAGGACGCCGAGTCTGGGAATCGAACCCAGGCCACATCAGTGTTAGAGTGCTATGATCACCACTGCACCATCCCTGTGCGCCCAGCAACACCGAAAGATCAAATTATCGTACTAAAATCGTGTATCACTGAATAAAATATCGTGAGCCGTTTCTTTTTAACTCCTTGAAAAACACTTGAAGCCTTCCAGTCTCATTCCATTTTAAGTACTTTAATTTAGTTTCCAGTTTCATGCATTGGACCTCAACGTACCCGCGCATTGAAATTGATCGGCTCACGAGTAACACTACTCTCTTCTTTTAACTTGGGAGGAGTTCACGTGACGTCATCGCCACCCTGTTGGTGGACGAAAACAAAAAATCTTTCATTAAGCCCTGGCCAAACTATCGAACGAAGTTGTTCGACAGTTTGACCGCTCATGTTGGAAGATGTTCGTTCAACATTTTTTGTTCGATCAAATGTTGGATAGAGTTTGCTTTTGATCAAACATTACGACCAACAATTCTGTTTGACGCAGCAATGTTGCAGTGTTTTGCCGCTCTTCCAACAAAGTTTTGTCCTAAATCGAGTCACGTTCGTAATGCTAGCCAATAGGGACTTTAAGATCTATGACGGCCACGTCGACTAAAAAGTCACCTCAAAATAGAACTTTGCAATATCGTAACTCTTTCGCGATTATTCCATATCGTTCACGTCGTAGGATGTGAAATAAGTATCCCAAAAATAAATTGGTACGAGCGGTTTCAGAGTAAAAGTAGAGAATGAAAGATTAACATTTGTACGCTCGCGTTTTCGTCAAAACCTCAAATTTGGTGATTTCACGTCGTGCTCAAATGCGTGCCGCACATGCAGAACGATTATTTTTCCTCTTTTAACCAATGATATTGTTGCTTTGTGCAATTCTCGTTGACGATCGCGTCATAGATCTTAAAGTCCCTATTCATGAATCGCTATCTTATTTTCAAGCCAAGGCTTCTAGCATCATTTGCAACAGAGATTGCGAACAACTGACCAAGGGGACGTTGTGGTTGTTGATGAATAGCCAGACCTTGGTCAGCGAATAGGAAACAAGGCCATGTCAGTTGGACACTTTTAGGCTACTTATATATTAATCATTATCGCTGTTTTGGAGATGTCTGGTTCAATAGCGTTTAAAATTCCTGCAAATTGATCCGAGCTTATAATCATCATCTTCTAAGCGGGGATGTATCTTGCAAAGAACATGCCCTTTTCTACAAGTTCTCTTAATCATTCTTTGGTTTTTCCTTGTTTGAATACGTCCTTTGCGTCCTAAAACAACTCCAGTAGCATAACGGTACGCCAAATTTTCAAATTTTGCGCCAACTTGAACTTGACTGAATTGGTCAAGCAATGTTGGATAGTGTTTTGCCACTACCTCAACATTTACATCCAACAATGTTGCATGTGGGATCCAACTTTGTTCGATAGTTTGACCAGGGCTTTAAGCCCTGGCCAAACTATCGAACAAAGTTGGATTCAACACTCCAATTTTGCTCGATCCAACATTGTTCAACCGTTTGGCCACCCATGTTGGATGATATTCGTCTAACATTTTTTGCTCGATCAAGTGTTGGATAGAGTTTGCTTTTGATCAAACATTGCGACCAACAATTCTGCTCGACGCAACAATGTTGCAGTGTTTTGCCGCTCTTCCAACAAAGTTGTGTCCTGAATCTAGTCACGTTCGCGCTACTAGCCAATCACGAATCGCTATTTTATTTTTAAGCCTAGGCTTCTCGCCATATTTGCAACAAAGATGGCGGACAAGGATCAACAGCCAGAAACATTGATCAGCGAGTATGAAGCAAGGCCATGTCTTTGGGGCACTTTTAGTCCCCTAATCACTATCGCTCTGTTCTCATCATCTCCTAAACGCCGATGTATTTTGCAGTGAACATAGCCCTTTGTACACGTTCTCTTAACCATTTTTTGGATTTTCCTCGTTTCTGAATCCGTCATTTCCGTCCTCAAACAGCTCCAGTAACACAAGCGCTACAAGCGGTTTCCGTTTCAGTGTTAGCGTCATATTTATAAATTTAGCGCCAACTTGAACTTGAATCAGTTTCGTAAAGCAATGTTGGATAGTGTTTTGCCACTACCTCAACATTTACATCCAACAATGTTGCATGTGGAATCCAACTTTGTTCGATAGTTTGGCCAGGGCTTTAGCCTTTTTTGTTTGTGCACCAGAAGTTATAGATTTCACTATTGTTATTGGTGTCTCTAGAGGTTGGTTGAAAACGTTCTATTGTGATGCGTTATCCACTCGAATCCTCATCTACATATGCAAATTAAGCTGGCGATCGTGAAAGACAAACGGTGATTGATTGATTGATCATATGCAAACATACACACGTTTACTAAAAGCAGTTAAAAGCAATTTTATACAGGCTCTCTCTTCTCAGTGCTATTCTTCTCTGCATTGCCTTTACTCTCTCACACCGTTTTCGGCCATTTAAAGCACAATTTGCTTTCTTTAGTTTGCATTTTCTATTCTTTCTTGTGTTAAGATTCATGATTTTGGTATGTAAATGTGTTATTCAATTTAAAACAAGGAAACCTGCTACTCCCAATGAGTTTTCTTCGTTATTTATAGCACGCGAGCCGTCTATTTAGGCATATTTTTTGAACAACGGAAACCGGAAACGAACATTTCGTCTAGTGCGCTGACAAATAAATTAACTGTAAGTAAATCCTTTACTCGGCCGTTAATTTCTACTCTTAGCACTCTTTTTTGGTGCCAGAGGCCCGTTTCTCGAACGTTCCGGTAACATCTCGGGCCCGAAAATGGTGAAACTCTAGATGGCTGGTCGTCCAACAGATTTACAGGTCCCAGGAATTTTAAGTTCCGGTCATTGTCAGAAATATTTGGGGAGTCCGCCCCTGCCTATGCTAAGCGTAATTTGATGTCGAACTGAATTTCGCTATTCGTTTCTTGGGAAAGTTCTCACAAAAGGTAACTTAAAGGAGGTTGAAGACTATTCTAAATAATGGTAGTGGTTATAAAGATGAAAGGTCTGCCTTGGGAGGCCACTGCGCGAGATATAAGGAAATTTTATCGCGGGCTTGACATCGCCGAAGGAGATATTCATTTGGCACCAAACCCAGAAGGAAAGGCATCTGGCTACGCTTTTGCGTGTTTTCAGAAGGACGACGAAGCGAGGAAAGCTATGCACAGGAATGGAAAATTCGTGGGGAAAAGATATATAGAGCTTATACTCAGCAGTCAGACGGAAATGGAGAAAATTTTGAAGGAAGGTGTTCGCATGCGCCGAGACGATGTTGTTGACAACAAGAGTGCAAACAACGATCAGAATGAAAAGAAGTCAAGTAGCGTGAGAGAAAGCGAAAGAAGTTCTCGAGGTAGTTTAAAACGATCGCGAAGTCGAAGTCCTGTCCGACTGAGTCGACCTGGGGATGGTTCCAGGAGCCGAATGGATCAAGTTGGCACGAACCATGTGGCCGTAGTAGTGAATGGTGGGAGGTCTGCTAATTTGTATGATCGATTTGATGGATTTTTGACAAGTAAGGAAGATGTGAATCGACGGGAACACGAGAGGGATAGAAAAAAGGTCGCACAAAGCATATTTGGGTTGAACAGAAGTACAGCTAAGGGCAGGGAGTCACGAGAGAGTGGAAGATCGGGCGGTGCAAGAAAAGATGCCTTCAGCCGAAATTTAAACAGGAATGGCCGTGAAGCGAGCAACCCAGAAGGGACATACGGAAACTCCACTTGGGTTGTTTTGACAGGGCTGCCCTACACAGTATACGAAGAGGAGATTCTTGAGTTTTTCAAGGGACTCGATGTTCGTAATGTGCATTTTATGCTACACCCTTCAGGAAATTGGGCAGGGAGGAAAAATGGAACGGCCTATGTGGAGTTCAAGTCTGTTGGGGATTGTATTCAAGGGGCAGATAGGAATCGCCAGTACATAAGGAAAAGATTTGTTGGTGTTAGGCGATGTGGCCTGGAGGAAGTGTTGGCTGCATTGGAAGCCGCAGGTAATGATACCTGGCTACAGGATCCTCACATGACAGGGGAAAATTTTGCTCAAGAGAGTAGTATGTATGCTTTGGGGAATATGAATGGAGATTATCGAAATATTTCGTATTCTGGCGTAAATATGAATGTAAATGGTATGGGAGTAAGTTCACCAGGGACTGTCCAAAGTCCTACTAATGCTGACTTGGGAATGGAGGGTCCTATGACACCGGTTACACAGCTTGCCGCAGGGGCTAATATAAGTGTGAATGACATAAATGCAGGTTGTGTGATTGGGATTCGTAATCTCCCCTCAACTGTCTCTGCAGAGGAGATTCTGGATTTCTTTTATGGGTTTCCCATTATTCCTGACTCTATTCGAATTCATTATCTTGCCCCTGGGCGGTCCTCTGGGGATGCTATGGTGACACTCCCTACCAGTGGTGAAGCATACAGTGCTATTAAACAGCTGAACAACAAACCAGTTGGAAAACGTAAAGTGCAGCTGTTCTTAGTTTAAATGGGAGGCAAAGAATTGTTTGTGGGGGAGGGGGTGGGGGGAATAAAACTGTGTGGATGGCCTAAACATACTATCAATGAAAATAACTTTGTACTTGGCTATTTAGATAATTATTTTGTGGTATGTGTTTTTTCTTCCTGGGAAATTGAGTAGTAAGAGGAAGCTTAAATTGTCAGTGAGTCCAAAGGCTATTTTGGCATTATTCCTACTAAGTGATCAAGGATTATAATTAGAGCAACTAAGTTGTCATGAATGACTGTTATATCTTGTCTTTTTTACATTATTAAAATGGATATTGGCTGAGTTTGATGTCAAATTTGAGGACCATTTTTTCATGCAATATCATTGGTATTTTGAGGGAGAAGGATCATTGTTTTAATGACAGTAATTTGTTTGCAATTTTATAATCCGTGAAGGGCAGAGAAATCGAGTCTTCTAATGTGGTAAAAATAATCAGATGTATGGTTCACATTGTAAGCAGGTTGGGCAATTATTAGACATAGCTTGATGCTATTCTGGTCTTGAAAATTTTGAATGCAGCTGAAAAAATTACAATTCAAAGAGTCATATTTGTTCAAACTACATTCATAATTCTCCATACCAGAGGAGCATCGAACCATGTCACATGTTTGTCCAAAGTGGCTGATCTGTTGACAGGATTTATGTCATCTTTATCGAGCCTGAGTCAAAATTCATGGAAACGTTTTTTATGTCAACATGATTATGTGGTATTTTGTGACACAATAATTGTAGGAAACTGAATTCATATGGAACTGTGTAGCGATTAGAGCTGGATGGATGTTTAAATTAATCATCCAACAATTCTGGATAGAGTTAGTATAGGACGTTACAGAAGTCTTCACAATATGGTTATAGTTAATTGATTATTAGACCTAATGTTGGAAAAAGATTTTTGAAAGGCCTGTTGCAGTGTTTTAGCTATTTCCAGGGAGCAAGTTGAGCAACGTTTTGGTCTTTTTTTTTTCTAGAAGTTGAGCCGTGTCCTCATTTGTATGACCGTCTATAGCATTGAGAATTTGGTCTTTGTTGAAAGAGATTTTAAAACGACCTCGCCGTGTTTTAAGTTCTGTTGTAGTTTGACACCGCCCGTTGTAAAGGTGATCAAGCAAATCTAATGGCCTTTTGGGGAGTTTATATATGTTGGGCAGTTGTCTTGTAGTTGAAGCGTGGAAGAGGTCTTGTTTGCCATCAGTAATCCTGCAATTCACAAAGAGGAGTCAGTAATTTGTTTGGGAATTTGTGGCAGGAGGTAACGTCAGTTTGTGCTAATAGGCTTGGCTTAACACTAGAAAATACAGTAAGTTTGTAAAGTTTCCACATTTTTGTATTAAAGAGCATTTTGTAGTGAGTGTGTTGGCTTTATCTGTTGAATAACAATGGCTCAAATTTGTGCTTTGTTGGTATTTCGTACATATTCATATTGATTATTCACACTTGGAGTAAATGCGTCATCGAATTTATTTGTGATTGCGTTAGCCGTAGAGAAGGTATTTTTTTACTTTGATACATTCAGTGTGAAGGAATTTATATACCTTCAGCAGGGGAAACTTGCATTATTATAGAGAAGATGCGGTAGTGGGTGACGTGACATCGCTTTAAAAGCATAGCAAGCATTTTTCGCGTCTTGTTTGAATTTCCGGTCTGTTCAATTGGTGACCCGTGATGACGCTAAAGTCGGCAAGCTGATTACACGCAATATTCAATTGTTCCGGTCTGTAATGCTGACGTATTATCCAAATAAGAATGCGGAATACAGTAAATGCAAAACTACTGGAAATACAAAATTTTCAAGCTCATATAGTGTCACCCATGGCCGTACATAACAGCAATTCTCAATTTCCGCTTTATTATGATCATGTAATATGCACCCACGCACCTTTGTAATTTGTTGACGAATTGGGAAGAAACTAATGATAGCGTGACCTTGTGGACCACTTCAAGACCTTTCGGTTGCAACATGAACATAACTGTCACATATGCTGTCAAAACTAATTTGAGAGGCAGCAAGAGTAGAAGTTTAGTTTTGAGATCATCCCAGTTATGAACACTACTTTAACAGTAACGAAAGGAAAGCCTGAATTTAAAATTGTTTTCTTCCCGCAGTTCATAATTTTTTGTTCCTTCAGTAAAAGTAGACGCTCTTTGCAGTTCTGCCTCAAGAACGATGCATAACCTTAGTCTGCGTTTTACACTGACCAACACGAAAATTGGTCTGTCTCTGCATCATTACACGGCGTAATGCTTGTTCGCGAAGTGTTTTATAATAAACAGGAGGAGTTTAATTATTAACTCATTTCGTTCAAAGGAAGAACAGAGACCCTATCCTACCACGCTCACACTCCGTTCATAAACAGAGCACGATGTCCTTATTTCAGCCTTCATTTCGTTGTTATCATTTGCATATTTTTTGGACTTTGTCATTCTTTTCGTTTTGAATATTAAAGAGGATTCTAGGCCCAAACCCTTTATTAGAAGTGCCAACCTCAGGCCTAATTAAGCATAAATTCTTGGCTCAGTCAGGAGGAGTTCTCAGCCCTAACCTACCCCGTTCCTAAACAGTAACACGACGTCTTTATTTTAGCCTACATTTCGTTGTTTCTTTTGCATATTTTTTGGACTTTGTCATTCTTTTTGTTTATTAAAGGATTCTAGAGTGTTTTCCCGAATGACCCTTCCCTAAACAACGGGCCCATCCCACCAAAATGAGTCTCAACCAATTTTCTAAGCAAATCCGCGAAACTAGGTTTCGTGGCTTTCATCGAAAATGGTCCCAAATTCAACCCTACATCACTGAAGATGCACAAGGAAAAAGAGTTCCATTTCTACCCCGGGTACTTACACCCGCGAAGATAAAAATACCTGAATTTTCTCGGCCCGAAAATTGGGTCAGGATTATCAACGCTATAATGTAACTGTTGAAAAAGCCCAAACCCTTTATTAGAAGCGCTAACCTTAGGCCTAATTTAGCATAAAACAACCCCGCCTGTTATGGGCCGAGTCAGGAGGAGTTATAAGCCCTATCCTACCCCGTTCATAAACAGAGAAATACGACGTTCCTATGTTAGCCAACATTTCGTTGTTTTCCATTTGCCTTTTTTTCGGACTGTGTCATTCTTTTTGTTTTGAATATTAAAGTGGAGTCTAAAGTGTTTTCTCGAATGACCCCTCTCCAAACAACAGGCCCATCCCACCAAAACCTCTCTCCTTCTTCTTCCGTTTGAGGTTGGAATTGCTGATTCTGTTATGCATAATAAACGACAGGACGTCCTTTTAACGTAGGGAGCGGGGAAAGACACTCGTTCTTTCACTTTCCTTCTTATCTGATACCAAAGTTAATCGAGGGAATGGTTCTAACTCCTCTATCAAAACCTTAAAACCTTCAAAAGCGAAAACAATGTTGTCGCAGTCGATGTTGAATAAGGGAATAACATGACTTTTTGAGGGAATATTGTTTATTTGCGCCTGCATAGTGTCATTTGCGGCCCGAGCGCGAAGCGCGAGGGCCGCTTTTCCAGGTTAGGAGCAATTCTGGGAGACATTGCATTCTGCTCTTATACTTTGCATGAAGTGAATAACGAATTCAAAGTCACTTCAAATCATCATGTAAGTGTTGATTGAACAAGCTATTAAAGAATCAACTCAGTCCAGTGAACTTATTTAAAATTACCGAAAAAATGCGTAAAATCGTCTATAAATAATAGGCATATCACAAAGTTAACCTTAAAAATGTCTATGCTGGTAACAGAATCATCATCGGATGATGAAGCAAGAACCAATCAGCTGTAGGGCTGATAATGCATTAACAGCCCGCTGTCAGTCTTTTGCGGCCCGCTGAGCGTGTGTTTTGAAGAGGCCGATTTTCTATTTGGCCGCGTATATTGATAATAATTGACCGTGACCCTGCACGATCTTTTCGCTTCGCATGGGTTTTCGCAAATTGGTTGCGCATAATTTAATCGAAGGATTTGATTGGTTATCTTCTCGAAAAAGGTGTGTTTTTTGCAGGGTCAAGGCAAATACAGACAAACATGAAACAAAGGAACTTGTCGAGTTTCATAACTATCTCCATGCATTAACTATGCCTATACGTACTTCTCCAAACGTTTCCACAATATGGGACATGTGGATTATTTCTGACATATTGTACATCATTAATAATATACATAAAAAAAGTACTCTTCTGATTGGCAAGGAGAAATGCACCTTTAAGGTACGAGTGCAGAAAATAGGTAATTTAGCGCAAAAAGAGGTGACAAACCAAGAATTTCGATTGGTCAATGATCAAAGAAAGTCACAGATAACCAATCAAATGCGCAATTTTTACGTGATTGCGTGATACGGATGCGTTGCTTCTGATTAATTACGACAATGTCATCTCGAAATTTTCTCATGAATATTATTGATAGGAATCACATGAAGAGGGGGGGGGGGGGGAGGGGGCGTGTTGGGGGATTTTTTAAGGCTCTTAACTTGTCCAATGCCTGTTTGAATAGGTAATGCGATGTACAAGAAAATGGTTTGCACATATTACGATAAGCGTGAATGCTCAAGATTTTAAAGTTACCCAAGCGAAATTAGCGAAAATAAGGAAAAATTATCACCACGTGAATAAAGAAAGAAAATCTGAAGCCCTCTTAGCCCGAAGTTTGAGGATTCCAAGTTCACTTAATTCGGCTATGCCCCGGGCTATGCATAAAATGGCCGGCACAAAACGAGACCAGATATTTTCAAAACAAACCGTTTATTTACAAGCCGAATGCCCTTAAATTGTTTTTTTTTTTGACAATAAAGGTGAAAGTGAACATTGTTGTGGTTGTATATAAAGTACAATGAAAAAATATCTTTCTGAAGTAATAAATATTACACATTCATGTCCAGGAATGCGTTACTGATTACAAAGTACGTAAAAAACTTCTTTCCGGGTAGAAAATAAATACAAAAATATCCCCTTTAAAGGGAAAATAAATAACGAATGTTATTAACAAAGCATTTAAGAAGGAGCCCTTGAGTAGGAACGTGCCTATTAAATACAAGCCCTGTGAGTCAACCTTTGCGGGTATCTTTCTACTTTTAGAACGCCACGAGTTTTTTGGCTCTGGCTCTGCACGCACTGTTTAGAATGACCAATGAGAATAAAGTTATTATCAAACGAAGACAAAAATAGCAAAAACAATGTAAATGTAGACCGTTCAAAGTCCCCTATTTTTCCGTTTGATCGTCGGGATCGAGCACAAACTGCCGCCATCTTTGTTTTTAAACAGCGAGCACGAACTGGGGAGAGCCACATAACTACCGAGTGGGTGGGCAGGGGCGGATTTAGGGAGGGGGCCGAGGCGGCCGCGGCCCCCCCCCTTTCAGTTCGTCGGAAATTTAAATTTGTCAAAATATACAATAATTTTATCATTTTGTAAGCAGTCTGTTGGAGATTTTGATTTTTTTAGCTAAAGCGTGATTTTTTGCTAATAGTATGACCAAAGTTGTGTGAATAAACTTTCAACTTACAGGCGTTAATATTATCCTTTCGAAATGAGGAAGAAGACTGGATGCGAAATACTTGTCTACAGTCAACCTATCTTACAGAGACTGTAACAACGTAAAATCTTAATGCCTATATATATAATTATAGATATTTTGTGACTTTGGAGCGAAGAGTCAAAAACCATGCATCACTATAACCATAACTTATAATTTTATTCAATATGGAATCCTGATACTTTACGTTCCAGATTGCACCAGAGTGAATGTAAGAGTACCCAAATTTTCAAAATTTTCTGGGGGGGTATGCCCCCAGACCCCCCTAGAAAGTAGCGCCTAAGGCGCTACTGAGGCGCGCTAACGCGCGCTGATTAGTATTCTTGTTCGGCCCCCACTTTCAAAAACTGCTGGATCCGCCCCTGGTGGGGGGAGTGGAGAGGTTTCGGCAAGAAAAGAAAAAAACCTCTCCACTTCACTCCCCCCTGCGGCAGTTTGTTCTCGAGCCCCACGATCAAACGGAAAAATAGGGGACTGTGAACAGTCTACAATGTATGCAAATTGTGCAAATTGATGTAAATTGTGTAAATTTGAGTCTCCAGCTGAAGGGTTAGTTCTAAAAGTAGAAAGATACTCGCAAAGGTTGACTCAACGATAAAGTGCATATGGAGGCTCCTACTCATGGGCTCCTCCTGTTCAATTATGATCTCGAAAATAACAATAACACGAACTCAATCTGTCCAGGGAAGATTGCAGCTACTACAAATGATTTCGTACATTCCAGAGCTTCCTCTCAAATTTAACATTTCATTTCGACTCCAGGCCTTCTTACATCTCGGTAAGATGGCCTGCGGCTTTATAAGAAAAGCTCTCTCAAATAAGGGACTTGTTACTTCGCAATGTAAGCATGGATCGATTCAACACCAATACAAAATATCAAGAGAAAATTTCGGGGTCCATCATTCAAAATCGCTTATCTCACTATCGTCCTCGTCAGCGTCTCTTTCGCTTCCACCAGGGTTGTTAAGTGACATTTGCGATCCCAGGGACCCTTGGGAGCCAAATCGGTTGATTGAAGTCAGGGTACCATTCTGTCCAACACTTTGTCTTGAAGGTGTCTGAGTGGAATGCAGGTCGTTTTGAAACGCCTGAGAAAAATTGAAATACAATCATTCATAATGCTGTTATTGCTCGAACTAGAGGACAGGTGGTATGAAGTAACCCTAGGTGCCACTTTTTCCGCCCTTGACCCAGCTTTTGCGTGTTCGCACGCTTGGTTGCGCTCGGCCTGAGTAGTTCGTTTCGCTTCGTGTTTTGATTGGTTTAAGGGCTTCTGTAAAATTCCGGCCTGACCATTGACGCTCGCATTTGCTTGCAGAATCAGACAATTTTTGAACAAGTTATCAACCTCCATTTTCCAAAAGCTTCGTAAGATTAATTCTACGCGTCATTCTTTACTGAGAAGTCGTACAATTTTAACCTTCGTATAACAGTCGTCATTCCAAAAATTCAGTAGCCAATCGCAAAAGAGGAGGTTAAAGAAATTCCAGGGCTTTCTCGTAAGGCATGACAGTCGAGATGTCCTCTTCTAAACTGTACTCAAACATTCACAGATCTTAAAGTGCCCCTGTGACCAAAAAATCAATTCATATTTTTCTTTGGATTTCAAAACTATGTTAACAAAACACTAAGTGACCCACTTTTTAAGCCTTGATTTCAAAAAGACACCTCTTTATTTTAACTGGAATTTTCCTATTTAATGGTCCGCCATTACTAACATTATGTTCTTGAGAGAGCTGGATCGAGGAGAAAATGACGTCAAAGGCTCTCTAGTTTAAGAATGCAATACGTGTGTACGCTGCAAAATTAATATGCAGCACGGGGGTTTTGGGCTTTCAGACTTTTAAACTCACGCTTTGCATATATAATAAGCTGCGTTCACACGCTGAATTTTTAAGCTAGTGAGCCTCTGACGTCACGTTTCCCTGGATCCAACCGTCTGAGTTCCAATCGGTCAGTTTTGAACGTGAGTAATGGCGGACCTTGAAATCCAAAACTTACACTCAAAGTAAGCGGCCTTTGGATAAAAATCAAAGCTCAAAATTTTGCCAGTCAGGTGCTAAGCAAAGACACTTTCAAAATCTGAAGGGAAAAAGGAAGTTGTTTTTTTGATCACAGGGGCACTTTAAAGTGAAAGTTGTCACAAGTAATATTTGTCTTACTTAAATGACTATGAAACCATGTTTGCAATAATGGATACCAAAAAAGAATGCTATATCTTCTCCACCAAGAACTTTGTCAGTGAACTCGAAGTATTTCCCTTCTAGCAGAGGTCTCGTTTCTTTTACGTTCGCTGGGCTGACTATTAACGAAAAAGAGAGACCTCTGCCATGGGTCGAAACTCACTGTGTTAAGCATGCGCGGTGGTTACTTAGAGACCGAATCCTCACGTGATACATCACATGTTGTGCAGGCTAAAATGCGCTAGACACAGCGGGCTCAAGTCACAGTCAGCAACCATATTATGGGACATGCGCCTTGAACAGTGCCGTCCAAGGTCGTGGAGGGCGTTTGTATGAAAGTGGGTTTCGACCATGGCAGAAGTCTCTTTTTCCGTACTCGTCAGCCCAGCGAACGCAAAAAGAAAAGAGACCTCTACTACCAGGGAATCAATGTTTTGTCGAGTATATTTATGGGTGGGAAGGACTGAAATGGGTTGAACCCTGAAAAACAAGGATCTCCAATTTTTTTCAAGCCTAGTCATGGCTTTTCAAAAAAAATAATTGCCAAAAAAATCTAACATGGATCAATCATCCCGCTAAATTTCTTTAATACATCCTCACTGGGTTGTCAGGGCTGTTATGTGTGTCACCTTAAGTTTCAACGAGTTTTAACATAATAACAAGACTAATTAAAAGAGGCCCTTTTGAGTGAAATTCTTTACACCAACGGCTACTAACCTCTAGGTCCTGCTCCTCATCCATGGAATATAGGTTTTGAAAAGCAGCTGTGTATAGTTCAAGCGCTTTGGCATGGAACAACATCTGACCGTGAAAGAAACAACTGAACACTGTCTGAAAAGACAAGGACATAGGCACAAGTTAACTAGGTTTACTTTAAAGCAAGGGTTCTGCAGGACGCCTCATGTCATGTTTTGTTTGCATGCTTTTTATCTGATCTTTAATTAACATTTGTTACCTTGATGTCCTCCATCTTTTTTCTCTCAAATTCAACCATCTGGTCCTCAAGAGTCTGTCTTGCTCTACTAGCATCAGCTGCTAGCTTTTGAAGATCCTGCTCAACCTGCAAAGGGTGATGAGAATAAGACTTTGGGTAGCCTGGGACTAAACTTTCTCTTCACAGTGAGAGGGCTGGAAAGACAGGCTCTCTCTCTCCCTCCCTCCCCCCCCCCCCCCAGTCTCCCATCCTTCTCGAGCCTTAACTGGTCGTAATGGAGAGTACACTAGATGTGAACATGCATCCATTGCTACATAGTTTTTTTTACTTCTTCTTTACCATTTTGGCTATGGTTAGCCCCTAACTCAGAATTCTAATTGCTGATATCAAATCCCTCAACTACGGTAATAGAAAATATTTTCAATTGAAAACTGTAGCTAACTGAAGCCACAATGACACAACAATATATGATTGATAATAAAAAAAGGAAGGTTACTCCACAGCCATAACTGGATATCAGTAATGCCTCTGAAGTAAAGGGGGGTTCAGAGATATTCATGAAAATTGCACCAACCCCTTAGGGGTCTATAGTGTGTAATAAATAATAATTATTGTAAAAAAAAACGGTTTTAGTGGACTGTTCTAGTATTTTACTGTGCATAACCTGTAAACATTTATAAGCATGCACAGACAGTCAAGCTCTGCAGGTTTGGTGGTTTGAGGCCTAGGTCTCCCTCTATACTTTGGAATTTCCACCCAGCTTGAGAAATAGGTAGCAGGCTCACATTGGCATTTCTTCCAGATTGCAATTAGTGTAGTGATACTCCTGATTTCTTCATGGTTCCCAAAAGGTGTGATTAACAACCCTATAATTTGTCTTTGCAGCTAATGATGATAAAACTGCAGCCTCTTTCTCAACATAACATTAATGATGTGGGACATCCATGGCCCACCACAATGTTTTTTTTGCAAAAAGTAGGGCATAGATTCCCTGCTGGGGGTGGTAAGATCTATGGTGTTGAGGTTTAACCCTTTGATGCCTATAAAACCCGCCTAAACCAGCCAGACTATTAGTATTTTACTCTGTCTAATGCCAGAGTATTTTACTCTGTCTAACGCCAGACAATTTTACTCGTCAATGGAGGACCCCCATGAGTCATTCAGTTAATCACTCACTGGAAAACTATGTCCCCATTAACCCTTTGACCCTTAAACCGGCCTAGAACTGGCAAGGCTTAGTATTTTACTCTGTCTAATGCCAGACGATTTTACTCATCAATGGGGAACCCACAGGAGTCAATGGGTTAATCACATCTCTTGAAAAATGGTACCGTTGTTTCCTTATCCAGACAATGCTTCTTAAAAGACCCACCTGCAACTAATAAGACCTCAAGTCAAGGAATAAGACTTTAATAAAATGAACCAGTTATGTTTCTTTTCAAAGAGAAATGTGTGATATTAGGCTATGGCAAAAAAAAAATTTCAGATCAGGTCAATTTCAAAAGTAAAGTTTCTTGATGAGCTCCTGAAGTTGTGGCAGTTAAAAAGAATTGAAAGAAAACAAGTCAAGTTTTTACTGTTTGCAGTTAGTACTAGTCATGATGAGTAACAAAAATACATGTAATTCTCTGGAATAGAGTTGTGCACAGATGGGGTAACAGATTTGAACCCTCATATCAAGACTCAGACAAAGAAATGAGTCACAGTGTTGTATGTTTAGAGTTTTGCAAATCGCATACCATTTCATAGCAGCATGGTGCTGGCCTCATATTTTATTTCGGAAATCCACCCCTTGTAACGCTCTGAGGAATTTATGGATTTTAAGACATTTTGCTGGATATCCAGGTTTAAACTGCATCTCACAGAATAGGATTGACTTGAATTATTTTATAGTTTAATAGACGTTCATAAGCATTACCTGAGCACAAGGCAAATCTTGTCTTAGGGATGGACCATTTTATTTTTGAGGGAGGGAGGGGGGGGGGGTTGGGCGATTTTGTCTTGTTAAGACTTTTTTTTCGCCTTTGGGCTGTGGAAGGATTTTTTTAAACACCTTACGGTTGTGTACATTTTTTTTTTTCCATTGGTTTTCAGTCATCATATTTATTAAAGTATTTCCAAAAATGAGCATTTCAGGAGGTATGCCTATACAAGAATGGAATGGAAAATGATATGTGTACCTCAAGCAGTGCTTTCTCTCCAGGCTGATACAAGTTGCATTTAGTCTATTTCAGTGTTATACGTTGTGTTACAAAAATAAAATAATTAAATAAATGAGAAATTCTATTCAGCAATTCAGTATTTAAAATGTTCTAAAGTAAACAAGTAGCCATTTCCTTCCACCCTCTTACAGTAACAAAGCCTTGACATAAATGTAGCTTGACAGCATAAGGCCATATGTGGTGTAGCTGTGCCCCCCCCCCCCCTCCCCCCAGTCTATGATTTGCTCTTTGTACATTTTAAAAGTGTATTTACAGTATCAACACTAGAGTGGTGACCGTAGTACTGCTTACCTGTGTCCTTCAAGCATGATCTCTGGGGGTAACTGGGAATTAATATCTGCCAGAATCCCTTGTGGCAGAGTGATCCAAGGGTATAGTGGGCACTCTCAGATCCGGCACTTTTTGGTTGTTGTTGTTTAGATTAATGAGTTTAAGTACATCCACTCTACAGAGATCTCAAGTCTTAAAGTTTCCAAAGAGTAAGATGCTTGCTGGAGATGGCACCAAAGCCACAAGTGGCCTCTGTTTCTTATGCTGGCCAGAGGCGCCAAAAAATCCTAGGGGGATCCGGGCATGCTTCCCCGGAAAATTTTTGAAATTTGCACTTCTCAAATCGCTGGAAATGCAACCTCGAGTCTGTGATTTTGGTTTTTTAATGCTGCTTGCTAAGACAGCCCATGTTATTATGGTCAGCCTGAGCTAATATATCGGCCTATACTTCATATATTAACAGGTGAAAGTCCTGAACAAACAAGAAAATTGGTTGTACACGAACAGATTGAACATTGGCCAAAGTTCAGTGCCAGTGAAGGAACAAATTCGGAATTCATGTGCACTTCTCTGAAAGCTTAAAAGGTAGTTACCTATGAGAAAAGTGCCAATGCATGAGAAATGCTTGTGTTGGCGTGAGAGCGCGAGATTGCATCAAAATGCTTGATACTCGTGCTCAATGTGTGAGACTTGAGAGCTCTGACTCAACCATTTGTCCTTTATAGTTGTATTTATTCAAGACTATGAAAACTATTTATAGTTGCTGTTTATTTATAATTGATAGATATCAGATATGTTGAAAATAGCTGAAAGTTATATTTTAAT
This sequence comes from Montipora capitata, assembly GCA_949126865.1. Lineage (NCBI taxonomy): Eukaryota > Metazoa > Cnidaria > Anthozoa > Scleractinia > Acroporidae > Montipora > Montipora capitata. The sequence continues at coordinate 37,754,043 of OX421447.1, forward strand.
ACAAGAGATGTTAAATGGTATTTTTATGACATGAATGTTATATAATTTAATTTTATACCACATTCAATGAAATGGTTCAAATTTATGTTTTGATACAACTGAGAGATGGAAATGATGCATTTATGATATTTGTGATATGAAACACAAAGAGGTAAATTATTATATACAAATTACAAAGCATTTTTGTTTGTTGAAATTAAATGACAAAAATTACAGATGAGTTTTTCATTTGGTCTATAAACAGGATCCTATGAGTAGAAAGGCTTGCTCGATTTTTTTTCCCCACAGCGCATGATTTTTTTTCTCTACTTTTGCTCTGCAGGAATTTTTTATGGTCCATCCCTTAGTCATGTTGGGGGTGGGGGGTTATATATTTTGTAACTATCCACATGTGGTGCTATTATAGCATATTGTTTTTTTCTCTCGTGCAATGTAAGATATACTGTATTCAACCTTTTTCTGGGCCAAATAATTTCTAATTTAATAATAATAATTAATAATTTCTTCATTTATAGTGCGCTTGTTAACATGCTAGGTGATCAAAAGCACATTACAACAATAAATAACCTAAAAACTATTAATACAAATTTTTAGAAATATACAAACATATTTAATATCTAAGAGATATTAAAAGCTAATTTAAAAAGATAAGTTTTAAGCTTAGATTTAAAAGTAGAAATACATTTGGTGCTGCGTAGGCTAACAGGAAGAGCGTTCCATAAAGTGGGCGCAGCCACACTGAAGGATCTGTCACCAAATGACTTTTTCATTTTTCCTGACGGATGCTTTAATAAAACACCTTCATTAGAGCGTAGCAAATAGCGTGCATTAGTCTTAGTATGAATTAAATCAATGATGTAGCTAGGTGCCATGCCATAGAGGGCTTTGAAAGTAAGTAATAAATTTTAAAATTAATTCTGTTTCTTACTGGTAACCAGTGTAAATTTATCCAAACGGGCGTAATATGGTCATACTTTTTACATGACATAAGCAGCCTAGCTGCAGCGTAGCAGCAGCAGCCTAGCTGCAGCGTTAAGGATACAATCTTTCCCTTGTTTTTTGCATCTTTTGTTTTAAGTTTGTCCAGTGCCTTTTGCTTTAGAGATTGCTTGTCCCTTGCAGCATTCAGTTCTTTCACATAATCTCTAGCATGTTTACAATTTGTAGAGTTTAAAGCCAGAGGTGGCAAAACCTTTGCTTGCATGTAGTCTGCCTGTGGTAAAAAAAAACAGATTTTGACTCCACTATCCAATCAGACACAACACGACTAAGTTAAACTCAATCACAACACAACTGTGTAGATACATGGGCATGTAGGACAGCAAGCGCCACAAGCCGGTTTATTTTGCTTACCATATGCATACAAACTCCGCTCTAGCATAACAATACGTAAGCATACTTAATGGTACTGACCTCCTAAAAACTTGTTAAAGGAAAAGTACACTGGGCACCTACCAGATACGAAAACCCAAAACCCTTCGGGAATGAGGGAACGTATTCTCCAAACCCTATGCAAGTGCCACTACCCTATGGAGGCTAAGGGGAAAATTTAACAAAAAAGTAGGCAAAGAAAGCTGAACCTAGACTGATTCAAATCCCTAACGGATCACTATTTGTACGATAAATTACCCATACTCCCCACCAGACCCAGTCCTCTGGTCCGTGCCGTCAAAATATCCATTTCTGCCAATTGCGCAGGCTACAATTGTCAGAAATAGCATTTTCCAAACATCATTATGCCCCAGACTTATCCATGGCTTCAGTTTTTTCAATGCTGTCAAATTAGGCCATCCCCTTTTTTTCTCTGTTTCGTGTCGTCCGACCAACCCAAATTTTTGGCATTTTCAAAACAAATCAAAAAAAAAAGCTAACGACATTTTTAAGCCATTTTATGTAGCATAGGAGTTTCCGTGGTTGATCCTTTTCCCCACGCTGTCTTAATTTTGCAACAACCTTCACCAACTTTTCCGCCATATTGATTTTGGGTTCATGTCTTGTTGTTTTCCTGGCTCCACAGCTATTATGCTGGGGTACCAGGGCTCCGATTCCGAGAATGCTTATGATTTTTTTTTAGGCTTTTTTTTTTTCAATCCGACCGACCGACCCGATATCAGGAAACGCATTCGACGCGAAATGGAGAAAAAAAGGGGATGGCCTTATCAACAGATAATACAAGAGAGTTGGTAACACCCAGCATCGTGATTGGCTGATTTTCATCCATCTTAGAGTTGGCACACTTTTGAAAGGCACTGGTCATAACATTTGAAAAATAGACATAGTTCTAAACTATATTTAATATTATAATGGGCAACAAAACAAATGCATGTGAGTAATAAAACTAACTTTCACAAATATTAAGACAAAAAAGTAAGGGGGGGGGGTCCCTTACTTTACTAAAGGAGCTATCAGCTAATACATAGATGCCAAGTTTCAAGAAGAGGCTGACTGGAGAAATTGAGTGAGTGCCAAAGACATGAGCCTTCCAGGGAGGTCTGTGGGCATGCTCCCCCGGGAAAATTTAAAATCTGAGTTCTCCTAGAACACTTTTCCTGCATTCTGAGATTACTTAAATAATGACACATTTTACTCATGTTACATTAAATGACAAATTTACATGAACAGGAAAGAGGAGAAGAGAAGGGCTCCGGGGTCCACATTTCTCGCTGATTTCTCGTTGATTTCAAGTTTTCTTGGATCAAGACCTGTTTTCCATTTGTGGAACAATAATTGGTTTCAAATTGATATATACTCTAAAATTTATTTGACTGACAAGTTCTGCTGATGATTTCCCTTGCTCTGCTGGAGAGCTGGAGTTCAAAAGCTGGAGACTTGGTATCTATGAGTTTACATAATTACCGTTGTATATTAGCAGGTGAGGGGCGTCAAGTCCTATTACCTGTGCTCCTAGCAAATCTTGTATTGCAGCTATGTTTTCACTGACACTGGCCAAACTTGCTTTCAATGACGGATACTCCTGATCAGAATACATATCCACACTCTTTGATATCTTCATCCCTTTGTCTTGCAGAGATATCAAGCTGGTACTGAATGCTGTGAAATCCTTCAACAGGGCACTGAAATGCCTCTCTGTACAATTGATTCGCTCAGATATTACCCTCATTTCATGGTCCCTTGAAATAATATACATAAAAAAAATATTATGAAAGTTAAGGATCACGCTGCAGCCAGATTACTGTTGACAATTACACGTTACGTTTGATATGATGCTATTCAGTGTAATTAAGGCAGCTTCTGCAGTACCAGAGCAGAAGTTACGTAAAACAGAAGAAACAAAAGACAGAAAACAAAAAAACTCCAGACTATATTCCCAAGTGACCCAAACCACAATGCTTTCCGGTACCTGCAGAAAGACCCGTATTTAAGTTTGGAGAAATTTTAAAATGTATGTGGCTTAAAAAGTTAAATGTTTGTTGAAATTAACATTTAAGCATTTTCTGGCACAAGTTTCATGGAATTTTAGCTTTGCTTCGACAGTGCTGAATTGCTGGCCAGAGAATCACTTTACTTACGCGGAGGGTGTCAACTGCAGGTTATTAGGGTTGCAGGTCATTGACTCATAACTAAAACAACCCCCCTTCACAAAAATGCTAACCTAAATTAGCCTTAAACATTACTTTTTAGGCCCAATGTTAACATTAGTAAAGGTCTGGGTTGTTTCAGCTATGATGAAACAATGACCTGCAACCCAAACCTGCTGCCAGTTTACACCCTGCATTACTTACATTAACTTTAATAATTTTTGAAACCTTCATGACTAGTCCTTGGAAAGGTTATTGGCATACCTTGCTTTAGTCTCACTCCTGGTCTCGCTTGGACTAGCAGCACTCAAAATCGACGAGGACTTCTTCATTTCTACAACACGGTTTTCGCACTACCAGATAGCAGCTAGGATCGGAATCGGTTCAATTCGGCATGATTGGAAAAAGGCCAATTGGGTAAAAAGTCGATTGCGACTCCCAGTACCCTTGAGGGGAAAGTTTGTTTAGTTTACACATGCGCACTGCTCGGCTCCTCGCCTGTCCGCCATTTCTTTGTGGATATCTGTGGAAGGTGTTTACAAGCTAAACGCGGTGTTTAAATGCCAATACTTTTATTCAGTCATTGATAAAATCACTGAGCACGTTTAACCTAAGTTCAAACATTTCGTGTTTAGCGACGTGGAATTAGGCAATTTTAAAATTTCATCCTTGGCTTTCATTTGCACACCTGCACGTGCTCAATCGCGTCAACTACGTAGCTACAGGTAAGCTTATGTGATTTGTTGCCTTGCTTGGGATTTCTGTCAAAATTCTAAATTTTTCCAAATATTCCTGTTTAACTTTGCTCAAGAGGCTGCTTTCAACAAACCTAAGAGACAGGAGAACTCGAACTCTTTTCTGATGCTGATCGGTTAACGCTAGCTAGCTAAGCTTACAGTAGTATTTAAATTTTACCGGTACTTTATTAGCAACGATTTGTGTTATCACAAAATTGTTCGTCTAGGCCCAGTTGTTCAAAACCCGGTGAAGATAATACTGGATCACTGGAAACGTAAATTACAGTTTATTTTTCCTCCGCGTATCGTCCACCTACGTTTGATTACAATGAATTAAGTCGCCTTTAATGATTTCTGGTCAATTCTTGCGAACGTATTCTTTCTACTTCACCGAATGCTAGGCTGATTATTCCAGGAGACTTAAATCAACTTGACTTGAAATCTCTTGAGCAGCAGAGTGGCCAAGATCTCAACTAGAAACGACAGTATTCAAGACGTATTCCTGACAAATGTTCCGAATATTTTTGGAAGCGTGTACTGTGCTAAGAGCTTGGAAAAAACGGACCATTCTAGTGTAATTATTTTCCCCAAGGGACCATTATTCCTTGAAATTACAGTATATCTATAGTATACAGTATATCTATAGTTATATTTCTTGTTTTGCTTTCTCTCTATTTTTTTCTCCTCTCACAAGACATGGCATGACCGATTCAAATAATAACGATTCTGAAGCTCATATTTTGAGGAATTATGGGGTATTTCAAGGTCCTCCTGCTCCTAAACAAATGTGGGGACCGCTCTTTTTTATTACAAACTTTAAATCCCCTTATGATGAACAACCAATAGGCAAAGTGTGAACGAAAATCTGTTGTCAGTTCTATTTCAGGGGAATGAACTTAACTGGCTGAGTGAAATCTAAAACAAACCTCAACTCAACTATTAACTCCCCTGGTACCCTGGGGCACCTCTTAGGTCGTGTTCTATTGGGATCAACTGTTTCAACCGCAACCAATTTCGGTTGAAGCGGTTGAGGTTTCCCAATAGAACACTTTTCCAACCGTTTTCGGTTGAAACGTGTCAACTCCTTGGAATAGTTATCACCAGACTTCTCAGAATTGACAAGTTGAGGCCCGAAACCAACATGGCAGGAGCCCGCGGCCGACTTTAAATGGCCCGCGTAAATGACAGCAGTTGCTGCCAATGCTTTTTCAACCGTTTCAAGCTACAATAGTTTGATGCGGGTTGAAAAAGTTGATCAACCAAACCAACCGAAAACGGTTTTTTCCCAATAGAACACGAAAAAACCCAACCAACCCAACCAACTAAAAATGGTTGATCCCAATAGAACACAACCTTAGACAAGAGGACTTTCACAGAATTTGAAAGTTATGAGGCATTTCTTCGTAAAAGTTGGTAACACAATTTAACATGATTTGAAGTGCTGAAAAGGAAAGTGCTTGTTACCAAAATTTTTTTGCCATCATCAGCCTCAAAATGACATTACAAAAATGACATTGAAAATGGCGTGATCATGGTATTAACTTTGCAAATTAAGTTAGATACTAAGCTGTGGGCTTTATATTTGCTCCTCGGAATACGACATAAGTTGCCTCCTGCCTAATTCCAGCTAATATATTTCGATTAGGTTGCAGAATACATTCAAAGTAAGGTATGATGTCACATTTAGCTTTATATTCTTGTTCATTGTGTCCCAGAATCTCACTTCTGATGATTTATCTTGCTGCTGTTGGCATTTATCAGTGAGACTTGAATTTCAACAGTGACAAGATCTTTACTGGCAATGTTACAAAGGCAGGTTGGATGTTCTGGTGGTGAAAATACCTTGAACTGCTTGAGGATGGTGAACAATGAACATTCATCGTTCTTGTGGCGATCTTTCCTTCCAGGAGTAGATTCGTTGTGAGAAAACTTGTCTTCTTGGTGCAATCCAGATGTAGTGTGTTTATTTTCAGTTAACTGTCACCTCAGGTTATAGGACAGAGTCCACCTGCTCAATGCTGATGATGACTTGGTTATCATATGCCCATAATTCCTCCACCTCTTTCCCCGTCCCATTCAGCCATTCAAGGCTGTGCTTGGTTAGTCGAACTTGCTTTCATTCCATTTGACAAAGAAGTCTTCTTAACTCTTCTTTGGCAACTATTCCCCATCTTGCATAATTCAGGTGGTCGTATCTAAAAAAACATGGCAGCATGTGGCAAAAACTGTGCAAGTACAGGACCCATATCCCATATCCCCTCCTGTCCACTAACAAACGAATTGACATAAAATCAAATGGTGTATGCAAAGGAAAAATGGTTTGCCCTAATGTGAAGTGAAGTGGAGGAAAAAACAAATGGTTTGGGTCGACAACAAATAATTTAACCCCTTACGTGACATGGAATACTTCTCTGAACGGCCAAAAATACAAATGTGAAATGGAACAGTGAAGTCTGAAATGGAACAGTCCATGTGGGCTCTGACGTCAAGATATGACATCAACAACTGAAGATTTGGCGCGAAAGCAGCATGCTTACAACTGCGATTTCACCTGCCTTTTGTACATGTCGGTCAGTTTGCTTCTGCTGATTTCCTGTTACAAATATTTAGTGCCTTAATTAAAGAGCGCCTCACAGGCAGCACACGTTTATTTTGTGCTCCCTACTTTTTAGTTTTTTTAGCCTTTTTGTGCCTATCATATCCTCTGATTGTTATTATTATTACTATAATTAATATCAATGGCACTGGCGTATTCAAGATCAATTCTGGTGGCAATATCTTCTTTCCAGACGAGAACTACCATAAGCTCAAACCTATGGCGTTCACAACTTGAGATATCAAGTCTACCAGAAGGGGATGTAGAGCCGGCTTGAGGAAGCTCAAAACGTCATTTTCTCTCTAAAGATCTGCATTAGAAAGCACTGTACCTAATGTTGCTGACTCTATTCGAAATTTTCCCTTGGATTTTAGAACTTTTCAAGATTCTCAAACTGGGCAGAATTTGTATAATCTCACTGAGAACTACTTAAATATTCAAAATGACACCTCAAGCAGTACTAATACAAAGGACGACATTCCTGCAAACCATCAACAATCCGTCAAAGAATATTACGTTCCTCAAATTATGCTTACAAGTGTGATACATGTCTCTTGCACCGAAGCTAGTCGAGGAACAGGAATTTATCAACCGAAATGATGTCGACCTAGTGTGCATAACGGAAACTTGGCTGAGGAACGAGATTCCTGACAGCGTCATTCATTTCCCCGACTACACTATCATTTGTCGTGACAGGCAAACTGACTCGCATGGTGGAGTGTGTCTTTATATCAGAGACAACATTGGTTTGAAGTACCAGCTTCTGGACGACATTAAATGTTGTGACCAACACGAAATTTTGTGGGTTCACCTGAAGCCTAAACGTCTCCCTAGAGGATTTTCCTGCATTGTTCTGCCGGTGGTTTACCACCCGAGGCAATCTACTGCGAATGATAACAGTTTACGAGAATGTCTGTTTAACCATGGGGGAGGCCCGATTTCCCAGTTGCACTCTCGTCATTTGTGGTGATTTTAATCGCTTCAATACTAACTGCCTGATAAACCATTTCCGGTTGAAGCAAATTGTTAAGGCACCTACAAGAAATGACGCTACACTTGACTTGATCATTACAAATCTCCAGGCATTCTACAAAATCCAAGAAGAGTTAAGAAGTCTTCTTAACTCTTCTTTGGCAACTATTCCCCATCTTGCATAATTCAGGTGGTCGTATCTAAAAAAACATGGCAGCATGTGGCAAAAACTGTGCAAGTACAGGACCCATATCCCATATCCCCTCCTGTCCACTGATCGCTTCAATACTAACTGCTAATGCGAATGATAACAGTTTACGAGAATGTCTGTTTAACCATGGGGGAGGCCCGATTTCCCAGTTGCACTCTCGTCATTTGTGGTGATTTTAATCGCTTCAATACTAACTGCCTGATAAACCATTTCCGGTTGAAGCAAATTGTTAAGGCACCTACAAGAAATGACGCTACACTTGACTTGATCATTACAAATCTCCAGGCATTCTACAAAATCCAGCCACTTTGGCTTGTCTGATCATGCAACAGTACTTGTAAACCAGAGAGCTATAGGCAAGACGCCGAAATCAACTTGAAGTATATATTAAAGAGAGACCTATTTCCTAGCTGTAAAGCTGAACTCGGCCGTTACCTGAGTTCCCTTCACTGGCCACTTTTGCAAGTGTAACCATCTCTTAAGACTTGTGATGATCTCGAAAGGGCTCTCAGGGAGGCTATACTAACCGGTCTAGAAATCATTATGCCCTTTAAAAGAGTGCGCCTGAACACCAAAGATGACTCCTGGATGACTCCAGAGCTCAAGTCAACGATTATCAAGAGACAAAGAGCCTTCCATGACTTTTGCCCCAACTCCATTCAGTACAAATTTTATAGAAGCACTGTCAATCCCAAACGTAAACTCCGCAAATCAAAGTTCTATGAATCCAAAATCCAGCACCTCAAAGATAAAAATCCTAAAAGATGGTGGAACGAAGTAAAGCGGTTGAGTGGCTCACTCTTACACTCAGGCGACTTGCGTAACTGGATTAACGTACCTGAACTTAATGATCTACCTCCGGAAGACCTTGCAAATTCATGCAACAGCGCACTCCTAGAACCCTTAGAAGAATACCGGTTAGACGACCCTCTTGTGCCAATACCCTTACCCAAACATCAGGTTTATCAATTGTTGTGCAAGCTGGATTCAACCAAAGCCTGTGGCCCTGATGGAATCCCTAACTGGCTTTTCAAGGAATACGCAGTGTTTCTTAGGAACATCGCCTACCCAGCATGTGGAAACTCGCTGATGTCACACCAATTCCTAAAAGGAAAGTAGTTAAAGACTGGATCTGAGACCTATTTCCCTTACGCCATATCTTTCTAAACTGGCTGAGGATTTAGTCGTTACTAATTATGTCAAGCCCTCTGCTCTACGAGTTTTAGACGCCCGTCAATATGGCGCTGACCGAAATCCTCTACGACCCTTTTTGCTGGAAATGATTCATTGCTGGATGAACGCTACAGATGGCAATGGCTCTTCTGTTAGAACTATCTTATTTGATTAAAGGAAAGCCTTTGACCTGATTGATCATAAGATTCTTATCACTAAGCTAAGTACTTTGAACTTGCCGCAGTCCATCATCAATATTGGATTATCGATTTCCTTACGAACCGCCAGCAAAGAACAAAACTTGCCAAAGGATGTGTATCTGAATGGGGTTTGGTGCCCTCTGATGTTCCTCAGGGTACCAAACTGGGCCCATGGCTCTTCATCATCATCATCATCATCAATGACTTGTCCATTCTCGATGCATTATTATGGAAGTACGTAGACGACAGTGAACAGTTTCCGAATTCATCCCCAAAGGTCAGTCAAGTAGTGCTCAAGAATATGTCGATTTTTTGGCGGACTGGACTGTAGATAACAGGTTTCAATTGAACATCGACAGGTGTAAGGAAATTCATATATGATTCTCTAAGAACAATGCTGATCTACCACCTTTATTCATTAACGGCCAAGAACTTGAAGTAGTTCAGAATGCCAAACTACTTGGAGTGACTATTACGAACAACCTTTCTTGGAACTTACACAAGAAAGCGTCTAAACGACTTTATTTTCTTAGACAGCTTAAGCGTGCTAGGGTCCCTACATCGGACTTAGTAAGATTCTACACATGTTGTATTAGATCCGTCTGTGACTATGCTGTATCAGTTTTTCATTCATCTCTGCCTAATTATTCAATTAATTACTTAGAGTGAGTGCAGAAAAGAGCTTTATCAACTATTTGCTCTCACTTAATTAAGTTATAGCGAATCGTTAGCGTTTTTAGACGTGGATTCACTTTTCGATCATCATAGTTTTTTATGCAGTTCACTTTTTAGTAAAATCCCAGACGACAAAGACCATAAACTACACCACTTGCTTCCCCCAAGACATACCCCTAAGTACAACTTTAGGCTAAGCGGAGTGTTTGATCTTAGTTATAAAACTAATCGCACAAAGAACAGTTTTATTAACTTTCAGTGTAATTTAATTAACAATATTAAGAATGTATATTAGGTTGTATATCTTATAGCATATTTTTAAATATCTCATAGCATTTTAAAAGCTTTTTTTCCTTTTAGTATATACAGTTATTGTACATAATTTAGCCAATGGCTACCATGTACATGCTAATAAAGTATCTATCTATCCAGAGTTTTGTTGTAATGCTAAATGCTACGGCATTATTAATTTGTTGTAATTCATGTCGAAACCATCCCATCTGAAGAGAGTTGAAAGCTGGCATTATTTTATACAGAAAGCATTGAGAATAAGAAGTGTAACAAAACAGTAAAGATCACGATCATGTTTCACTTTAGTGTAGTCAGTGACACCGACCGATTGATCGAACCATATTTCGTTACTTTCAAGTAAACCGATAAATGAGTCCTAGTTTCTACAGCGAAAAGGCCGATTAATGAAACAAGTCAGGCTGTGAGTGAAATATAGTCAAGGAATCTCCTGTGTGGAAAAGGAAAATTGCTTAAATGTATGCTTGCAAAAGCAAAACTGTGAAGGCTACTAGAACACCATGGACACAGCAGGAGTCGCGTTGGTCTGTCCAACCCATTTTACACATGTTTTACTCATAATTGACATTTTTACAAGCCTCCTTTAAGTTTTAATGGAAAACAGGTCTTTAGAAGGTGGGCAACTGAAAAATAAAAACATGGGCAACCAAAAAAATAAAACTGGTTGCTCAAGGGGCAAATTAGTGTTAGAAAGTAAGTGCCAAACACTGTACTGTGTGTAACAGTTGCTCTGGGGTCGAGATCGAATAGTTTTTACAAATCAATGAAACTGCGCATGACTAGATTGGCTAGTGCAAATTTAGATTTGGCTAATGAAATCAGACCTGATATTAGCCACTAGGCTAGTCAGCTGAAAAGTTAGTCTCGAACCCTGAAAACTTATAGTTTGAATGGAAAATTTTGCAATCAGTGGTTCTTAAATAATTTGACTGTTTACTATTTTCCAAATTTTACAGTTGTGTACTGGCAGCTTAAAGTTCCAATGAAGTAAAAAATATCCTTTGCTTATTTTAAAGACCTTTCAAAATGATGAAGAATGGTGTTTTCTATTTTGGATAACCTTCTCTTGTTCCAGAGATATTCAACTTTTTGTTCAAAAATTGATGATGTCATGAACTTTACAATGATGGTAACAAAATAATACAAAACTGAGAAGATCTCTGAAAAAACTTAATTCCAGCAGTGGTATGTTGGAAATGGCCGAAATTTCTTAGTTTCTCTCAGCTGTTCTTTGTATGAGCATCACCCGCTGATGTAATTGTTTTTTTCTTTTAAAAGAACATGCAGATGAATCGTGCACAATCGAATGGCCAACCATAGCCAAAAAATAGACGAACACAACGAAAGAGGCTCAATGAGAAAACAAAATCCATGTAACAAAATTGTGAAGGACCGTTTGTTTGGTTTTTAATTGATAGTTTCATGATCTTCTTGTTAGCTACCCAGAGGTGGAGGTCACCGGCCGCATTATTCACAATACTGTTAATTTCGAACCTTTGCAGCTGGATACCAATTTTCACTTACCCTTTCACAAGTTTTTTGTGTTGCTACACCATTGTTTCACCCTCCCTTGCCTCACTTTGTTCACTTGAAAGTCATGCTACATTCTAGCCTCCTTTGCAGCCGTTTTTTGTGTTGGTCCCACACAAAAAATGGCTGCAAAGGAGGCGAGGTACATACTAGATCCTGCAAAATCTTAAATAGACATATAACGCTGCATGCAATAGATCCACTTTATTCCCGATCCAAAAACCTGTTCCAAAAACAAACTACCCTTATAGCGGGTGACCTGTCAAATTTATTTTTAAACATTGAGTGATTTTCATTGTTACATTACATTGTTTCTGTTGTTGTGAATGAGCCATGCAGAGGTCAACTGGCTGCAGAACCTCGAGATGATGTCTTTTGTTTAGGCCTGAATTTTAATATATCGAAATCAGCCTTAATTAATGTACATGAATCAACCTACTTCTGTGCTACATGGTATTTGCAGAGTGATACTGGAAATGAATGTTGCGGAGGCAACATCTGAATGGGCATCACTTTGTGCCTTATCTGAGGTCTATTACCCAGGTGCCAAGTTTGAAAATCATTACTCCAATATTTTATGAGATGTTCTCAGTTTTGGGATTTGTTACAGTCATTGTATAGTTTGTGACGTGTCATCAATTTTTGAACAAATCACCATTTTTTACTTTATAGGCACTTTCATTGACTGGAACATACTCTCATTGTCAATATCACTTTGCAGGGATTTTACTTGTTTACATCTCCATTTTTCTAATGAAAAGAAGAGGAGGACCTCCCTCATGGATGAGTCATGGTTTCCCTTCATCTCAGCCACCTCCTCCAGGTCCCCAAAGGGGCTGGTATGACACACCGCCACCCTGGAGAGGTGAATTTGTTGGACCTCCGAGACCTCCTCCGTCTGGGGATTTTGATGAATATCCCCCTCCTCCACCACCCAAGAGGCCCACTCCCTCTTCATTTGCTGACGATGATTTTGACATCCCTCCCCCTCCCCCTCCGCCAAACCCTCCTAGAGGAAGAGGGAGAGGTGGGAGTATGCGAGGTGGCAACCAAATTAGAGGTAAGGCTCCATTCAGAGGAATACCAAACCCTCGTGGAAGACCTCAGACAAGAGGATCTATGAACAGAGGAGCAAATCTTGGAAGAGGAAGTGCAAGAGGAACATTTAATCCCAGAGGAGCACCTTTTGCCAGAGGTGCAAACAGGGGTGCACCTGGTAGGGGTGTGCGTAGCAGAGGAGCTGGTGTTGGTCAAGGCAGAGGCAGGGGATGGGGTAATTCATCAAGAGGAGGGACAAACTCATCTAATGGAGGCTCAAACAACAGGTTTGCAAACACTATTGGTGAAGATATCAAAGGTCCCCAGTTGACAGAAACAACAGTCAATTCTTCACAGGCAGCTACAGGTCCAGCTAATCAGACAGCAGGTGCCACTTTTAGTAATTCAAATGTGAACAATAAGAGTTTTCTGATGTTAGATAAAGCAAAGAAGGAGCAGAAAAAGGGACAAAATGTTGTGTTGAAAGGTAAGCTTCTAAAATTCAAATGTTGGTTTCACCAAATTAATTGGTTCTTACCAGATGTGGTTCATACGTAGCTAAGTTTATTACACTTTTCCATCAGTTTTTTTAGTATGTCTCTAAGTACCTTAGTAAGGTGTCCTTAGACAATATAGCTTGTTGTGCATAGCATTCCAAATAGGTAGGGGACCTTTTGTCAGAAACCTGTGAAAGCCTGTTAACTGACGGAACAAATAGGCAAGCAAAATCTTTTCAGTATTGTTCGGTGTGCTGATGGTGTTTAAAAAAAGCTTGCGCTATGTCTCATCTTCCTTAGGGAAAGTGAACCTTCACTGTTGGTGGTGTATGCCATTTCCTTTTCTCATATCAAATTATTACTTTAAAGTATGGTGGTTTAGGTGTTGCCAAGAGGTTCAAGTGGTCCTCAGCTACAACTGTGTTGCTTTATTACATCCTGCTTTCATTGTATTTCTATAGTACCCACATGCAAGCCTTACCAATCATTCACTGTATAATGGAGAGTATCTGCTTACGGGAGGCTTTTTAAAGGAAATCAAGAAAGATATAACATTATTTTGCTCTTAAATGATGAAACTAAATTTAATAATTTTTAATATTAATATTACTGCTCTCAACAGCTTCTGTTCCGGGAGAAGCTAACTTCATCTCATTCAAGAACAGTCTTCAAGAATGTTGTCAAAAGCAGCACTTGGCCGTTCCTGCATACAAAACATGGAAAAATGCGTATGGTTACTCTGCCAAAGTTGAAGTGGCTGAAAATACTTTCAAGAGTACTGGAATCCAATCAGATCACAAGGAGGCCCAGCAAAATG
>OX421447.1:37778336-37803336 GCA_949126865.1 Montipora capitata
TCATTATATTCATGTTGAATTAATTCTAACTTTGATTTTACTTTTAACGATCGACTGGGCTAATCTTTTTTTGCCATAAATAAAGTGAATATACGTGATAAATCGTGATTTCTTCATGGAGAGTGAATTCATGCACCACTTTTCCCCGCAAAACAAAGTCTTTAGGAAGGAATGAGCTTTGGGTTTGACGAACGAGTGCATAAATAACGTATCTTTGTTCATTACACCTTGTTTTCGCTTGAGCATAAGCAGAGATATGAACACAAGCAAGAACACCACCGATGGAAGCCTAGGCACTAGAAATCGAACAAGTTCTTAAATTACCTCGTTGTTTCGGCCGTAGTTAGCGGAGCTGATATAGACAATCACGTAAGCGAATAGTATCTTGCGCGTGCCTATGTCCTGTTTGTTTCTCGTGTTCTCTCTTGTTTATGCCCAGCCTCTGTCTCTCTTTAATAACTAGTCCACGTACATATCGCTTTAAGTGTCTTTTGAAAGATGATTTATATCAAGAAAATATGTGAATATGACGATTTTATTCATGGTATAGCGCAATCAAACGTTATTTACGCACGAGCTTTTTTTCACAAAACGAATAAGCAAGGCTTTGCGACGGAGCGAGTTAGTGAAAACAAGCGAGTGTGTAAACAGCGTAAAAAAAATACACTTTCCGAGATGAAGTCGTTTTATAATGTTCAAACATGATAATTTGTGTTTTGTGCAATTATTCAAGTGAACGACTAAGCAGAATTTTCGCCTTAGGGGAAGTTGTGTATGCATATGACATAGGTAGTTTTTTTTCATGGAAAGTGGTGGCGAACGGTATTTACGCACGAGTTTGTTTTCACAAAACAAACGTGGCAACGTTTCGCAAGCATGTGAGTTTTGTGAAGGGGAAACGAGTGCGTAAAAAGCGTATTAAGAAACTTTCCATGGTGGAGTTTGCTAGCTTCGTATAGGATTACTTATCTTTCTCAAGGTGATCGACTAAACATAGTTGTTTGCCGCCGTAAAGAAAGGGTATATGTATAAATGTGTGACATAGTATCTTCATGGAAAGTGGTGACGCACGTGTTTGCTTTCACAAAACAAACGAGCAAGGAGTTGCGAACAGGTGAGTTTTGTGAAAGCAAACGAGTGCGCAGAAGGCTTATTAATGAACTTTTCATGGTGGAGTGTGTTTATCTTTATGGAGATTTTCTGGCTTTTATTACAGCGATCGACTTGGCTAGTCTCCGTCTTAACCAAACTGTAAATACATAAGATACAAGGAGATTGCTTCATGGAAAGTGCTGACGCAGGGCTTTTGCGCAAAAATTTGAATGAGTTACTGCGTTTTGTGAAAACAAACGGTACATAAACAGCTCGCAGAGGCACTTTCCATGACGAGTTTTTTTTTAAGAAAAATCATATACTGAGGCACTGTTTGATTGGAGAAAACGCAAATTGAACGCGTGGGCACACTGTTCTATATAAATATAGCAACAAATTCACTAAAACGTTCAACTAGTAAAGTAAAAAGAGGCAGTTCCTTGGAGAATTTATTATTGTGACATTAAAGGTTGGTCTTAAATTAGTTCACAAAGTGATTTTAAAGTTATATCACGCGCGGCCAAGGTTACTTTGAGTTTGATTAATTTTCTTCCCGCCATTTAAACACGTAACTGATTCATTTGTAGTATATGAGCCAGTTAGTAGGGTTTTGGTTGTTTCTTCTTAGTTGTTGAAGATCTTTGTTTTATTGTTCAACCTCAAGGTTCTATTATATCATCACACATTCTTAAATAAATCAAGTCTTCGTTGATAGTCTGGTCATTTTTTGTGAATTCAAAAGCGGTTTAATCAATGTTCGCAACAATCTTGGTCATTTCGATGTTTGTTAATATTTAGCCTGGGTGCGAGAGGAATTGTTTCCAATCTCCGAGACAGCGCTACAAGCCCTCGGTCGTTGCCCTCGTCTCGCGTATCGCTGTCCCGGACCTTGGACCCAGGGTACGAGATACTTCACTTATACTGTCTTGGTGGCAATTTGCAACCAATGTCTCTTATTTGCTGTGCTATTGGCAAGTTACAAACCTTTCCCTACATCAAGGTACGACGGAAAGCCGCAAGAATCTGGAACAAAAATTCATCTTCCAAATCGGCACCCTTAATCCTCACGGTATTAACGAACGCTTTTCCATTAATTAATGTATTACTATTCACGTTGCCATGTTACCACCAATAGCGTAGCTCCTACTCTACTATAAAAACTACACATAACCCACAATTTCTCGATTCGTTCTGACGAAGGGCTAACGTTCGAAACGTCAGCTTTTAGAATCTCTGTTGGGTGGTCAATTTACATTATCAACTCCGTTGATAAAACCAAATTTTTGTTTTTTTTACAACTTCACCAAGGGCACCAATTGAAGTGGAAAAAACAGGAGCTGTAACTTAAAAATACGGATCGGAAAAAAAGGGTTGGTAAGATAACTTGGAAATCTTTTGGTAACCAAATCGCGCGCGAAAACATACATTGAAATTAACAGCGCCGCACTGTACAGAACAGAGCCTGCTAAATTGGCCAATCACTGCGCTCGGAAGATCCGCGAGAAATTTATCAATTGATATATTCGGCTTTCAAATGGTATAAATAATTGGAACAACGGCGGTCCGTGTTATCGGCTTTCCTTGATAACACGGACCGGGGTCTTTACAAATTTTTTATACCATGCTTAACTCGAATCCGAAAATCAATTCACCCAACAGGCTGCAGTGAGCTGTCTGTACTCGCGAATTAACAAAATGGAAACTGAGGTACATTGGTAGAACAAAATTTCGAGTCCCATATAGGATTTGAAGTCTTGACCTTCCGCTGGTATTTTGAAGGTCGTCAGGATACCATCACTGTCTCAGAAATGTGTTAAGGAGTAAAATATGCGAGTTTCCGACAGCTTCCCTCCTTTGATTTATCAGTGGTATGTTCCAAAAGACATACAATAGCGAAATTTAAGTTAAGACGACCCGTTAGCCCTCTTTCATTAACGATGCGGGATTTGTGGTGTACTGTGACGTACTTGTATTTCAACAGAATAGGCCGTGATGACTTTTGACCTGAATCAAGGCTGGACGTGCGGCTTAGGTTCAATATAATTATCATATTTCGTCTGGGGCACGGCCTGATATCTTCAGAGAGTTGAATTTGGAATTACATTGAACTTCAGCCGTACAGCAGCCTTGCTTATTTTTTTGTCTTAAAAGTCTTCTAAAAAAATGTGCTGGTAAGGCCTATCAGCTTCCCGCGCCTTTTCCTTGTTCAGTTGGCCCTAGCCTTAAAAATGTTTCAACAGTTGCCAAGATATTGAAAAGATCCTCTTAGCCGATGACACTTGAGATTTTGATTGAAACATATAATTGACTAAAATATGTTCCTGTTTAGCGTATCCTTCTTTAACTCTTCCCCAGTATCGTTGTGACAATAACAGGACTTTCCGGAGTTGGTGTCTTCGCGGTTTTTCTTAATTGGCGCAGTTGATGAGCAATGCTACCCCGGTAAACGAATAGAGAGATGTACCGTAAACACCCGCATAGAAGAACCCAGAATTTGAGAACCTGTTTCGCTAAAAATTTTATTTTATGCCCCCTCTTACATGTGAACCAGGGTAGCCTAAAAAGTGAAACAGGTTCTGACCTTGGAACTTCAGGCGATTGGAACAAATTGCACTTTAAACTGCACATCAGGAAATCAGTCATGTCTTATCATACAGTAGATATCTCTTTTTGGAAATAAAAATCAAAAGAAGAACCTAGACAGCCTAAAACTACTGTAAATACCGTATTTGTTGCGGAGCTCTGCGCGCCCGCGAAGCACCATGGGTAAGAAAATATGGTAACCCATGAGTACAAGAAAATTTGGTTTTGGTCACCGTACGACCGTCTACCCCTCCATATATCCCAATGTGACCAGTATCACGTGACTATATCGCGGTCTCAAATTTAGAGTTCATCAAGGTCACCTTTTTTTTAAGTCGCCCGCTGACCAGGTACTGGGTTTCGATTGGATCGCAGGCGCAAGCCAGGATATTTGACCCGGAAGCTCCGCTTTTAAGCTTCGCTAAATCTATACTTTAAGAACCTATTTAGCACCATTTAGCCTAACTAGGAAAAATTTAGTTTCTTATATATATGCGGGTGTTTGCTGTATCTATCGATGGTGACTCGAGAATAATCGGAAAAATCGAGTGCTTCAACGACAGCAACAACACACGCAAATAGAGATACATGCAATAAGTAATAGACTTAAGAAAGGTACAATGCCCCCTAGAAAATAACTAAGAAGCTAATCTAGCTAGGAGGCAGGATAAAGAATTTTATGTCTAAAAAAGTCGATTCAGGGATTCACAAATATAATGATAAATGAGAGGCAAACACAAAGAGAACAACATCAGAAAAAAAAAGGAAAAAACCATGTCACTTCAAATGGACTGGAGTAAAGAGGAAGTATAAATAAAATAATAAATGTGATGCAATGAGAGACTTTTTTAGAGAACACTTAAATTTGTAAAAGCAAAGATTTTTTAAAGACTCTTCAATATTATTCCAAAGGACAGCCCCCTTAAAACGAATGTTGAACTTCCCATAATTAGTCCTGGCAGGAGGAATACAAAAAGCTGATTTAGAATCCAGTCTAGTACAGTCTTATACTTGTGCCTTCTTGCTATAGGATTAAAAAAAAAAAGAGTGGAAAGCAGAAGGTAACAAATTATGATAAAATTTAAACATAGAGACACAATTGAGATAATATATAACATCAAGAAATTTCATAGTGTACAAATCTTTGAAAATAGGGGAAGTATGAGCATTATAACACGAAAAAGTAATCATTCGAACAGCCTTCTTCTGCAGAACAATTATAGGATGTAACCTGACTGCGTTGGTGTTTCCTTAGATTATAAGACAAGAAGTCAGAAAAGAATAAATAAGGGAGTAATACAATCGAATTAAAATATCCTGGGAGACAAAAAGACGAAGTTAAGCTAAGATTCCAGTGCTTCGGCAGATTTTCTTACTTATCTGGTGGATGTGCTTCTTGAATTTAAGGTGAGAGTCAATGAAGACACAAGGTATTTGACATAATCCTTCTGTTTAATAGATTTATTTGCAAGTATGGAAATGGATTTAGTGAGTTTTTTTTTTGGGAGGATGAAAGATAACAAAGTTTGTTTTGTCAATATTTTAGAGATACTTTACTACAGCAAAGCCAGTTATGACTATTCTTCAACTCTAAATTCATCTTTGTTTCAAGAGATTCCAAAGATGAATCTGCAAAGAATAAATTGGAGTCATCTGCAAATAGATGAAAGTTTGTATAATTAGAGAAATCATTAGTGTCAAGAGAGTATGAAGGTAAGAAAGGTAATCCCTCATATTGGCCCTATTCCCATCATAATCCCTCTTAAGTTATTTTTAGATCTCCTGCGAGATCCGGTATTCCCACGAGGGTTAACTGATAGCCAATCATATGTCCCCATTTTTACCAATCATTGCGTGGGAATTCGCTCAGCTGTCAACATTGGTAAAAATGGGGAAATATGATTGGCTATCAGTTAACCCTCGTGGGAATACCGGATCTCGCAGGCGATCTAAAAATAACTTAAGAGGGATTACGATGGGAATAGGGCCCATACGAGGGATTACCTCTCTCACCTTCATACTCTCTTGTTAATGTATGAAAGAAAGAAAAGTGGGCCAAGGACAGTACCCTGAGGAACACCGCACAAAATGTCAGTAGAAGACGAGGTAGTATTGCCTATTGATAAAAATTGTGATCTGTTGGATAAGTTGGAGACAAACCAGTCGTAAGGGGACCGGTACCACGGATACTATATGAATGTAATTTAGCTAAGAGAATATCGTGGTCTACGGTATCAGAAGCTTTTCTGAGATCAAGAAATATCCCGCAGGAAAACTGGCCACTTTCAATTGCCCTTTGAATTTTCTGTCATTAACAATGAAGCATTCTCAGTTGAATGATTTGCTCGGAAGCCAAATTGACCAGAATATATGTTAAATTTCTCAAGGTATTTGGATAACTTAATTTATTATATAGATACTGATGAAATAACAGGATTTTTCCTTTTACTAAAAAGTCATATCTTCACCGCGCGTGGTGAACATATCATTTTTATCTTTCACATGTGAGAGTATAGGTGTCGTCATGGTAACGAACACGATTAGCCAATAAAACGCGAGCTTCGTCTTCATTGTAAGATACTGTTGTGCTTCAATATAATTCTTCTATACTACATTAACATTTTTATTGCAAAATTTTACATTATCATGATTTTTTTTTCATAACTTTCACATCTTGTTTCATGTTACACAACAAGCGTGTTTTAGCGGTTGGTGACCACTTTTCCATCATTTCGAAAATGAATAAAACAAGGTGTTTTTCATCTGGAGATTTCATCAATATCTATATAATAAACAGAACATTACATGGCCGCTTGGAAAAACGAATTTTATCTTCTCGTGCTGAAAGTAGATAAAATTCGTATCCCCGCGCGGCCATGTAATATCCTCTATATACATAAATTTTTCCAGAATGTGATTGAAAATTGACAAAAGGGAAATTGGTCTATAGTTTGATCAAGATAACGAAGATCCAGACTTGTAAACAGGAATGACACGTGCCATCTGAAAAGAATCAGGAACAGTACCAGAAGAGAATGAATAGCCTACGTGTAGCCGTACGTCTACACGAAGGCTAGAGATTGAAAGGTTGTATAAAATCTCCAGGCTTCGGTTGTTCAAAAGGTGGATAACGCTATCCAGCTGATAAAGACGAGCAAAATTAATTGAATTATCCACTGGATAGTGATTTATCCGGTGGATAGCGCTATCCACCCTTCGAACAACTGGGGCCAAAGGATTAGCAGTAATACAATTCAGACTCTTAAGTAATAAAACAAATGGACCGGAAGCTTTTGCTGATCTGAGACGTAAAATGATATCTTGAATTTCCTGCACGGAAGTAGGACTAATAAAAAAGCTGTGAGACAAAGGATTGAAGAGGAACGATTAAAAAAGGTGTATCCACCTTAGGAAGAGACTTGCCAACATTTACAAAATTATGATGTTAAATGTTGCCATCATTTAACTGCATTTAAGTCATTTTACTCCTGTACTGCTTCCGAGTACGGGGGGAAGATATGACCACTGGTGATCTACCTCTGTGCTATAGGACACTGGTAGGAGCTAGGCCATTCAACTAGGAAAGGAAAGGATCTTTAAGTGACTAGTCGTTCTAGCGTTGGAGCAATAATTGTGGACAATGTAAACTTAAACTAACGGCAGCGGAGGCGAGTGCTCTCATCACTGCGCCATCCCTGCACCCCATAGGACTGAAATTGTCGAAATTGAGCGGGGATATTCGCTGTTGCTATGAAGGATGTTAACCCCGTTGAATGAAAAATGTAAACATATTTGTTCGGTGGTGATAGGTAGGCAGGGATCGAACCTACGACCTTGTGAATAAAGAAGTGCATTTGTTAGATGACTCGCTCCGTGAGCGAGCAAGATGAACCAAATTACGCGCTGTGATTGACTACCGGAGCGGGCAAGGTGAAGCTATCTTGCCCCCTCGGGATTTCTCGCTTGGTCCCGCAAGATCAAAAATCATTTTTTTGGTGTTTTATCCCATGTATTAAATAAATCCTTTATTGACCAAACTTGTTCGGTCAAGGTGGCTGGATATTGGCCTCGTTCTTTTTTTGCGTGTTTATGGACCTCGACTATAAACACGCAAAAAAATAATAACTTGGCCAATATCCAGCCATCTTGACCTCACGCTTGGTCAATAACCCATATATATTATATCATGAATATCTTTTAATCGATTTCCTTTACTTCATTGCGGATACATAATTCAGTGACGCAGAGTGGGAGGAATGGCGTATTTTTTGGGAAAGGGGCTGAACGAACGCAACTCGAAATTGATTTTGTAGTTGTATTAATCGAAACAGTTTTTCAAGTTTTTGTGGGACCACAATGTCAGCGAAAAACAAAGAAACCTAAAAGTGGCCACGCCTTTTAAACATTCACATTTTCTGGCTTTTAAGAGGTTTTAACCATTGATGGGGAGGCGCGGTGGCCTCATGGTTAGAGTGCTCGACTCCGGATCGAGTGGTCCGGGTTCGGGTCCTTGCCGGGGACATTGTGTTGTGTTCTTGGGCACACTTTACTCTCACGGTGCCTCTCTCCACCCAGGTGTATAAATGGGTACCGGCGAATCTAATGCTGGGGGTAACCCTGCGATGGACTAGCATCCCATCCAGGGGGGAGTAATAATACTCCTAGTCGCTTCATGCTAATGAAACCGGAGATAAGTGCCGGCCTGATGGGCCTTCTGGCTCGTAAGCAGAGACTTTACTTTACTTAGCTTTTAACCATTGATGTTGCCACGGCGGTTTTAAGTGTGGTTTGACAATTGACGCGCAATGATTACCACTTATTCCATGTTTCAAAATCCAGTTGGCGAAATCCTTATGAGTGAAGTTGCCCCATTGGGTGGCCATATGGCCATTTGAATGATTGTTTAATAGACAGGCTGGTGTAACACATCCTGACGTCAGAATCGAGACGGTTTGCGTTATCAGGTGTAGCATTTTTATTTTTTATTTTTCAGAAATTCTGGTGTCATTATTGTCTAATGTGGCATGACAGTTAAGACTTTGTTTAAAGTATTTGTGCATAAATTAATCTCGTTTTATTCCTTTGGTGTCTTTCCAAGAGAGTTGAGTGCGTGAAAGTAGAGGTACTTGATTTTTGAGACAAATATGGGAAAGCTCAACAGGAAGGAAGAAAGTTATTTCATCATTTTGACTTTTAAAGTGGTGGTATGACGACATCTGTATGCCAATGCCATCTAGTGCATCAGTTTAACTTTCACCGCAACCAGGTTCAGAGCTAAAAATGCTAAAATTGAATTCCAACTCGTGTGACTATATAGTTTTAGTTATGTTCGTAGGTTTTTGTTCTTTTGCAAACGTAATGATTTTGTTGGTAAATTCGTTTGGTCTCTAATTCATTTAATTTCATTTGTTTTCTGTGGAAGGGGATTCTTAA
The DNA here is from genome assembly GCA_949126865.1 of Montipora capitata. Classification (NCBI taxonomy): domain Eukaryota; kingdom Metazoa; phylum Cnidaria; class Anthozoa; order Scleractinia; family Acroporidae; genus Montipora; species Montipora capitata. The sequence continues at coordinate 37,787,445 of OX421447.1, forward strand.
TGAGTTGCTTTAATTGTTTCCTCGATAATTCCTGTATTGGTGGGTAGCCGAGAACATTTTCTGTCATTTAGCAGATTATCTTTGAAGGGAACAAGTTGTTATTTACGTCAGTGAAGGGAAACTCGAAAATTTGACATTGGATACACCAGCAAAGGCCATGTGGTGAAAACCTTCGTGCTCATGTGTCCGACAAAAGTTCTGTGATTAGGACCTACTTTGATAATGTTTTTAATCCTTGGCCCTTACATCCAGGATTGACCGCAAGTATTGTTCAGCGAGTAAGTTCTTCATATGTTTTACCGAGAGATTTTCAAGGTCAGTTTCAAATTCTGTCATGCCAAGAACGCTGAGGGCTTGGGATGAAGACACCTTATGATGTCCAACAATATACTATGCGTGACATTCGCGTATATTTGAAATCTTAACAGTTTTCAACCTCGGAGATATTCTTATTCTTATCTTTTCAGTGGTTTGGTTTAGGAATCAATGTGTTTACACTTGTAGGTCTTTTCATTTTATATAATTGTTGCAACTGCTCTGTTCGGATTGGAGGATGTCAAGAGAACCTTCTGCTGATGTATTGACTTGTCCTATATTTGTCACTCTTTCTTCATTCGTCTCCATCCGCGGAAATGTAGCTCTAGTAGAATAGAATTCTCGAAGTTTTGTTTCCATCCGATAGCATTCACCGTTTTTTTCGAGTAATTTGTCGTCTTTCCAAGTGCATCTGATGGGTTTCGCGGCGACGAAAAGCGCGGTCTCTGCGTGGTTTGCCTGTGCACGACCCACGGTATGTTTTCCGAAATCCGGAAGTTTTAATCCTAAAATGGAGACGACTGTTGACAGTCCCAAGACTCGAGAAAAGGTGTTTCTGTGTTGTTTATAAAATGTATTGTCGCTTCCGGTTTCAATTATATCCGGTATGGCTAAGAAGCTTGTCCAAACTGTCCCTTTACTTCTGACTTTTCACTGAACAATGGTATAACTTCATGCAATACGTTTTTGTCTCGTCGATTTGCTGAGTGACTTTCCTAGAAACAAAAAAAGGAGCGAAGGAGAAACAGTGAATTTCCAGCAGGTTAGCCGCTCCCTTGCCCTCGGGTCCAAAATTGCACTGAAGGTACAGAGTGCTAGTGGAATGTTACTGCACATGCTTCAAGACTCTCTGTGTTGTTGTGTAAGTGACTCATGTCTTGTGATATGAAGGCTGTATTATGGTGGCGAAACATTTGTACTGCCCTTTGTCATGAATGTGCGAAAAACTATTAGCCAGTCATGAATATTGAGTTCTGCGGTTTTAACGATAGTGTCTGCGAATTTAATCTTCTAAATGGAACAACCAATAAAAAGATCCACATTTGTACAACTAGTGCTCCCTCGAATGTTTTTTTTTCCTTTTTTTATATTGGACTCAATACACACAAAAGCCGTTGAGTACAGTAGTGTTATTTATCTTGAATACAGTTCATTTTTTATTCGGTCAATTTCAAATTATTCTTAGGAGTGTTTTGCAGGGTAATTAACTTACTTTGATTTTGTTGAAAACCTGTTACAAATGTAAGTTTCCGGTATTTTCTCAACGAAGTTTCTTATAGTATTTAATTAAAACGCTGTATAATAGAAAATCATTTGCCTCTGACAAATAGTCGGCCTTGATCACGAGTTGCGATTTTAAAGCTTGACATCTTTGAGTACTTGTTTTGTCTTAATGTCTTCTTTTCCTTTCAAAAGCAAACGAGTTTTTTCCAGTAAGTAAATTATCCAACTCTTTAATATAAATTGCATACAATTGCAAGGAGTCGCATCGCCTCCCTGGCAACCCACTTTATCAAGAAAAAATCTTACCCTTAAATTACTTTCGTTCGCCGGTTTGGATTCGCTTGCTGTGTCATCCTGCCTCTGCTCCATAAGTTTCTGGATGGATTGCTGTTTGGAGGTTGAGTCAAATCGTGTTGTTGATTTAGGGTCCAGTAATCGAGTAATTTCCCATGTTTTATTACCTCGAGCGCTCAGCAGTTAACGAACTAGTGGATCTCATTTCAAGGAAGATATTCTAGTACTTTGTTTCGCAAGAAACTTGTCGTCTATTCTTTTTTCGATTAGACTATCATGGATCGAGAAACAATTGGCGTTAAAGACGATGCCGCTTTGCCGTCTGCGGGAATTGTGTCGTTTATTGGTGGTGAAGAGATTATCATAATAAATCTCGGTTGCTGCAATTAAAAGTGCTTTTCAAATGCAAATAGTGTCCTATTTTTGCGAACGGACTGACCTAATGCAGGATTTTACTCTCTTGTAACCTTTTCCTTAGCGATTTGTTTCAGTGCGATATTCTGATGTTGCTCTGTCCGAATTTCATTTTTGTCAATCCATTTTCCTATTCTTTTGAATCTCCTTCATTTCGATTTGAATCACGTCTAACTTTCTCTGTTTATTTAGCTTTACAGATAAATTTATTCAGCCAAGTGTAACACGAGGTAACGAACTTGCCATGAAAATATTCTCCTGTAGTTAATGGTTACATGATAGTGTTGTTCTAAAATATGGAAATTCAAGTTTGGTATGATATTTCACCACAGTTTTGACGCATCAGTAAAATATCTGAGAAATCATTTCTTCTAAAACCGCCCTTGTTCATCTAAGGGGATTTACGGTTGAACAGCACATTCGACATTGTGATTCATAACCACTGATCTATCTTCTCCCTTTTACCCTCACACGTTCGCTGATATCATTTTAATTGCCCTCTTATGGGGATTTATCTCAATGAACGAAAACATCGAGAGAAATTACTTCTTGTTAGGCCAGAGTTAAACATCTCATGCGGCGTTGTAAAAAATGTGTCATCCAAATGTGTTTCATCTCGCTCCTTTTACGCGAACTGGTTCTCTGACGTGATTTAAATAAGAGAAACTCTTGGTTGTTCAATCTGGAGATCATATTTGTGACTAGAGCGAATGAACCATGTTGAAAAGAATCAAGACTTAATTTTCTTGTTATCTATTTGTACACGTGTAATACTATTCGATACGCCGGGTTGCTCATCTTAAATCTAATATCGTTGTATTTTTGAAGGGCGACCTCTAAGAATATAAACCATTTATTGATATCACGAGAGCCGAGAAGAGACATTTATAAATCGTGGGCGTTAATCGCAGATAAACTCGGATCAAAAAAACGGAACTCGGAATTCTGGATATTTCCATCCTGATTTAGTTGGAAGAACAGGTTTCTGGTGGGCGATCCAGGAAACGTCGCGTCTTGATGATGACTCGCAATGTATATCGCTCAAGTTCAGTGTGTCCTCCCAGTTGCGTTTTCAGTAATAGAGGCTTGCGTGCGTAAAATTGTATGGAAATTTTCTCGCAAAACGATTTCAAAACTGGAAAGTTCACTTGAGTACGAGCAAAATATTCTCACCGGCCGAAAGTGACCTGTATTAGAGCGTTAGGTTTTGTTTTAAAGGATTATCGGAAATCCTTTTTAAACATTGTTACAAGTTTTTTGTCGTGGTTATCTGGATAAAAGGAGATCGCGTGAGCGAATTATGTGTCTAAGTTGCGTTCTTCATCCAGGATTTTTTGTTCTCATTATCTTTGTCTTAAAATCGCTCGAGCATCAACTCGTAGACTCTATTGTTATGAAATAGAGTTTCGATGAAAACGTTATCTTCTACCACGATTTTCTCTTTCCGCAATTAAAATTATTTTGGTCCGTTTTCACGTACTTTGCCCGCACTTAGGTGTTGGGTGATTATTATTTCCTGGTCTTTCAACAAGTGTTGTTAGGAAAATAACAATTCGTCGCTTCACTTTAACGGGTGTGTAGATTCACTTAGAAGACTGCGAGCTTATGGTAATAATTAAAACTACTTTCTTAGCTCAGAGCACTTAAAAACAGAACTGGTACATTTGGGCTTGGCTTTTTTATTTTTGATTGCGTACAATGTTGTCTCGACCGGAGTAGGTAGAACTAGAGTTTCTGTGGAACTATGAAGGGTTTATTAAGGACAGAGAAAGGAGTACTTGTTGTAAAGCGATTTTCTCAACTATGATTGTTGTGTCCCTGCAAAGATGGTGCACTCGCTTATTCTGGCAATGGACCAGTAAAGGCCAGTTCGAGAAAGTGATGTGATACGCAGCGAGTCTTATCCCCTGTTGAAACTGTCACTTTTTACTCACATCATCGATGCCAGAAAACAGAGTAAATTAAAATTTAAAAGCGTCGTTTGTAAGCAAAGCAAGCAGCCTGTTTTTCGTCATTTAAACGCCTCTTTTGTGATCACGGACATTGCTGATTCGCAAATAGCGGAGAGGACAAGTCCGTTGCCCAGGTTAGAGTTTGGTCGCCAGCGAAAAAAAACTGTGTTGGTCAGAATTCACTCAGGCGTAATAATTATTCTAAGGCCACGTGGCATGTGGCTCAACCCCCAAATATCTAGCCCACCAATCAGCGCGCAGTATTTGCCGGTATCTTTAGTGACATGTGATTCAACCCGGCTGGTTTTCTGCTCCCACTCACATTTACAAGAACAACATTTCATTGATTCGCTCCCTGTCCAAGGGAAAACATGGGCTCTCCCGAGCATTTGATCTGCTTTCACTGCACCACAGCAACAGCACTGGAGGAGGATTCAGTGACCGACGAAGAAACAGTGACTGGGATCTCATGGATCGCTGTGGATGTGAAATCAAATCAGGTAACACAAATACTTGCGGTGGCTTGTTATGGATTGCCTAAGTAATTGCGTCGGGGTTTCCCTTGTCCGGCGCAAGGAAAAAATTCTCGAGGGCTCTGGGGGCGATTTAAGTCCGGACAGTATTTTGTCGAATTTTTGTTCTCCAATGCTGTTGTTATTTGTGCCGAATTAGGTTGGATCTGTGCATAGATGTGTTGTGAAATCGGCCCTGTCTGGAGCGAATGAAGCGTCAAAACCCAACACGAACTTGGCTGTGACCAGTGAAGCTGAACAGCTCGGCGATGCCCTAGAAGAGGTAACGTTACCAACAGTGTATTTTTAATCCTTCGTTTCCGCTCACCCTTTGTGCGGTCAACAACAAGACGAGAAAGTATGGATTTCGCGTTGAATGACTCCGCTCTCGAGCAGTTCCGCGCCAACTTGTTCTCGGAGAACTGCTCGAGGCCCAGGCGAAATTTTCAAGACGTGTCATGTAAAATTCATTGGCTTGTTACGCCAGTACGGTTTTGCTATCACATAGAAACACTGACAACCAGTCAGGGCCGAAAATTTTCAAACAAAAATGTATTTTTGAGTCTTGTGGCGTACCTACATCCATTGTTTTCACTACATTCGGCATTTGTATTGCGATCTCCAGCGTTTCGAAGCGCGCGGGGTTCACAATATAGAATTCACTGAGATGGTCGAACGCCCGACTGATTATTCTAGACACTGGCGCTCGCCTAGAAATTCAACTGAAGAATTATGACAACAAAATAAACCTCGTTTCAGGAATAAAATATTAAAAACGGCAAACAGTTCATTTAACGTGGTTTAGTCTTGAGGGCCTTGTGTACATTGAATATTTCTCGACCAGAGATGGTATGGTGGGTTATGGTAGTTGGGCCCTATACACTCTCTGCTGTCTGTCGCCTTCCTGTATCGAATATTCACAGAAAGAGTGAAGCACTTTTTTCTCTGCCCCTCTGCACCCATGTTGTTATATGGCCTATCGTGTTCCTATCGTGTTCCCATAGTTTCCGAACTGCTGGGCGCTCTCTTGCTTCGCGTACTCCTAGTTTTCTTACAGGGATTTTTTTTCTGGTTGTATTGTAACCTCTTCGCGCCAAGAAATATTGTTTTCTCTATCGTCCATATATGTATATACAATATTCACTTTTTATCGGTAGTTTAGCGAAAAAAGTGTTGATACAGTTCGTGCTTAGCCAATGAAATATTCGCCTGTTGAAATTCGTTCTTGAGTGAATTTTCTGGTTCCCCGGGAAATGGTAGAACACTCTAGATTTCATTGTACCTTCATGTACTGACAACGATCTAGATACTTTTTTCAAAGTGTGAAATTGGAGATGCACATTCATATCGGGTCAAAACTCTGCAATCACTAACGCAATATCATGTGTTTCGCTCGCGATCTCACGTCTAAACGTGTCCCAAAATAAATCTCAAGTCTCGACTGATTGTTTTTCAAGTGTCACGTAAAATGCTGGTCACAGCCTTTTCCTTATGGGAATGACTAGCGCGAGCTAAAAATAAGTGGTAATTGGCTACATTTGCGTCCGGAATTTGATTAAGTCGCCGTATTGCGGTACAGTTGAACATCGGTGGATCGGCGATCGTGATATCTGGTCGATTACGTTCATTCCTTTCACGCTCAAATTTGCATTGGTGTTGTGATCGAAGTGGAGTAAGGAGAGTGGGTGGCGGTATTGTTTTAGAACAAAGCGCCGACGCTTCTATTCTTCCAAGGTTATTTCAGTCCACACGAAAAATGTACGGACTTTTGTAAATTTCTCTCTGCATGACAACACTCAGTAGCCTTATTATTTTGTGTGGCTTACAGGAAACCCCTCAAAATTCTATCAACACTCTTTGATTGACAGCTGGTATTGCCATTAAGAAACTATTGGTTCATTCCGTCGAGATTTATTTGCATACTACTTCTCCAAAATATCCGCTGCAGTGCCTGGTTACGGCGAAATTGACTTAGAAATTGCGTACTCCAACTGTAAAAAACCTTAAATGTTAGGGGTAGTGATGTGCAAGAAGTGAGATTTCTTTTCTGTCTACATTCTTTAAGTTTCGAACAGTTGTTATGCACACGGCCATTTCTTTGCAAATCGTTTAAGAAGTGCAAGGGCACGACTGCTTGTAACGAAAGTTTGTATAGTTCATGGCATCTCTTATTTGGGCAATTCTACACGCTGATACGAACAGGAACAGCTTAAACTTTGACATAATTTGCCGCTCTCTTTGGTATTCTTCACCATTTTTCAAGCCATCCACACTATGAAAAGGCCGTTCTCTCTAAATTTTTGTAAGTGTGAAATACACCTTCCAGGAGTATGCCTTTTGGTTCAAACAATTCAACTACCACGGCTAAATACATCTATTTGAAATTACCATAATTAGCAGACACTGCAGGGCTGTTGGAACAATTTAACAGTTCCGTGAAGGACACTGATCAGATTGCAAAAATGAGGAGGCAAATTTACACACTTTTCCATCAGAATTGGTTGTAAGACAGTTTGTTTTGAAGTAAGTTTGTCGCTCGCATAATAATTGAATTAGTTTGATGGTTCCTGTAAGTCTTATATGCTTCCCTTATGACCTGTGAATGGATTATGCAATATCGCATTTACTCTAAAAGTTATGCTTGTGCCTATTATTGCTCAGCTGTGGGTCATTGGACACAGTTGTTCAGGTTGGATAAACGTGGACTTGCACAATTCTCGTGACAACTTAGAGGAATTTGGCATTGGCAATTAATTTTCATTCAGGCAATCAATAATTGCACACTTGCATTTAAACAAGGCACCCCTCCATGTCAACATTGTAATGATCAAACTGCACAACATAATCGTACTGTTGCACAAAACTTGAGGGTCATAATGGCTTATAAAATTATCACTTGCCTCCTGCAGTCACAGATTTTGCTGTGTTCGTCTGACCTTGTATTCTTGGGTGATTTCTGCTATAAAATTGCTATTAAAATCGATTGTTCTAGAATAGTTCTTCAGACGTATTTTCTTTGCCTCGTTAAATGTGGATTAATATGATTGGAGATGTGAATGTAAACTTGCAGTCGTGGTATCGTGACTCTTGAAAAGCTGCGGTGGGTACTTTAAACACTGGTGAATGAGCGGTCAGCTGTATGCCACTTGGTCAAGCGTCCTTATAGCTTGCCACACTTTCTTAGCAAGTGGCTTCAGTTATCTGCAAGTTGTTGAGCAAGAATTTCCTTTGATACAAAGTGGGTTTTATTGTTACACCTGTGGCATTAAGCAAAATCCGATCCATGTATACTTGTTAGGTTAGGTTAGTTCTATCACGAGTCCACTTCTGGCTAATTTCACAATCCAATGTTGTTTAGTGACCATCTGCTAATATCATGTAAAATAAATTGTCTGGATGATATAATGTCAAAGAAATTCAGAACACAATTATTAAATTATGCAAAATAAGGTAAAGCTTTACTTTTAATACTCTGCTGTGTGGATTACTGACCCCACTCCATGGACTACCCAACAGACTGCCATATGAACTACCCCTTATTCAGTCATATCAAAATTATTTTGAGGCTGAAGTACATAAGGAATACATTTGTGTGCACATTCACCTTCAGTTACCATCTTGGTTGCTGCGATTCTTTTTGGGCACATTTCTCTCTTATTTTGAAAGCATCTTCGCCCCAGCCTTTCACAGCCAAAGTACAAGTATAATAAGATGTTTTTTGACTGCAGCATTTATGTGATAATGTGGTGGAAAGTAGACTTCCAAGATAAGTCAAGAAACTGAAATCTTGGAATTTTGGTGCTTTGTAAGAAAAGGAAATGAAACTTATTTTTGGAGTACTGTTTGTGCTGCAGTGCCTGGTAAGAAAAAAACCCTATGACTTCTAGCCATGTTTCTATGGAAACATTCACTCAGAAACCTTTGAAACCAATGCAGCCGATTTTGACTGAATGAAAACCTTTTTGTGGTGTTTTCTTGACAACTGCTCAAGACAATGCCAAATAGCAGTTTTCACCAAAAGTTGCATTTTTAGGCCGAAACGAATGTTTTAAACAAATTTCCAATATCAGTGAGGAGCAAAAACGGTGAAAAGTTTTTTTACTTGGTCAAAATCACACTGATATTGGAAATTTGTCCAAAACGTTCATTTCAGCCTAAAAACGTAACTTGAGTGAAAACTGCCATTTTTTGGGGGAGTTTTCGAGCAAAAACCATAACAACGTTAATGAGGGCAGAATGGAAGGCTTAGACCACAATAATAAAATTATTATTATCAATGAGAACTGCTTTCCTTCACATCACAAAGTTATAGTCAACAAGTTTTATAAGGCCAGAATTGAAACCAACATTTTGGCATTCATCACAGTGGCCCTATGCTCAGCCAACTGAGGCAACCGGTTGACATTTTTTCTTTATTCTGAATTAAACTACAGGGTGGTATCAGTAATGTTATAGTACATATAAAATAATGAAGAAGCTCCATAAATGGCCAAAACGGAATACTGTTTATGCAGTGCAGTGTAATGATGGGCAACAATGAAACCTTAGTGCTAACAAAACAAATTGCATTGAGGACTACGAAAAAAATAATAAAGAGAAAACTTGTTAGGTTCTTGCACCCCAGTAAACCCTGTCACACTACTATTTTTGAGTAACTTTATACTAAACAAGACTAACCCAGTAATGAAATCACCTTTGAGCTTGTGCAGTAACGAAGATGGCAACTAAAGGTGATCATCAAGAAATTGTGATTTTTGCGTATTGAGTCTACAGAGTGGGAGTCAGTGTTTTGAACTCTTCTCCTTCCAATTGCTTTTGCCATGTTCTAGGAGTAAATGTCCCTTTTTTTCTTTAAATTATTTAGATTGATTATTTATTCCTTATCCAAAGAGAGATTGCTAAATGTTTTTTTAAACGAAGCATTTGCACATAAATTTTTGTAAGCTTAGCTTGCACACTTTCTTCACTTACAAGAAATCTAACAGTTAGCTCTTTGTTATGGAAGAAACAAACCTTTTAGTTACAGTTATCAGTGCTTTAGTAGGAAAAAAAGTTGCTGCCATCTTGATCTTTGCCAACCAATATTAATTAAAATATGGCCCCAAAGAAAGAAATTCAGATATTTAGGGTCCATGAAAATAAGAACGAATGACTTAATTCAGAAGTTAATTCCCCTGTTTTTTATGACTTGGTATAGTTTGACAAGTTTATTGATACACATTTGACATGCACGGGGGAGAGCTGGTGCCTTGTGACTGATGGACAGTACCCACTGAGACATTACCTTCACCTGGAAGCTTGTAGGAAGAAAGCCAAGTTGTCAGACCATTTCTACAGCTTTTATGATCTCAAAAAGGAGATAAAAAGGGCAGTGAAACATGATTCTGACTTCAAAAATCTTGAGGACGTCGCTTGCTGTATCCTTTTTCTTGTGGACCTATGCGAAACATTGGTAATTTTCGTTATTCAGGTTATCACTTTTAATGTGAGAAACATGTAGTTTGGAAAAGTGTGGTCCCGCACAGGACAACACTAACCGCTCATAGGGATATTTTCAACCAACAGCCTAAAGGAGCAAATGCAATGATTAAGCAGGTGTGTTCATCATTTGGTGAATAAAAGCACCTTTAGAACACTGAATTTCTCAAAAGTGTTAGACCAGTTTGATTCAAGGATAATTGATCCACATTACGTTTTGGCGTGCTACACAAGTGGAAGGGCTAGTAGAAAAGCAATTTTATTGTATTTACTAGTGACATGCTTGTGCCTACCATCAGTGGCCTTTTAAGTTCTTATTGCTGCTGTAGTGAGAGACAGGAGAGCTGTTTGCCAATACATTTTGATGTTGCCAGTCACTATAATTTTTAGTTTCTGTTGCCCTCCACTGGCAGGCAGTTCATGTACATATACATGAGGAAAGGAGTGGGAGCTAAGGAACTCCCTTGAAATTGTCTCAATTCTGTTTTTGTTTTTTTGTTTTGGCCAGTTGCTACATGTACATCTGTGCTAGGTTTTGTCAATGGATGGTGAATAGTTATTAAGAGTGTAGCAATCATTTTTTTTTTTAAAAGGGGATGACTATGCCATTTTCTTTACATGTAATGTACAATGTATACACCTGCATTTTATTACACTTAACTTGTTACTTAGATTGCAGTATTGATGTGAATAACAATGACCCAGCTGGTCTGGAGCATTGTAAACTAATAGCAAGTTTGGTACAATATCTTATCACAGAAGGTAAGCACTTCAAATTCACAAGGGATTCATTTGTGAGTATACAGTGTAAGAACAACTGTCAACAATAATAATGTAGAACTTTAATTAACAAGGGTAAAATGTTAATGTTAATGTTAATGCAGTGGTTTTCATTGTGGTCGTCCTACGTTGCACAAACTAATTTTATCACCTAAAGTGGTGGACTGCAAACCAGTTACACAGTCATGTAGTTTAGCCAAGGATTTAATTAATAAAGCTGGGAATAATACAGAAACCGTGGAACCTCAGAACTTGAATTTGGGAATTCAGGACTGAAATCTGGCACCCTTACTGAAAGACCATGCTGCATCAGTACAAGAAGGCAGGGAAGGGTGGCTGGGGTTATCCCTACAGATAAGCCATGGGTTATTCCAAAACTTTGGTTTGGAGAATTATAGCTTTAAACCAATCATTGTAGACTGTTGATATTGAACATTTGATTTCATCAGGTCACAAGTTTAAGGAAGCAGAAAAGATCAATGTGAAGTATGAGCCTGGACCATGGTATGGTGCTCCTTTTAAAATTAAAAAGTTGTCACCTCTATATGTGTACAGTATTTACAAAATTATTTATCCCTGACATACATTGATATGTGCATAACTTTCGTTGACAAAATTTTCTTTGATTAACATAAATGCAAGAAATTATTTATTAATAGTAATTGAGATAAGAAGGTTCAACCTTAAGTGATTATAAATCATTTTAAGCATTAGAGGTTTCCCAGGACAGCTGTTTTAAGCATTTTTTGGTCTGCAAATTTCTTAAATCGTTAGAAAAGTTTAATACCTTCATGTTGCTAAGAAAAGGGAAGGACAGCAGCTGGACAGTGTGGCCTACTTTAATTAACAACACCTACAATCTTGGACAGGTTAAATGGAAACTTGAGCCCACCCCTCCCCTCAAAATCAATGATAGGGAACTGGTGCATTATGGCCTTTGTGTGGCTTCATCTTTGACTTACGGGGAAGGGGGCATTTCTGTTCCATTTTATTCTGTCCAAGATTGTAGGTCCACTCAAAAACTATATTTCCTTTAACGCTCTCTCTCCTAAGAGTGACACTTACAGATTTTTACACTGTCTAATGTCAGACAACTTTACTCATCATTCGGGGGCCTCTTCTGGGGTGAGACGGTTAAAAAACTTGATGAAAGCCATGGCAATCAATACCCATCTGATTTCCCTTTTTAATCCTTAGAGCAAGTTTCAATCGAGTGTCCTAAAACCAAAACCAAAGTACTCACTTTGGCCAATCAAAAAGGGCCGAGACAATCCAATAAACCAATCAAAACTCGAAGTAATTACATGTAGCCGACACAAAGTGCTGGAAAATGTGCACGTGCGAGCCACGATTGGTTTTGGTTTCACTTCTGATTGGTTGAAAAAGTGGCGCAAGAACTTTGAACCAATCACTAACTAATAACTAACTACTTTTGACACTCAATTGAAAACCGCTCGATAAGCTGACTTGATGGCAGGTTAAATCATTGCACCCAAATCAACTAAAATGTATTTTTCCTTTGAATCTTTAAAAAATCCTTTATAAAAAGTATGGGGTTGTATTAAAGTTTTCCACTGAATGTTATCATGATTTAGAGATGAGCATTTGTTATTTTGTTTGGCAAAAGAAGACAAATAAAAGATCTGTGATGAGAACATTCAAGCAAAATCGTAAAAAATGGGGCAATTTCTTCCAGTATCTGGCTCTTTATGAACCCCCCTGAAACCAAGTGTATCCTGAAGAGGTTTTCTGGTGAATGTTCAGTGTAAATGTGAAGTGCTGTAATTACAGTTAGCCTTGTGTTGCCACAATAGCAAGTGTGGAAGTTTATTGGAGAATGTTAAGGCCTGTTTTTCAAGTTCTCACAGTTTGTCTAAAATAATGATGCATCCTCTCCATCACCAGCTATGACTGATGGTTACATATTAACTTATTATGAATGTGAGACAACTGTCCTCATAAAATATAACACAACTTGATATTTTTAGCCTTGGCCATGTACTAGACGACACAATATTAAGAGCAAGAGGTCTTCCTTGGCAGGCATCAGATCAAGATGTTGCAAATTTCTTCAAAGGTCTTAATATCCTGAGGTGTGTGAGATATTGTAGTTGCACAATCAAACCCTGTGAGTGTGTGTCCAAACTTAAAATAAAATCAAGTTGCCATTCCCTATATTATGATGAAAACAAACAACTTAAGATTTTGACCCAAACCAGTTCTTTCTTCAGTTGTCAAGACTGAATGAAAGTCATTGGCAGCAAAGCTATATCTCCATCAGCTTTATAGTTTGAACACCTTTCCCATGTACTTTGTCGGTTGTTTAGAGCTCAGCTTTGGCAAATTAAATTTGTTCTTTACCTAAATGGCAATATTTATATATTCCCAAATTTCACCATTATAATATAATTTTTTGTTTTGAGAAATTGCATAGAGTACAGAATTATCTTTTCAGGAGGTGGAAGTAAGTTGAAATTTTCTTGAAAAGAGTTTTATTCAAATTCAAGGGGAAAGGGTTTTTTTCTTGCTTTCAGGGGAGGAATTGCTTTCTGTTTAAACACTCAAGGTAGAAGGAATGGTGAGGCATTTATTAGGTTTGAAAAAGGAGAGCACAGAGAGCTAGCTTTGAAAAGACACAAACATCATCTTGGGACAAGGTACATTGAGGTATAAAGTTATATTTCGTTGTTTTTATCAAATAAATTAAAATTAGATCCGTGGGAACTTGTACAAATCCTTGTGAGCAGAAAGGACTGTATTAAGCAATTTTCTTGGTGGCATTCCAACAGGAAGCAAGAACATATCCAAGGGGCTTCTTAGCTTATAGATTAACATTAATGTGAAAGAAAGGATTAAGCCATGTTGTCAAAGAGTGTTTCATTCTTTTACACAGTAGCTTCTTTGTGCTACAAGGAAATGCATTAAATTCTCTTGGGTTGTTTTACACAAGAATTCCATACTGACACAAGACCAAGGGATGTTGTTTCATTTTCTTGAGATGCTTTTTTAAAGAAGCTTAGTTATAGAAGAAGATTATAGAAGATTTATTCTTGAACCAATAACATCTTTTCAGTTGTTAATTTCAGTATTACCTTCTTTTAAACGCTTTATAAAAGCACTTGTACTTGCCGGTAATAATTTATGTTTTCTGTTAGTGCAACAAGTACGATTTACTTTATGAACAATATAGACCAAATCAGCCAACTCAATGATTATGTTGTACCCAATTTAAACCCTTTTGTTCCAGGTATTTCCATATCATTTAAATGTGATTGCTAAAGTATAGTGCAAATACAATACATAAAGAATGTTAACCCCCGAAGATTTGAATAGTTGCGTGCTTAGTTACACTGTACCTGGCCTATGAATGAAATTGAGGCTGGAGTTGACCTTGCTTTGATAGAAACCTCACTGCTTATGTAAATTCTTCCTAATTGGCATGGCAACAAGTATTACATTAACATAGGGAAGGAGGGAGGTCTGTATCATAACAAGGTCAACAATTCAACACCAGCCTCACTTTCATTTAAAGGCCAGGTAGCTAAGCACACAACTGTACAGAGGTCTATTGGGTATAACGTTGAGTTAGCTGATTAGGACTATTGAGTTCATCTGGTTCTATTAATCTTTTTATTCACTTGTTTTGTTTTTTAGGTTTATAGAGCCACAGCACAAGACTTTCTTAAGATTGTCAGAGGTATTTCTCATACTCATATTGTTTAAAGTGCTACTATGATCAAATTTTTATCCCTTGGGTTTTTAGGTTTATCATATAGAATTCCAGGAAAGATTACAAACGCCGTTTACCGTTTGGAAATATCTGCATTGGTTCCGGAGATATTTAAGTTTGAAGAATGTGTAAAATATGCAAATGAGAGGATTGATGACGTCATTTACTCAACCCAGTATAAAATCAAGTATATAAATAGAGCTATCTCGGTCAATTTGCAGCAGAGACCATTGCAACTTGGTAGGCTAATAGTTCTACAGGCAACACACCTAGGGCTAGAAACAAATTGGTTCCCATGACAACTCACTCTTTTCCAGTTCCCTCCAACCTTACTTCAATATTTTGGTGATCTTAAGCTAGAAAAACATTTAACAAGGCCACACATTCAACGTATTATATAAACATATTTACATGCTTGCAGGATCATGCAGATGAGGCAACATTGTTAAATATCAAATAGAACACAAAAGGTGGCCAGAAAAGCCTTTAAAATCAGGGAGGTCTGGAACCCAGTATGTTACCATTGTAACAAAACTGGTATGGGCATAATGTGGAGCACATCTCCTAGAATTTTACTGCGAAGAATCAAGCATTTCTGATACAAATTGGCTGAGATATGTCTTTTCATCATCATCAGTCCTTTTTGCGCCATGGGACGCATAAGGCCTCTACAGTCTCTCTCCAGCGGGGGCGGTCTTGTGCCACCTTTCGAATTTCACTCCAGGTCAGGTGCATGGACATGCATCATATTTGATCAAAATTCGGTTGAGTTTACGACGTCATCACTTGGCTAATTTGCATATGTTAAAAACTTTAATATCTCTGGAACAAAACGAGATATTTGAAAATAGTAAACAGCATTCTCCTTCTCGTACAGACTACAAGCGTATGTCTTGAAATGGCTTAGATAGTAAAGATGCGAATTTCGTCATAGTAGCACTTTAAGAATAATAGTAATGATAAATATAATGTTTAAAAGACATGAGGCAAAGCCGAGTGTTTTAGACCCAATAAAACACATGCTGCAAGTCTTTTGAACAGCTTCAAAAACATTCCACAAAAAGCTTGTCCCTCTGGAGTCCACACAATGGTGCAAAATGTAAGGGGAAGATATTAGCATATTTTTTATAAGAAAAACAAGCCGGGCCTTACTACTATTTTTTATGTAAAGAATTCTAAAGGCTATTAGGCAA
>OX421447.1:37805836-37823336 GCA_949126865.1 Montipora capitata
TTTAACTTTCAGACCAAGTAATTACCTTGGGTAAAATCATTTTTAAAAGATTCGATGAAAAAGTATCACAAAGAGTTTGCACTTTTCTTCAAGCAGTTAAGATGCCAAAATTTGGAACTCATCTTTACTTACCAGTATTGTTTTCATAAACTAAATAAACTTCAAACCCACTGTTATTATATTACCCCTCCTATTCAATTTCAATGATAACAAGTTGGAAATATGTCTTGTTATTGCTGTCAAAATATATTTCTAGGTCCAGTTGATGTCACTCAAATAGCAGCCAATTTTGTATCCAACAAGGCAGAGGTTATCATTAGAATGAGGGGACTGCCTTTCCACACAAAGGAAGGAGATGTGGTGAGCTTTTCCTCCAAAAAAAATTCCATTTATGATTACACTAAGACCCTGCTAACTCTAACTCGTAAGGGAAATACCACTCTAGACTTATTCAACTTCAACTTAGGGAATGACTGTTCTAGAATACAGTACTGTCCACGTTTACTTCAAACGATTGACTTTTGTATGCAGAGCTGACACATAACATACAAAACAAAACTGATACTGAAACGTGGTTTTATGCTATATACAATTTTCTTCATAAATTGTTATCACGTGGGTATCAATAGCGATTAAAGATTTGGACATGTCAATCAGCTATGTTGTGACACTGACGTTTATTGACTGACATTTTAACTTAAAGTTTGAGTTGTCAGAGTAAATTTGAGCCAAAGGAAAGTAAGTTAGTTCGAGTTAACAGAGTTGGATTTATTTTAGTTTTTCATGTAGCAAAAAATAAGTGCAACTGCTCAGAGAAAATCCTTACTTGTAAGCTATTTTCAAAACGAAGTCAAATTTACATATTGATAATTTTTAGAGGCAAGTTGTAGGCACTGATTAATCTCAAAGGCTCTGATCTACCACGAGTAAACTTTCTTTTATATGATAACCTCTTAATTGGGCGTGGCATTTAATTGATGTGCTGCTTCCTAATTTGTACAGATTGAGTTTTTTGAAGAGGACCCACCAGTGTTCAAAGGGGAATCAGGAGTTCTTATGGTCAGAAATGGCTTTGGAAAGGCAACGGGAGATGCATTTGTTCTATTTGAAACAGAGGAACATGGTTGCAAAGCATTGCAAAGGCACAGATGTATGCTAGGTTCTCGCTATGTCGAACTGTTCCGTAGTTCACAGAGTGAGGTGCAACAAGTGCTTAACTCTTTTAGTAACATTGTGTACAATAATTATTTCCCTCCATTCATGCTGCCGCCCCTTACACAACAACCACCGCTTCATCCTCCTTTCTTCGTGCCTGGACCATACGTGAATGACATGAATAGCAAGGACTGTCTGCGTCTACGGGGCCTTCCCTTTTCTGCAACTGTACAAGATGTATTAGACTTTCTACGGGAGCATGCTGCTTTTGTTGTTCCTGGTGGAGTCCACATGGTTTTCAACACACAAGTGAGTATAAACTTATCAAAAGGGAAGCCGCTTCATAGTTTGATTTCAGATTACTTTTATTTTTCTCTCTCTCTCTCTCTCTGTATTGACATTTTCCTCCGTCTTGTACACTTGAGGTTATTGCAAGCATTGAGGACATTGTTGTATGTGCTGAAAGCCAAAATAAACTTTATCATGCGTTCATGTTAATATGACACCATTAGTTATACTGCATGGTTTGGCTCCTTGAGGGTTTCCGTAAAGGTCATTTCTGTCAGTAATCAGAGGTGGTGTTAAAGGTTGAACAATCTCAAAAGTTACTAGCCCTCAATACATGTGTATTGTGCGAACTCTGTGATACTATATTGTTGAAAGAAAGAAAAGCCTCGTCATAAAATTAAATGATTAGGAAGAGGAGAAGGATGAGAATTCTTTTTTTTTTTTTTTCGTTTTAAAGGGCCGGCCCTCTGGAGATGCCTATGTCCAACTTATATCACCTGAATGTGCAATGACAGCTACCAATGATCTCCACAGACAACACATGGGAGAGCGATACATTGAAGTATTTCCCTGCTCAGGGCTGGACATTGCTTCTATAATCACAAGCAGTGCAATCAATCAAACCAAGGTGGCATCACTTAATAACTCACATTTCAGCTTGCCAAGTTCATATCCACTGAATAGTGGAGGCGTAAGTCCTAATGGGACACACATGAATGGACACACGGACAGTGTTACACCTCCTCCTGCTTGTCGCAGTCCCACTGGAGTGTATGTGCCCCATTCACCTACATACTTCAACTGTCTTGTGCCTTCAAATGGCATCGGAGGAGGGAGTGTGAATTACTACCAACCAGTAAATACAAATGTTCGGATGAGAATGCCACCATACTTGGCTCAACCTTATGAAATGATACCCTTCTTTCAAGGATACCAGGTAAGATTAGAGTGCGATGAGTGATTTGGTAATAACTATTGAAGATGAAAGGACTCTTCTTGTTGACTATGTCTTTTCTTGTTACCACTTCCTATCATAGAGCTTTTTGGATATTAAAATATCCACTGCACCCCGTCTCTTACATGTATTTGAGTTGATGGAGTTTAAGAGCATGAGACATATACCAAAAACGAAACTACTCCTCAGCAGAAAATGAATAAAATGTAAAATTGTTTTCCCACCTTTTCACTAATAGTGCATGGTGCATTTATCTTATAACCCCCTATTGGGTGACCAATTGCGAAGCAAAGTCATCTGACATTAGGGTAAAATCTGTAGGTGTGGGGGGCGGAGGAATTGATGACAAAAGTAGAGACTATATGTTAAGGAAATCGTATGGATGCAAGCTAAAAGCACATTTTGTGATTTATGGGTATAAGCAATGACAAGTGCAATTTGAGAACTTTCAAAACACCACGAGTGACCATAAATCAAGAAATGCACGAACAATTTCATACAAATTTCAAAATTACTCCATCTTTGTTTCCATAGCAACTTTGGTATTGCTATTTATGCATTCATTATTGAACATTAGAAACATGATAATTATTCTGATTGTTGGGTAAAACACAGACTTTGAGCCTCTATCATCCTCATTCATTTGTTTCCTTACAGATTGCAGACTATGGCAGGTAGTGGAACGGAAGGTTGAATCGACCTAGAATAGATTCCATCGTACTTTCTGAATTTAAATCGTACAGAAGACTACCATTTTAGAATTAATCAATGGAATGTATATTTCCAGAGAGTCACAAGCTGTTCGCTTCAATGCAATGTCTCGCTCCTAAGCTTGTCTCTGCCCTGTCAGTCTTATGATTCAACATGGTACGAGACATCTTTTAAGTTAATGATAAGAATTCAATACAAGTGTGAAAATTAATAATAAATTACAAAATACTAATTGAAGAGAATGCAGCCTGAAATGATTAGAAATTACTATGTTCCTGGCAACTTAAATGAAGTTTTGTCCAAAATATTATTAAACAGTAGAGATTATGACTTCAAAATTTTACTCCACAGACAGATCAGTGAGTTTTAGAAGTCGTAATAGTGTAGGAAAATCGAATTAGTGAGACGTTATTTGTGGAAAAAAAGATATTAAAAGACAAACAAAATCATGATTGCAAAACAGATAATAGAGCATACCAAGGCAGACTTGCTTCGTTAAGTAATTCTGCTTGAACTGACTTAGTGTCTGGTGTGAACCCTTAATGGGGACCTTACGCAACAAGGACAACAACGAGAATGAGAACATCGTTTGAAGGTACATGTATCATTTCTCAATATTTGCAAAGGTTTTCTGATATTGCTACTTGTTTTGCATATAAAATGTGTGCTGACTGCTCAGACAATAAAATAGTAATAAATGGCATCGATAATCAGAAAAGAAGTGTAACAAATTATTGTTATAGTGTGCTTGTGTCATCCACATAACCTCAAAGTTGGCCATTTCACATCGTTTTGAGGATGAGAGCAAATAAATGTACCAAAATGTAAAAGTGCACAGGCATTGTAAGCAGAATGCTTCTCATTCTTGTCAATATCTTGATTGCTTAAGGTTCCTACTAATATTAATTTATTGCAGTAGACTCCTACTGTAAAAATAATGCTGTAAAGTTAAAGATATGACCACTAATTCAAGAATAAGACAATCATTATTACCAAAGGTACAATTTTGTGATGGGATCATCACATTTTGGTTTTGTTCTCATCAGAACAACTGCCATCAACCCAACCCTCACACACCCTTTCCATAGAACAATAATAATATTATTATTGCAAATTTAAAAATGACAGTAATTAACGAGAATTTACATTATGTGATTCCATCATTAAAATGACATATTTTCCTTTCCTTCAGCAACCCAAAGCACAGGAAAGGGTTTTCAGATGTTGTAAAACAGGGCCCGGTTGTGGGAAAGCCGATTAACTTAATCCAGGATTAGCGTAAATTTTCGTTTTAACTTTTTGGTGAAAATTTGTTTTGCTTTTTTGTGTTTCAAGATTGACTTCTAATGTAAAGTTTGGTTGAATATCAGCCTTGACCGGCATTTGGGAGTAGACAATAAACTCCTTGGTTAATTTTTAATCTGGGGTTAGCGTTAATCAGCTTTTGAACAACTGGGCACAGAGGTGTTGTTTTGGACAACAGAAAATGAAAAAATAGAGGATATTACATGGCCGTGCGGAAATACGAAATTTCTCTTCGCATGTTGAAAAATATTTTACGCGTGAGCGCAGCGAATGAGTGAAATATTTTTCAACGCTCGAAGAGAAATTTTGCATCTCCAAGCGGCCAAGTAATATTCTATTTATTATATAAACACCAATGCAATACTAAATCATTTCACGAAAGGCATCGAAAGGCACAATTTTCATGTATAATCATAGCAACAGTGATCTTTTCACGTGTGAAGATAACATTATCTTCACGTGTGAAGATATCATGTTTTCGCGCGAAAGCTCACTTGGTATTTCATTGGTGTTTATGATAAATAATGTTCTTATTTGATAACCAAAATGATATGAATCAATAGTTATAGAATTGTGTTAAAATGCAGATTTTATTTATTTCAAGCTGGAACCAGGACTCCAGTTCAACAGGTAACATTTTTAGCCTACGTTTTTTCTTTTATAGCTATGCACTTGATGCCACCATGTATTAATTATTTTTAGCTTCTCATGATGTTGAAGGTGATAGTAACGACAATATCAAGGCTGAAAATGTTCCTTGACTGCCATTGAAAAACTGTAAATTAGTGCATAACTTATAATGTGCATTTGTAATTATATGATAGTATCAATTTCTGTTTGATAGTCGACTTGATTTTAAATATTTTATGGTCTTATTGATGATTCTATTCAAGATTACTTAGAGCTATTTTTTGATACTCTATACAATGATTATTATCTGCTTTGTCTGAGTACAGCCACCTTCCTACTACGTATCCTTAGTGCTTGCATCAATGTGTGGGTTTTATTCGTGTGTAGCCTGCGTGACAGACGTATTTCCGGTTATCGTTAACACCTTTTCGGTGGAGAGAAACAATAACCGGAAATATGTCTGCCACAAAGGCTAGAGACGGTGTAGCATAATGTGTGAAATTAACTCTCTGATTGTTAGAGTTGGCCTTACTGTGACTAACAGCGATATTTCTTGTTTACAAAACATTGCTGTCACATTTTCTTTTGATATTCACATAATTTTGCCAACCACGGAACAAAGGAAGTCATTTAGGTTTCAACAGCCAATTAGGTTCTTGTTGGCATATTAATAACAACGGGCGATCTCACGAGAAACATCGCTATAGTCGCGGTAACTAATCAAAAGACACATTTAACCAGTAAATCTGAAGTGGTCTTCAGGTTACTTACTTACATGTATGCCATGACAAAGATAGAAACCAGTGGTCACATTAGGCTTATGACAAAATTACATGTGAGAACGTTTTATATTTCTGCCCAAAAAATTCCTCTAAATTTCTTGCCTTGAAGGAAAGGTTTTTCTGTTTTATTTCGGACATTATCTCCATGGTAAATTTCTCAGGTAGTTTTAGTAAAAACAAATAAAAACAAGATATTTGGCTTAAGAATCACCTTTGATATTTCAATGTTGGGAAAAATTCTCAACAATATTGAAATATCACTTGTGGCAACATTTTTGCCATTAATGTCATAAGTAACAATTGCTCAGTTGGCATTTGAAAAACTCAATTTAGCACTTAGCCTCAGACTAATGGTTCAAATAGCTTTGATTTTTCGCTATGCATCCCAGGGATTAAATAAGAATGCCTTAGAACACTGCTGTGGATAACGCCTGCATGCATATGCTTTAGCTTATTTTTCGCCAGTTTATTTGCTTATTGTCACAAAAATGCAATATTTATGTCCAACTTTATAACGTTCTTATTTACAAACACTAAGCTATTATATTTGATGTGAACCTTATCTTCTGTTTATAGACAACTTAGCAATCAGTTGTTAGTAGGTATTTGGTAACCATCACAAAATAATTTTACTTGTACACATAAAATTGCCATGTCATGCATGAATTTTCTTAAAAACAGAATGAAAATGAACATAAATTTGCAGAAGCCAGATAGGTTTCTGAATGAAACTGATCTTGAAATCGACGCAAGTGTCATGAATTGTGCTAGCTTAGACGTTCTATTTGAAATTAATACTGCAAGACTTTCTAGTAACTTATCTCACTGATAGTTGTAAGATTGACAATAATAATAATTTTAACATATCCTTGGACATAGAATCATCCTAGAATTTTCACGCATTCACAATTTCAGTTTATTCCTGTTGTCCCCAAAAATAATTGATTATATTGTGGTGTCAATAATTAACAACAATCCCTTTAAATGCAAGCCTTACCTTTTTACTCTTAAATCGTTGGTTATGTCTTTCCATGCTTCTATGTTGTCTGGTTGAGGAGCAATTTCATTTCTATGCTCCCAATGCTACATTTTTTAATTGCTGACATTATGATATCATTGGGAAATGATTGGTTGGTCAATCTGTGTACTATTTGCCTTAAAGTTCAACAATACCTTCATGTTGATGAAAGGGGTAACTTAATCATTTCAACAGCACCTGTTTCGAGAAGCCAAAAATTTATGCTGAACACTCATTACAGTTCTCAAAGCATGGACCGAGGTATTCATAGCAATGAGAATACTTAAATTACAGATTATTTTAGCTCTATTTTTAAATGAAGTGAAATTTGTGTACGCATGTCTTGTAACATAGAACCAGACCCATTTCTCAATCTGCAATCAAAACCACACATTTCTCATTTCATTGAAAACAATCTTTCTCTACGTTAAATTTGTCTGGTGACAACAACCTTTCTTTGACATCAAAAATAAAATTAAGAAACTTTGACTGTCTGTTGCTTTACTTTCTCTTAGTCAACCCTAAATAGTTAAGGGAGTAAATGGCCAGTCAGTATGTAAGGGTCAACAACAAGAGACAATGAGTAGCCTCTTGTTTGGCGTTCACTTGCACTTTTGTCTGCATTGAAGGTCACAAACTTGCTCACAAAATATGTGCAGATGTCACATAAAGAGAATGGACATGCAAATGACCACTCAATGAAGTTTTATCACACTCCTAAATCTCTCTGCCAACAGATTTTACTCACAAGGCAGATAATGTCACTTTGCTGACATGTGATGCCTATGAGCCGGTTTACATGTATGACGCAAGCATATATTACTAATTTAGCACGAGCAACATACGCAGATACAGTTACTGCAGCGTTTTGGTAATAATTGCTCCGGGGGGGGGGGGGGGGGGGACTCCCATATGGAACAGACGGGGATGATCGTCGGAAATTTTGAATTTAACCCCTAAAGGAGACCATCTGGGCGTGGCTCAAGCTTTTTGTGACCCCTAAAAACAAGTTAAAAAGAAAATTTGACTTCTGTTTCTCTTCACGTAATTCTGTGTTTCTTCGCGGAACCCTAAACGAGACCTTGGCAGCTTAAAATATTGGCGCTTTGCCCGGAACACCCTAAGCGAGACGATGAGCATCCCCGTCTGTTTCATATGGGAGTCCCCCCCCCCCCCCCCGGGTAATTGCTTCCTTTCGTTAGAACA
Source organism: Montipora capitata (assembly GCA_949126865.1). Taxonomy (NCBI): domain Eukaryota; kingdom Metazoa; phylum Cnidaria; class Anthozoa; order Scleractinia; family Acroporidae; genus Montipora; species Montipora capitata. The sequence goes on from OX421447.1 coordinate 37,813,887, forward strand.
AAAGACATTACACATATTTATAACAAGTCAAATAAATGTGCCTACGTATGCTGCTCATGCTTGCATCATACGTACATGTAAACCAGCCTTTAGAGTGAAAACGTCTGGGTTCAAATTAAACAAGCTGTGCTTATTGCTTTCATCATGTTTTGTCCAAGCATTTGAGAGAGGCAAGGAGAAGTGGGTCAATTCCTACTTTTCTAATTGAAGAAAAGTAACCTTGCACCTTGAAGAATAAGACCCTTGTGGTGGTTTCTAAAGCTAATTTGCTGTTTTTACTGCTTCAAACGAAAGCTCTTGTCTTGGTGTGTCAACCCTTTTTCTTATTATAGTTAAAAGATATTATAAACAGCTGGACCCATCACAGTGGTGAAGTGAATCATTCCCTAAATTGTATCTGCACCGTCCTGTGTCTGTCAATTTAACAGGAACTTCCTGGCATGGCTGTAAGGGAGTGTGTTTTCATTTAATTGGAACATTATTATGTCTTTGGGTTATGTTCAGAGGTGTGTTGAACGCCTTGCAGTCCTTTCATAGGTCTTGCACTGTCCATGAAACCAACCTCCTGCTTTGTGGCCAAAGCATTTTGTTTCCTTAGTTTGATATTTGAAAAAGTTTAAAATGTTCGGGGAAAAAAAGACAAGCACACAGTCACCTTTACTCTGTTTTATCAGCCAGCAATGGAGGCAGAGTTTCACCTGCTGGGCCTTGAAAGTGAAACCTATAAAAAGGAAGGTCATTTGTCACATTTAGAGGGTGCTAGCTAACATGATAGATGAAATTTTTTCTTTACAGTCATACAAAACACAACATAGCCGACTTGGCATTAGGTTTATTTACCATGGCATAAGTTCATCCACTTCCTGGGTTCAAGTGCCACCCTATTCAACTCCCCCACCCTGCTAGTAAAATAGCCTCGTAGACATGAGAGTATAATCTCCTTAGGAGAGAAAGTTAATTAAAGTAAAGGCTTCATGTTGACAACTTGCACAATTTAGGCATTAAAGTAGATTTTAACCTAATTGATTAACTACCTGAATTCTCCAGTGCATGGTGTTTCTTCCATATTGAATTCGGCAACTGGGACTCCTTTTTTAGCCAGCATAGGTGCAAACGCTGCAGCAGGGTAAACCACAGAGGATGTGCCAACCTAGGCAATGAAGTCACAAGATTACAAGGTGGAGACTGGTTGCACATAAGAATTCTCTCCTCAGTACTGGTAGTTTGCACAGGCTAGTGCCTGTGATGATCTACTTAACAGACAACTACTATATGGAGAGTATAATGTTCATGCCCTACTCTTTAAGAACAGAGGGCGGGTTTCTATTAAATTCAAGTTTTATTAAACAGGGTCATCCTTATCCAAGAAGCCTGTTAAGGACGGTGCCTACTATTGTTATTGCGCATAAGTTCTGCGCATCTCCAGATACTCGGATTTCCTATCGGTGATGCTTACTAATGCAGGGATATTTTTGCGCGGTTTAAAACTTTGCAGAGAAAGTAGATCTTCGTAAGTACTCTTGGTATCCAAAAAGAAAATTGGGGGTAACCATGCATTCTTTAGAGATAATTGAGCTTCAATTTGAGAAAGAACGCCATACATAGCTTTGTATTTTAGAGCTTTTTATAAATATTGTTCATGAATTATCTTCGAAAAATGCGTGGTTACCCCCAATTTTCTTTTTGGATTTCAATAAAACTTGTTAAGATCTAGCTTTCCCGCATAATCATAAATCGGGGCAAAAATACCTTTGAATTACTAGGCACCGTCCTTAAATTGCATGTAAAACGTGTACACAAACATAATAATTACAAATCAGGAAGCATGGTTTACAGTGGATTCGACACAAGAACTTGCTTCCAGCCAATATGGCCTCAAATTGTTTCCTGGGCTTGACCCCTTAATTGGTTGAGTTTGATATCCTTGTTGCTTGGAAAAGGTGAAGAGTGAGGAGAAGAAGGTGAAGGCAAGAGTCATTTAAACTACAGTACATTCAAAGTGTACCTTTAATTAACCCTTACACGTCCAAACCGGCCTCAACCGGTCAGACTTAGTATTTTACTCTGTCTAACGCCAGACGATTTTACTCGTCAATGGGTTAATACTACGATTTTCGTAATTCTGCGAAATCTCATCTTCAAGCTCCAACAACCAAACTGCATTTTGGCTTACATCAATTACACTTCCGACGCCAAGACAAGAGTTGACTATGCTGCAATCAATTGATGCGTAACATAACCTACCAATCAGCATCTTTGTTGGATTTTGTACAGATGCTCCAGTCTTGGCCTCTTATCAAAAACCATCTTTTTGATTTGATTTCACCTGCTTTTAAGTTGATTTATGGTCTCGCCAATAATAGCCTTATTTACTCTTTGGTATATATACTATAATTCTAAAATAATGTTCCCCCTAATGCCATTCCATCACCCTGTCTATTTTAAACTCATAATCAGACCGCCGCGCACCGGTGGCTCGGTTGAGCACTGGGCTGCCAAGCGAGAGGTCGTGAGTTCAACTCCGGCCGGCCCAACACGAGAAAGTGCTTCCTTTGTAATTACATCCGCAAATGGGTGGACTTTCAAGTCTTCTCAGATAAGGACTATAAACCGTAGACCCTGTCTCACAAATATCTTCCATGTTCATTAGTTCCCTGTGGGACGTTAAAGAGCCCACACACTATTCGAGAAGAGTAGGGGATGAAGTTTGCGGTGTTGTGGCTGTCCTCTGTGAGTATATGGGTGGGTGGGTGGGTGGGTATTAGCAGGTCCACATCAGCTGAATAGCTGCCAAAACTTCAACCTGCTCAAACAAATAAATAACAAACAAACCTCTGGTAGTGAGATTTTACTCTGTCTAACACCAGCAGATTTTAAATAGTCAGGAGATGGTGCATGCAATGTTTTAAATGTTAATATAGCAACCTTAAAGTTAGATCCTGTATTTAACGGGGAGCCATTGAAGAGATTAATTAGCACCAGCCTAATAATGATGAAAACCTGAAATAAGGGAAATAAGTCTTGCCGCTGAATTCTGTAGACACTGTAATTTGGCGACGTGAACCACAGGCAAGCCATTATTGCAGTAATTAATTCAGCTAATAAGGAGGGCATGCACCAGTATTTGGGTAGCTTCCTTAGTTAGAAACTTTCTGATGTGCCTGATGTTGTATAATGTGAAAGTAAGCAGCTCAACACGTTTTGTAAACGTGAGGGTCGTATCCATCCGCATTCTGGCAAGATTCCTAGCGTAGCTGTTAGATGACGGACTAATCTTTGAAAGTTCCTGCTTCGTCTCAATAATCAAGAATTCGGTTTTGTTGTCATATAACCTGAGCTTGTCAGTGATGATCCACGCTCTTATTTCTTCGACGCATCTGATTCTCTCTATGGCTTCGATAGCCTTTGCCTGACCAGTTCCACCTGGTGAAATGGGAAGGTACATGTAAAGCTATGCATCGTCAGCATAGGTATGAACATGGGGTAGGTTCTTGTTAATTATCTGAAATAGTTTGCTAGAACAAACTGTGAAAAGTAATGGACGTAAACAAGAACCTTGAGGAACTCCATTGTGAGGATTGTTGAACTCATTAGAAAGATGTCCATCAAAGGTTACATGTTGGTGCCTGTTCGATAGGTATGAGGAAAACCAAGCTAAAGCAGTCCCCTTAAAACCAAAACTCCACTCGAGACGTGATTTAGCAACATCCTGTGATCGACCGTATTAAATGCCACACTTAAATCCAGTAGGACCAACAGGGTGACTTGCTGACTGTTCATATTAATTAGCAGATCATTATGCACTTTTAACAAATTATGCCGTTTCAGTACTGTGGCCTTTACGATAAGCTGATTGGAGTGTTGGAAAAAGGTAAAAACGCATCAAGTAATCTTCCAGTTGATCAAACAGTCAGCCTGCTCAGTTAGTTTGGATACAAATTTCAAATTACTGACCAGTCTTAGGATTTGAAATCGGTATCCAATCCTTAATTCTTTCTTCAACAAGGGAGTTACAGGGGCCTGCTTTCAATCAAGAGGAAAATAGCCATTCGATAAAGAAAAGTTAATCATTGACTTGTGTTGATGACAGACAGAAGCACATCGGCACAGTCTACTACCAGTGATGTTGGCATTGGATCTTTCCTGACTTTTTTATGAGATTGAGGACTTCACTGTCTGTTAGAAGATGGAAACAGTCAAATGAAGTAATGTCGTCAGCAACCACGTCATCTGGCACACTCCTTAAATTCACAGAACAGGTTTAAATGTCGGAACAAATGGTATCGTTTTTATTGATAAAGAAATGACCAATATCATTGACCAAATTTGTTTTATTCGGTCTAGTAAGGGAAGGATACATGTAGGTCTTCTTTCTCAGAGAGAAGGGTTTTTGCTGCTTTGAATATAAATCTCCCTTGGTCATTACAGTTCTCATGTACAAATTCTGTGCAAAACAAGGTAAACGTACAAACAAAAGGACTGATGTACATGCATCACTATGCAAATTAGAAAGCTTCAGAACACAAGGATAGTTTTGACAGGTAAGACTAATTTAAGGCCATGAAAATTAAGCTGAAATATATGTATTTTATGTCTGCCTCTCACAGCAACACTTAACCACAATGATGGCCAAAAAGGTAAAATAAAGTTTCTTACCAAAAGACACATATCACAATTTTCTAAGGCATCATTGGTTTTTTGCAACACTTTAAAATCAAGTCTTTCCCCAAACCACACCACATGAGGACGCATTAATGCCCCACAGTTGGGTTGACTACACCTGCAATGCACAGAAGTATTCATAATTATTTCAAATATTTACATTGTACATATGTCAGTTTAATTAAATGGAAAAATATATATATAATAGACATAATAATTCGCACCTGGGCAAATCTTTCTCTGGAATTTTAGCCTCTTTAGCATCAGGATCTGGAGCCCTGTATTAAGGACAGGAAAAAGTCAAGACAAGACATTTAAATTCACCCTACAGGCATGAGAATCCCGCCAATGCTGAAATTCATCCAATCAGATCGCTACGATAAGCAATGCAAATTTCCATAACAAAAATAAAGGGTCAAAAAGTTTGTCAGTTGACGGTGGGCCTTTCAGAATTTTCAAGCATTTTGATATGTTAAGTTTGCATTGCTGTGCACTTCTTTCTGGTTACAAAAACATGAACAATACTTTGAGTGTCAAAACAGAATACAAGTACATTAACTTGTAAAATTTGAAATAAAAAATTATTGCAAAATCAACAGAATTTGCAACAGAGCCGGAGCTGAAAAAAAAAAACCGTAGTTCTGTCTTCCAGTTGACTAATGCCCACCTGGCAAACTAACCCACTTAATCAAGGTTTAATGAATTCCCAAGATATCCAGGGAAAATACACAGCATTACTTTTTTCTGTATTTTTTGTTCTATAAAACTATAACGGAACTCCTTGATCATCATGTCCACTCATCCCATGGGCAAGTCCAGGGATTTTAACTTAATTTTAGGCCTAGAGTAGCAGGGTTGGCTCTTGGAAGTTAGTCATACAAGCAGTGAGCTCCCTCTGACAGAGAAAAGGTTCCTAACCCTGGATAAAGGTTCTCTTCTGTTGAATTCTCTATGTAAAGATTTTTGAAATCTTTTGCATACACATTCAAAAGTCACTTACCCTTTGCCTTGTAAAGCTGGAACAATTGGGCTGTTTCTGTTTTCCTCTATATGACAACATTTAGTGCATCTGGTCTTGAACAGTGTACCTTAATGTATTTATAGGATGAATGATTTTGGGTCATCACATACTTCAAGACAGACCAGAAACAGACAAGGGCACTCAAAGAGCAAATTAAGCCAAAAGCATTTGAGAGACATTTCTAGGCTCCTTGTAATGTATAAAGACTGTCTAAAGAGATGTTCGTACCACCAAGAAAAGTGGCACTTATACATACATGTATACCAGTAATAACATATTATGTTATTACCGGTAGTTAATAACACAGACGAGTATATATACTGTTACAGTAACATTTTAAGCCACTAACTATGGTCTGTTTATTATGTTAATAACACAGTATATCTACTGTAACATTTTAAGCCAGTATCTAATGGCTTAATTCTTGCGCGGTATATTACATACTGTACACTTTATTAAAGCCAGTAATCAACAGCGTATTACAGTCGGTATAAAGTTTGTTAGTATGATTCACCCAACTAGTGGACTGATGCAAATCCTGCATTTTGATTGGCTACGCTACTAGAGGACTATTAGTAATAGTAGTTGAGTAGCGAAAAGCGAAAATATTTCCTCAACTTGCATTTGCTAACTTTAGTATTGCCTTTTCTGTCTGACTAGTTGGGTGATACTAAAACAATTAGACCCTTCGCCCTCAAGGGTCATGGGTCAATAGCCCATTCGGCTTCGCCTCATCCTCTGATCCATCTAATTGTTAATTATACCGACCATAGTTAGGGTGCGTTCGATTGGGAAATCTGGATTTAGATCTTAAAATCTGGATCTTCGGATTTCCAATCGAACACAAAATCTGAAAACGGATTTCGCGACGGATTTTGTTAATTGAAATCCTTACCCGACATGGATTTCCAATTAGTGAATCTGCGACAAAATCCGTTGTCAGATTTTATGTCCGATTGGAAATCCGAAGATCCAGATTTTAAGATCTAAATCCGGATTTCCCAATCGAAAGCACCCTTAGTGGCTTAAAATGTTACAGTATAGATACTGTGAAAACATTAAGCCGTTATCTAAACGCCCCCTTTTTTAGAAAAATATGATACATTTGTATCTTAGCTGAATATTAAAATGTCCGAAAATTTTAGAGAAATCTCCTTTCCAGAAATTGTTAGCTAAACGTTACCTTCTGAGAACTTCCAACCAAACCATTTTCTCATCCGAAACTGCTAGGTGACAAAAATTGCAAAAACACCCTTTCCGAAAACGTAAGGAACTACTTTTTCCTGGTTGCGAATCTTTTAGGCGATGTTTTAGTGAAGAAGGAAACGTAGAACCGAAATTCATAGAATGGTTTGACTCTACAGAACACATATTTCTCCGAAGATTTTCGTTAATTTTGGTGCCCCTGAACAGATGGTAATCAATAACAGCAAAAACTTACCATGAAGCTCTATAACATCTTTACTGCCAGCCCTTTGATGCAGTTCGTCAATATTCTGTGTCACAACGGTGACAGTCCTTCCTTCTTGTTTGAGTCTCTCTTGTAACTCTGAAATGGCATAATGTGCCTTGTTTGGCTGTTTAGTCAACACAACTTCCCTCCTGTAGCTATAAAATTCCCAAACTAGCGACGCATTTCTTGTAAATGCAACAGGAGTTGCTAATTCTTCAGCTCGGTAAGTTCGCCAAAAGCCACCAGAGCCTCGAAATGTTGGAATACCGCTTTCAGCACTTGCCCCCGCACCTGTAAGAACAACAACATGTCGCGCCTTTTGAAGCAGATCTCGAAACTCTGCCTTAGCTTCACTGGTAGTGTGGAAGGAGCTCTCAGCCATGATCGTCCTTGATCTTACAACTTCTTCCCAACCGCGAGACGTCCTCAAGGCTAGCTTCCGCAATCCAATCATTAACACAGACTCCACAATTTAGATCATTCTACCTTTTGTATTATTACAATTTACAATAATATGCATCACGGAAGAAATGAAGGTATACACTCGAAGGCCGAATTTCGCCCGGCAAAATCTTTCCCACTGTAGCTCCAAGGTCAAAGAACAGGCCTAAAACACCTTAAAGGCCGGTTTACACGGTACGACTTGTCGGGCCGATTTGTTAGACCAAGAGTTGAGTATGGAACACCTGCGTGGTGGCAGTGCAACGCAGTACCCTGAGGCGTCACAAATGAGAGGAGCCACAGTGCGTGACGTCACGTTATTTTGAGACAGTAACGTTGTAACGGCCGATTTATCGAGGAAAATTAATGTTCCATAAAAACTTCAAATCGTGATGTTTCTTTTCTCATTTTATAGACAGTCAGATAAATGAAGTTCACTCACCTACTATTTTCTGCGTTATCCTGAATGATTTGATGGGTTTTTGGGAGGCTTGGATTTCCCCTTCAGATCGGACGCGTCGTCACAACCGGAAGTAAATGAAGGGGTAGTTTCTAAAGAAACTGTGGTGCTGCGTCGGTGGGGAAGTAGTATACAAAAATTTGGTTTTATCAACGGAGTTGATAATGTAAATTGGCCACCGTACAGAGATTCTAAAAGCTGACGTTTCGAGCGTTAGCCCTTCGTCAGAGCGAATCGAGGGATTATGGGTTACGTGTAGTTTTTATAGTAGAGTAGGAGCTACGCTATTGGTGGTAACATGGCAACGTGAAAAATAGGAATATATTAGTTAAATGAAAAGCGTTCGTTAATACCGTGAGGATTAAGGGTGCCGATTTGAAAGATGAATTTTTGTTCCAGATTCTTGCGGCTTTCCGTCGTACCTAGATGTAGGGAAAGGCCGCAGATAGCCATGTGTTTTTTGGAGTGGTTAGGCAGATTAAAATGGCGAGCGACTGGCTTAGATGCATCCTTGTCATTCTTCTCAACATCGCGAAGGTGTTCGCGGAATCGGTCACCTAGTCGTCTACCTGTCTCACCAATGTATAATTTATTGCATAACGTACAGGTTATGCAATAAATGACATTTGCGGAGGTACATGTGAAACGATCGGTGATCTTAACAGATCGCTTAGGTCCCGATATCTTGCTAGTGTTAACAATGAAAAGACAAGTTTTGCATCGTGAGCGCGCGCATTTGAAAGTGCCGGGTTGCTCGTTAGTTTTGAGCGCGCTTCTAACTAAAAAGTTGCCTACGTTTTTGTCGCGTTTGAATGAAATAAGTGGAGGTTGCGAAAAGATTCTACCAGTCTCGGGATCATTTTGGAGTAATTTAAAATTACTAAGAATGATGCTTTTGACTGCGTGATTATGAGGATGGAAAGTGAGGGTGAATGGAATTCTGTCATTCTTATCTTTTTGTGACGTTTGTAGTGATGACTGTCGATCAAATTGTTGGGCGCGATGATGGCCCGCTTTGACCACAGAGACAGGATAGCCACGTTTTTCGAAGAACTGGCACATCTCCTCTGATTTGCTGGAAAAATCGGAGTCATCACTACATAGACGTCGAAGTCTAAGAAATTGAGAATAAGGAATGGAGTTCTTGACATGTGATGGATGTGACGATGAATACAACAAATAACTGTGTGAATCAGTAGGTTTGTAGTGCACACTAGTACATAGCACGTTGCCTCTAATAGAAACTTTGATATCTAGGAAAGCCAATGAAGTTTCGGAAATTTCCCAGGTATATTTAAGAGCCGGATGAAAAGAGTTGACGGAGGTTATAAATTGATCGAGTTCTTCTCTGCTGGATGAAATAGCGCCGATGCAGTCGTCGATGTAGCGGCCGTATAGTTCAGGTTTGGGGCC
>OX421447.1:37828336-37840836 GCA_949126865.1 Montipora capitata
TTTTGGGCCTGAGCCTCAGAAACCTACATGTATCGTGGTTACAATTTTTTTTCTTAATTAAGTTTACCAACTGATGTACAAGCTGAAGCCATCCCTTTGATTCTTGGAGGTGGAGATGTTCTCATGGTAAGAGAAACATAATGCTTTTGCAGTTCAATATCACCAGCACATATAATATTTTTTATTTCATCTGGTTCCTGGTTCTTCACAATAATTATTGAACTGATTGAGCATTAGAGAAGATGACTACTTAACTATGGAGAGTAGGGATGGCACAGTGTTGAGAGCACTCACCTCCCACCATTGTGGCCCAGGTTCCATTCCCAGACTTAAGCCGTGTTCACACTCAACGTTGATTATGATCAACTGAAGTATATATCAGGCTATCATACTCCATTCAATTATATTCAATTATGGTTCTGTTCACATCTGCGAAAATTAAAATACCATACGCAGGGTAACCTCGCAGTGTGAGACAAAATGACACCATATTGCGTGGCTGCCACGATTATCATCACCATCATGTGCTTGAGGCGAGAAGAGAACCAAGGATAGCTTCCGAGAATAGAAGAAGACAAATCCAAACCTTCGCTCCATAAAGCGATTAGAAGTTTAGTCTGCTCATAATAATAATGCTCATAAGTAATTATAATCCAGTTATAATCAGGGACTGCAATTAGTTGATGTGAACCCATTTCATATTTAATTTGATTGTAATTCAATCGAGGCCTAATGTGAACACTGCTTTAGTGTCACATGTGAGTTGAGTTTGTTGGTTCTCTACTCTGCTCTGAGATATTTTCTCCAGGTGCTCTGGTTTTCCCTTCTGCTTCACAACCAACCTGTGATTGGATATAAATAATAATTATTCTGATTTTGATTTGATTTTATTCCTGTACAAGTCCCCAATTACTGCCTCAGTGCTAAAAACACTCGACTCTTACATGTAAATATTAAGCTCAATATTATTTTTTCTGACATCATCATTATCATAATCATGTTTATTATTGGAGTTTTTTTAAATTTCTTTTACAGGCTGCAGAGACAGGAAGTGGAAAGACTGGGGTAGGATTCTATTTCTTTTTTCATTATGTAAATACTCCCTTTTAAGAAAGCCAGATATTTATTGCATTTACTTTCAAGATTCTTTTGTTATTACCAACCCAGCATCCTATTTTATGTAAGGTAGGAAATTCAGAGAGCAATATTATTTCAACGAAATAAATCTACTTATTTTTTTCTCAATGCACAAGCGAGCAGAATTCTGCAAATCCTGCAATCTGATTGCCTCTGGGAGTGGGCGGAGTTTTTCTATCTTGCCTGCCAACCCGGGCGGAATCCTAGCCCTGGTTGCATGAGCTTGTGTGATAAGCTGGTGTTGGGCCAAAAATAGATTTTTTGAAGCCTTTTAAATGTTGCTTTACAAATTAATAAATATTGTGAACAGAATCAACTGATCATTGCATTTTTGCCTGAAATCTCTCTTCAGTTGATAATAAGCATTGCCGGCCAGTGTTAAAAAGCAATGGTTCCAAGCCAGCATATCTTTTTAGAAAAAAAATTAACAGGTTATTCACCAGCCTTGTTTAGTCTGTATAGGGAAAAACTGTGCCCTCTGTCTCTAGTATGGGCCTAGGTCAGTGCAGCCTTGGGCCACACTCGAGACCTCGGGCACAGTTTTTCCCTATGCGGATCTCTCGGCCAGTGAATAAAATACGATAATATATATCGTGGTGTATATACATGTATAGGTGAAAGGGAGAAGTGATCTTTGCACTTATCTGGCTAATTTGAGCAATTGACTCTTATGCAGACTAGAATAATATAGTTAGCTTAGTAATTGGGTCAGTTAATAAGAAACAACTTTTCAAAACTTAAGTTCTGTATTAAAATTTGTAATTTAATTTAAGTTTAAGTATTGGCAATGATTCAAGGAAATTTGATTGTGTCACTCAATGAAATGTTTTTCTTTAAAGAGACAATCACAGGCCAATTTAAAGTGCCACAATGACCAATCAAAGTGGCTATGAGCCACAGAACTGAAAATGTTGGGGCCACAGTCCTTACCTTTTTTCACCATTACGTAGCTATTTTTATTGCAGTCGTTGTTTTAGTCTTTTTAACATGTAGTTCTTACCTTTTCTATTTACATTTTGTATTCCCCTTTTGTAAAAAGCACCAAGACTGATGTTAGATACGTTTTAAAGAACCTCTATTACAATTATTGAACTGAATTCCCATTTTTTTCCCTGGGTCTCTCTTCTGGGAACGAGGTTGTTCGCATTCGTTCATTTGTCAATGACAATAATAAGTACCGGGGTATATGCATAAATTTTGTGTTACACTCTACTGACTTGTGACCCTCTACATGTCAGGCATTTTCACTGCCAGTGATTCAAATTGTCCATGAAACGGTTAGAGATGCTCTCAGTGGCAACAAGACTTCACGTCCTGCAGCCAGTGCAGGTGCAGTAATTGGTAAGAAATCACATGTATCTCAATTAAGACTCAAGATAGTGCCATGAAGGGGAAAACATCTTTGTGGCTTGTTAGTGGTGCCAAAGCATGTGATTTTTAAGTAACTGGACTTGTCAATCTGCAAGCTTGGGTCACTCAACAGACACAACAATCTAATATGCTATAATAATAAACCTATAATAAAGAACCATTGACGCTTCACTTCCACATGTATGTGTTGAACTCTAGATCGTTAAATAATCAATATTATCATTGTTGTTTGTGATCATACTGTAGCTGCAACTGTACAATCAAATACATTAGACACATCACTTATGGCTTGATTCTTTTGATAGCTCCAACAACTTTCAAAATGAACCCTTTTGATAGAGATCAAGAACTTGGTAAGCTTGTACATGTGGTTAATACTGGCAGTATTCTTTTTATGCACGTCATTAATTATTAATTATTCCATTGCCTCCTGAGGGTTCGAATTATCCCCATTGGCGAGTAAAATTGTCTGGCGTTTAAGACAGAGCAAAATACTGAGTATGCCCGGTTTAGGCCGGTCGAGGGGCTCTTTCCATAGCCTCCCACGCAGACTCTCTTAGGAATTCGTCACGCATTCCTCTCCCATGAGCGTCTGCTGAAACGAGCCACACATTCCTTTCCCTTTGTTAAAGAAACTGTCATCTGGAAATCTTGTGCGGGTTACTAAGGAACCAATCAGCGCTGTTCAGATCTCCTCTGGGATCATTAACACGTCAAATTCTAGATCTTCTTTGCATGAATCATGAAAGAGACGGAGCTGTTTCAAAATATTCCTCAGAAACATTAATTTTGTTTCCTCGGTGTATTAAATAATATGCATTTGCACTTTTTGCAAGTCAAAATGTAAGTGCTTAGCAAGGGTTTGGTGTCGTTTCATCTACTGGTAAAATTGAAAGCGCCGTGGAAAAATATATAAATACGAATACAAACATTTAGTACTGCGAGTGTATTTGAACTGCACAAGAACCATTACCTTCAAGCACAATGAACGCAATTAGGACAGTAGCGAAAAGAAAGCTTGAAGAAAATCCATTATGTATAAGCTTGAAATTTTCAGGTTGCTTTTGACGATGACCATCGTCTCTAAAAATTGATTTCATGTTGTTGTGTTGTGAACCGGTCGTTTGTACTCAGTGTTTCTTCAATTTGAAAAATAAAGCAAACCTTAAATCAGTTCAACCGAAAAACTACAAGAAATGGGGTTATTCAAACGAAACTATTCCACCGATTTATGAGAAATAGCATGGAAAGAAATGTACATGTAAATATGATATTAATCACAAATAAACTTGAATCGCACAGGATGTTTCAACCATACAAATTCTACTGTACTTATTCTGTGAAGAACCGCAAACATCTAAGCCAAAGCATGAAATTTATACGCTCCAGCTTCTCTTTCAGAACTTAACTCAGCAATTTTACATGTAAATGCCCAACACACGAAACCCAACTTCTTGCAGTTTTCTCACTGGGTCTAAAGTGCACTGCCAGAATCTTGAAGTCCGTTGTGATTGGTCTACGTAAATTCCCGCTCGTTTCAGCAGACGCTCGTGGGAGAGGAACGCGTGACGAATTCCTAAGAGAGTCTGCGTGGGTGGCTACTCTTTCCACAGTAAGGTAAATTGTAAGTCTCTGCTTGCGAGCCAGAAGGCTCATCAGGCCGGCGCTTATCTCCGGTTTCGGTAGCATGAATCGACTAGGAGTATTTATACTCCCCCCTGGATGGGATGCTATTCCATCGCAGGGTTACCCCCAGCATTACGCCGGTACCCATTTTTACACCTGGGTGGAGAGAGGCACCGCGAGAGTAAAGTGTCTTGCCCAAGAACACAACACAATGTCCCCGGCCAGGCCCCGAACCCAGACCACTCGATCCAGTGTCGAGCGCACTAACCATGAGGCCACCGCGCCTGCCAAGGTAAATTGTACCGAAGATTAAAGATGGGCATTTCTTGATTTTATTTTGTAATGAGTTTGTTTAATTAACATCATTTTTAGTTTCTTGTGTTGACGTCATTAAGTTCATCTTTTTTTTTCGTTCCTTTTTTTTTTGGCAGGGGTGGGGGGGGGGGGGGGAGGTAGGATGGAGGGGGTGGGAATTGGTTGACGGAGGTGATTTTGGGCCACCTTTAGACAAATCTTAGTGATTGCCAGAGCAAGATTCGAATCTGGAGGATTTGCATGCGAACCTACTGTCCTTAGCTAACCACTGGGTCTTCCGTAGCCTAAATTTTTTGAAGAACTGTGTTGGCCAAAGTAAGATTTCAGAGCTATAAGGTTGAGTCTAGAAGATCCTTTCCATGGGAGGTAGAGGGTACATTAACTGGTTGGTTTGTGTTTCAATAACACCTATTAATTTTTGTCCATTAGCAGTGCACACTGTGGTAAATATTTATTGTACAGTATTATTTTTCTCTGTTATATAGCCATTGATGAGAAAGGGTATCTGTGCCAAAGCCGCAATCACTTTAAATGGCAAGGATGTCGTTCCACCTTAGGAGTCAAACAAGGTACATGATTGTATGTCTCTAGTTAAACCCCAGACCTCAATTAAACTGTAGTGTTAAAAATTAATGCTTAGTGCATTTCAAATCCAGTTTACATTTTAATAATTAATTAATATATATGTATTCACCAAATATCATTGCTTTGACAACATACTAGCAAATTAGCTTATTCTGCCTTATAGTTTGTATTCAGGGCTTGAAATTAACGAAAAAATCCAGTTGCAATTTTGCGACAAGAGATGAAAATTTAGTCGCAATTTCGCAATATTTAGTCGCAAAATCGCCGTGCTGCATTGTCTTGTCAGCGGTGTAGCAAAACAAAATATGAGCCCTCAATACTTGTGTTGAAAGAAACCGCTGAAAATGGCGAATGATATGGAAGGAATAGAGTTGTGCATGTAACATCGCAGCGAAATTACGCTACAATTTACGCTTATCTTCAGATTGAAAGAAAATGCAAGACAAGAAACAAAATAATTTTGTCATTTCTTCATCTATTGTAGTAAAAAGAGCAGCAAAGTGGCAACTGCTAACCCTTTTGTTTTGAAAAGTGAAGATGATGAAAATAAGTTGCAAATTTGTGACTTCTCCAGATATTTTAGTCGCAAAGGGAAAAAATTCAGTCGCAAATGCGACCATCCATGATGGTAGATACAGTATTGTGAAAAAGTAATGAGAACGTAATTCAATGAAATGCACGAATTTCAGGGCTTTTCGACGAAAAATGGCGAATTTTTGTCCAGCGCGAAAGTTCGCAGAAAATTCGCCGAATTTTCGCAATGCCTATTGTTGTAGTTGACGCGAATTTTCGAGTGAAAATTCGCTTTGACCGATAATTCGTTCCGAAATTTCGAGCGAAAATTCACATTCACTGATAATTTGTTCCGATATTCTGAGCGAAAACTCGCTCTTCCCGAATTTTCCTTCGAATTTTCGAGCGAAAATTTGTTGTTTTGGTATAGTTTCTGTGGGTATTACCAGCGAGCACAACACTAGAATGTACGAAAGTTTCTCATCGAATGAAAATGGAATCATTGATGTTTTTTCACTGCGGTGACCTGCCCGGCGCCTGCCAAAAAGTTAAAAGTTATCCTGAAACTTGGTAAGTAAGCTCTTCATACGTATAAGACATCATGTCAATAAACACTTCTGGTGTAATACAAATGTAGACCCGGGAACCATTTTTGTCGCTGTGACGCTACAAGATAACACTCGCTGGCTCTTTTATATTTACAGGCTTTGCATTGTTGACAACAGTTTGTCCTCACAACCAAAGGATTGAAATTGCATATGTTTTGTCGAGTCTTCTCTGTCGAGAAAGATGAATAAAAACACATTACAAAGGGCGAATTTTGTAGAGAATTGAAACGGACACAACTACTGAACTATTTCCAAAATACATGTACTGGTCATCAAAGTGCTGTCAAAGTGACTGCAGTTGTTTACAAAACTGAATAGCTGATCGATATGTGATCGATCTTTACAAACCACACTACGAAATTTCGCGTACAACAAGCGAAATTACGCTTTTGGTTTTTCGCGCTGGTCCCGAAAATGTGGCGAATTTTCTCCCTTTGTTTTTAGAGCGAATTTTCGCGCTGGTCTCGAAAATGCGGCGAATTTTCTCTCTTTGTTTTAGCGAATTTTCGCGCTGGGCTCGAAAATGCGGCGAATTTTCTCTCTTTGTTTTAGCGAAATTACGCTAGAAACATCGCGAAACGACGCTCGAATTTTCGAGCGAAATTTCATCGAAAGTTCGCAGGAACAAAGAACGAAATTCGCGCATTTCGCTCTCATTACTTTTTCACAATACTGTACATGTACCGTAAGGACTGGTGTATAAGCCGCACTCCCAACTTTCAAGCATGATTTTGGAAAAAATAAGAACTCCAAAACAGCACTCTTGTAAAAAAAAGTTGGTCGTTTGTTCACAGATGTTAACGGTAAACTTGACGAAATCTAATGTATTGTACAGTATTTGCAGTGACATTTAAGTTAATCAACTCTGAAAATATCATTTAAGAGCTTAATTCTTTTTAATCAATAATAATTATTTCCCTATTCCCTGTGACTGACAACAGTTGTCTTCATTGCTAAAGCCCACACTATTTGAAATGAAAACGATAGAATTTGCACAGTGCAGGAGAACAATGTGAAACGTTTGCTTGGTAACCACACAGTCATTTAGTGGGGGAAAGTCTGGACATGGAAACGTTTGCTTTCGCATCAGCTGTTGCGTGGATATCATGTTTATCAAGACGTTTGGAACCCATCGATCGGAGAAAAACATCTTGCTAAACAAGAGTTAAACAACTCCATGGACAAACGCCGGGAAAGTAGTGAAGGGCAATGAAATGGTCGGCCATTTACCTCGCAAGTTCTCCCAAATAGCATGGTATTTTCTTGCACAAAGTGGAGAAATCAGTGTTGTGGTTGATCACAGCTGTGTGGAGGAATGGAGATCTCATGCCAATTATAGTTTAACTGCTCAAATAAAGTGCAAATGCAACGCTTGAAAGAACTACTGGCAAGCAAGATTCGGGTTTAGAACCTGAAGATGCAAACAAACGGCTCACCACTTCTACCGAAAGTGATCAACAACAGTGATCAACAACAGGTTTCAATATGTTTAATTAGTTAAATGTTTAGTTACTGAAGGTTTTTAGTTCAATTTGTGACCCCTACAAGCCAGTTTACTCCCTCTGAAAGCAATGGTCTTGTGTATAAGCCGCACCCACAATTTTTGGCCCAAAACTTAAGCAAAAAGGTGCGGCTTATGCGCCGATCAAATCGAAACTTCAACATCCCCCCTCCCCCTCCCAGGCAAACCACGGGCATTTGATTATCCTTTGTGCCCGGGAAGTGGGGAATTTGACCTTTGCCTGCGTGGGGTGGGGAAAATTGAACAGGGAGTGTCAGGTTTCAAATCCTTGTTTTTCGGGCACTGAAGTCGCTAACATCTATAAAACACATACTTACGGAAGAGTTTAAAGGAAGAGATGTAGCATTTGTGAGCGATTGGCTTACAAAAAAAATCTTCAAAAGGTCTTTATTAAAGACGGCAGGAGCCGACGACGATTGGTCTTTAGTAGGGTATGACAGACAAATCGGACGATAGGGTACTTGAACACTATTTTGGCCCGAGGTGGCAGGTGGCAGGAATTTGAACGATCCAATCTCCCCCTCCCATCCCCCCGCCCCTGGGGGGGGGGGGAGGGGGGGAGGATGTTGAAGTTTCGAGTTGATCAGTGCATTATACATGAGTCTTTTTCGGTACTCATTTAATCAGCCTACCTTGTTTTTCCCAGGAAGGTATTACTATGAAGCTACTGTAACTGATGAGGGCCTGTGCCGAATAGGATGGGCCACAGACGTTGCAACTCTGGATCTTGGTGAGTTATGATGATAAAAGTCTTTGGTTTATTACTGGACAGTATAATGTAGATTCTTGGTCTTGATAAGAAAATTGTGGCATTTACTTAAAATAATTTAGAATTGTGGGATTAGGTGCTGCATGGTCAGGGGCTATGCAGCAAGCCAGCGATTGCCAACAAAACAGATTTTCCCCAAATTTCCAGAGGGTACTCATGTATAAGGCCACTTACCAACCTTTTGGCTCCACATTACCACAGCCATCCATGGTTTCCTGAAGATATTGTTGTAAAATGCCATGCCTTACGTATGACTTACACCTGTATCAAACATTTTTGCTTGCTAATTTTCTAAAATCAATATGGCAATTGATACATTGTACATGTAGCATAGTGTAGAGTACAGTACAATGTACGTCTGATCCAACTAAAATGGCCCTGCGATTTGTGCGGTGATAGTAAAGCTCCCCAAAATTCTGTTGCAAGGCAATTATTTGAGTGCAGTGGAATAAATGGCTACAGTGTATATTCATTTAATATAGTTACATGAAAAAAATGTTATGTCTTATTAATTTTCAGGAACTGATAAACAAGGATTTGGGTTTGGTGGAACTGGGAAAAAATCATTTGGAAGACAATTTGACACCTATGGAGAAGTAGGCTTTCAAATATATTGTACAGTCATTTAATAGTCCAATGGCTTGTATCTTCATGCTTAAAAAATACACCTGTCAGATAATTATAGAATTTAAGATCACTCCCTTTGTAAAGTCAAACTGCGCAATCAGATATGAACGATACTGTTCCAAAACCAAGGATGAATTATTAATTGTTTTTGAAAAGCAAAAGGGCTCTTTTATTAATATACAGAAAAAATGCTCAAGGTAAATATCGAATCATTTTTTAATTATGTAAAACAATATTATTGGTTTTCAAGTGATTGTGTTTTCAATATTCCTGTTTTGTTTTATTTGTATTTGCAGCCATTTGGAATCAATGACACCATAGGATGTTATCTCGATCTGGATAATGGTTCCATTAAATTCAGCAAAAATGGTAAACCCCATACTTACAGTGTAAGGCAGATTAATGTAAAGTTACAGGTACTTTTTGGAGGGCATTCATGGTAATCCAGTAACCCATCCATAGACTTCCAAAAATCCCCTATTCATGAGACATTGAGAAGGTCCACTATTGGCACAGCTGAGGGAGCTCTTAGATGCAGACCATTAGATAAAATATCTGAGTGGAAAATCCTTCAATTGAGCCTTAAAGCCGTGGGGAGGTGGAACACAGGTCACACTCACTGGTGTGTGATGAGTGGATAGGAGCTTGGGAAAGAGATGAAGGGCTTACTAACCCCACAGCAGTGCTTCAGATATATCCTTGAATCCCCAAGCCTAAAAGCGGAGCTCCCGTTTCTAATCCCAGAAAGCAATATAGAATTATGCTTCTGCAAAAAGTACAAAATTCATCGTCATTACTGTATACAGTTTACAGTGATCAAACAGATCAAACACTTCTGAGCTGTCAGCAGTAAACAAACAAGCCTTGCAAACAATAACAAACAATTTTAATCAACAACTAAAACTGAAATTACCTGCACAGTAATTTCTTTCAAAACTTTTTCCGTTTGACTGACGATCTTTACTCCCTCTCTCTTCAGTTTAGAACAACAGTAAAAATCTTACTAATTAAAATGTCAACCTAAAGCATAGTAAATTTGCTTACTCAACTGCAATTTCACAGTCAAACAAAGCAGCTCATGACTGGACATCCATTTCACACAAAAAGCCTATACGGGTAGATGTGATTGTTGAAATATGTCAGAATCTCTGTCAACATGGAATTGTAAACGTTTTCAGGCCATCTTCTTTTTTAGCGAGATTTACAAAATATGTGAGGCAGCGAGGCATATATTATATTAAGAAGGGAAACATTACCTGAAAGCTAACTGTTGTAAATAAGTGTTTTGCCTCTTTCTTTATTTCTCTCAGCTTTTGGGTGATCTTCATTGAGATTTTCCCTTCTCGATCCTCGGCTTCTTTACTTAAATTTCTCAAATTTCATTGCCTCTTCTCTCGTTCTCTTTATCCCTTTGCTTGTCACTTATATGATTTCTCGCCAAGGAAAATTTCCTGGACATTCCCGTCCCCAGAGGCTCTTCTGCCTCCCCACCTCCACTTCGACAGTCTGTACGGGCAGATTGACGTACGTTACCCATGGATAGATTTCCCAAAAAATCTTACCTATGATGCTCCGGCCGCTATTATAATATTATTATAACAAACACATCATCTGTAACTGGCAGCTGGCATTTCTTCGGAGAATTGCATTTACCTTAAGCACACGTTAACTTTTTCTTGTTAAAGGCAAGGATTTTGGTGATGCTTTTGAAATTTCTCATAATCTGGAAGGGAGCACATTTTTTGCTGCAGTTGTTTTAAAGGTAAAAGTTTGTTTTTTTTTCTTTCCTTTGTGCTATTTTGCCTGTAGCTGATGAGGATATTGTTCTTTATTAAATTTTTTCGACCTCAGGTATTGTTTCTACATGTAGTTCACTTGGTTGCTGGCTATAGCCAACTCATATCGAGACTTAATTATCAATGAGTCCCCTGAGTCAATGAGTCAACGAGTCTATGAGTACTCATATCCAGTACATGCTCAATTTCCTTATTCTTATTTTTAACAGAATGCAGAGATGTCATTCAATTTTGGTGATTCTTCTTTTAAATACCCTCCCAAGGTAATGGTCTTGTTGAATGTAAATGTATATTATTTTAATGACATTAAACAAGTTTCACTAACTTCCAGACAAACTTAGGGGTGGCGAATGGTACCTCGAAAAACCGTGGTTTGTTTTTACTTTTTTTGAGTCTCGAATGTCCTTTTCAAGCTCCAGCCGCCAGGTGTTCCGTGGTCTCCCTCTCTTTCTTTGACCTTGGTGGTTCCAGTTCAGGGCTTGACGGCCAGTGCTACATGTATCAGGTGGTTTGCTTAGCGTATGGCCAAGAAATCTCCATCTCCTTTGTCGAATGTCCTCTTCCACTGACATTTGCTGTGTCGTTGCCCATAGGTTCTCATTGCTGATAGTCTCTGGCCAATGAATTTTTAGGATTCTATGTTACAAGCACTGATTAATAAAGGTCTGAATCTTCTTGATAGATGCCTTGGTTGTCCGCCATGTTTCTACTCCATACAACAATACCGACTTAACATTTGAGTTAAACAAACGTACCTCGTTGGTGGTTGTACCGATTAGTCTGGAGCTCCAGGCATTTTTTAGCATTTTGAATGCTGATCGTGCCCATACCTATCCTAGTTTTCACATCTGCGTCTGTTCCCCCACTTTTGCCCATTGCACTATCCAGATAGGTAAAAGAGTCAATTTCCCCAGTTCCTCCCCCTCAATTTTGACTGGCTCATCAGTGCCTGCATTGATTCTCAGGATCTTTGTCTTCTGTGTATTGAGTGTCAGTCCTACTTGCGTTGAGGTGTGCTGCAGGTCCAATGTTTTTTCCCGCATCTGCTGATGGTTGTGTGGCAGAAGTGCTAGATCGTCCGCAATGTCCAGGTCGTCCAACTGCGACCACAAGGTCCACTGGATCCTGTTTCTTTTCCGGTCTGTGACAGCTCTCATGATCCAGTCTATAGCCAAGATAAATAGAAAGGGTGACAGCAGTCATCCCTGTCTCACCCCGGCCTTAACCTCAAACTTCTCTGTCAATTTCCCCTAATGAGCCACTCTACAAGACAAGTGCTCATACGAGTTCCGAATCAGATTGACAAACTTCATGGGTACACCATAATGTGGAAGCACCTTCCATAATGTCTCCCTGTCTAGGCTATCGAGAGCTTTCTTGTAGTCAACAAAATTTACGTAAAGAGGGGAGTTCCATTCGATTGATTGTTCCACTATTATTCACAGTGTCGTGATCTGGTCGATACATGACCTGCCTGGCCTAAAGCCAGCTTGCTGGTCCCGGAGGCAGAGATCTACCGGTCCTTTCAACCTTTCCAAGATGACTCTATTCAGTACTTTCCCTAATACTTTCCTGTACGGTACTGTATTATGATTATTATTATTATTATTATTATGATTATGATTATGATT
>OX421447.1:37858336-37865836 GCA_949126865.1 Montipora capitata
AAAATGCAGACTGTTTAGTGATGTTTAGGGTAGCATTAGCACAGGGTATGGAGTCTTCATTTAACAACAACCGCCTCAAATTAGAGTTCATGTCTTGGGGCGTGGATTTTGAAATTACGGATTGTTGGGTTTAAAGTAACAAGTGTTGGTGTTCTTCTCTCTGTAGAATCTTTGTCGGAAGCTGTGAAGATCCTGAAGGTGGAATATTTGGTGACAGCCATAAATGAACACAAGATGGATCAGGCTATCATTTTTTGTCGCACGAAGTTGGATTGTGATAATGTTGAAAACCACCTGATCTCTCTAGGTGGAGGTGCGAATGAGCTCAAACACAAATGATTTTTGCAGTGTGCCTGTGTGTTTTATGTCACGTTGCCAACTTAGTTCTACTAATCTCAGCCGACACAAATGTACTATCTACAACGTTCACGATTAATTTACTTACAAGTACGTTACCACCCAATATCCAAGAAGTGCACGAGGAAGCTAGTTTGTTTTATACTTTAATTAGTACGAGTATCCAGACAGTTATGATATACGCAGGAATTTTAGAAAATGCTAACCTCCAAGAAATCTAGTGATAATTAGCAATTATTGAATGAGGCTGAGTAGGATATGAAGAATTCTGCAGGTCGAGGAGGGTGTTATCCACCAAGGCCGAAGGCCGAGGTGGATAACATCCTCCGAGATCTGCAGAATTCTTCATATTCTACGAAAGCCGAATTCGATAATTGCTTTATTATTCATTCAAAATATTTTCTTCGCTCAAACTTCTAAACCTACTCGCAGCCATTTTTCTGCTCAACAAAAATAACACAATCTCGTCCCCAGCTTTTTTCGGTCAACGTCTCAATAATTTGCAGCGGGCTGCACTTTTGACGTCATTTTGACGTCATCGGTTCAATAATCTGCAGCGGGCCGCACTTTTGACGTCATTGATTCAATATGACGAAGTTTCTTTCCAAATTTGGTGAACAGCAGCTGGTTATGGTGAATTATGCGTGTGGTTTTAACTAATCAGAAACGGGGAAATATTTTAAATGAATAATCAAAGATATTCTCCCCCCCCCCCCACCTTCAACGCATTTTTGACTCTGCGTTTTTTTCTTGGGCTCAAAACTTCCGCTTTGCACATTTATCGATCTGCGCAATACGCGGGGCAGGGAACCTCCATTCCTGGAGAGGGAAAGCCTGAAGCCACATTAACTTTGTCTCAGTATTTTAAAAAAAACCGTTATTATTAGGAAAGAATAATTTCAGAAACGCCTATTTTTCCCTGACGCCGCCATATTAAATAATATCTTATAGACCGAATGCATAAATGGCGGCCAAAAAAATATTATTTTGTTTATGTGCTAATTAGTCTCATTAGCCTCGTTTGCATGGACAAAATACAAAAGAAATGTTGCTTGAGAGCGAGGCTAGTGAGTCTAATTGGCACATAAACGAAAGAATATTTTTTTGGCCGCCATTTATGCATTCGGTCTATTATATGGAATAACTTTCTCTGTTTTTAGATCGTGTTTTCTGTTGAAGTGCAGGTTATAAAGTATGGTCCAATTTCAGTTCTTTGTGTTGTGTGTCACACAGGTCCGAAAGCAATGGTGAATGAGTATTCCTGCGTGTGTCTTCATAGTGACCGATCGCCACCAGAAAGAAAAGCAAATCTACAGGCTTTCAAGGTAGACACTTACTGGCCTTCAACATTGACATTACATTGTCGTTTCTTCAATGTTACTGTCAATCTCCCTTCTTTCTCAGGATGGCGATGTTAGATTCATGATCTGTACTGATGTAGCTGCAAGGGGCATTGATATCACTGGTGTGCCATTTGGTGAGACTATCCGTCTGTTGTCTGTACAGTAGTAAACTGAGATGACTATGTGATTAATGGTGACTCCGTCGGAGGAACTCGGGAAAAATCCGAGTACTCTTTGCAGTAACGGAAAACTTCGACCTTCCGATTGCTAGTTCGGGTGCTATACCATTTGAGATACAAGAGACTCGTGGGAGCCAGGCCATCAAGCTGGGGTCACGTGAAACTTGTCCCACTACATTCCTACTTATGTAGTGATAGATGGTAATTGTTAACCTCGTTTAATGAAATGAATGAGACTCGGGGATATTCGGAAAAAAATCTGAGTGCTCCTTATTAAGGCGTTAAAACAACGACGAAGGCAGTGTCAGCGTAAATTTTTTACAATCGGACTTTTTTTCCCCTCGTTTATTCCATCTTGTTCGCGAAAAGGCAAAGAACGGCGAACTGTTTTATGCTCACCATGCCCGGCGTCAAAACCTTACATTTAGTCTTTTCACGTTGTCGTTTTGCCGAATACGGCGACAAAATATACATAAATGCATGCCGCACAAGCAGTAAATTTTTACAATTACTTTGAATTCTTAAACTGGTAATATTTAGTGTTTGGTGGTTTTTCTTTGCTTTAATTCTCTAATTCTCAATTCGAAGTAATAAATACAGGCAGTTACATAGGATAATTTCTTCAAGTTAATTGCATTATTTATCACTATCCAAAGACATGTTTTGGCGAATAGTCCATTTTACAGTTATGTGCTTGGTTACCTGGCCTATGAATGAAAGTGAGGCTAGAGATACCTTGTTACTGGGTTGCCTATGGCAAACCAGTCGAGGTCTGCGTTGATTTCGTCGTTTTTTTATTTTTTTCCGTGTCGGTAAAAGTCTTGCCTGTCACTCCCCTGGTAAGTGGTGTCTTTGTGCAGAGAGCCTTCTGAACGTATTTTCTTAGGATCGAGAGGGTAGTGGAATTGCTTAGATTTCTCTGGTGGACACAGTAGAATCATTAACTTAGCCTGCAATGGCGTCGAAAGTCATGTAACGCGAATGGCGTTTTAGTGGATCCTTAAACAAAATATACCCTTATGGAGCTCAATAATGGAAAGTCAGTTGGATAAACTAGGCAGGAATCTCAAAAGCGACGAGTACTGGACTTCGACAACAATCTATCGCTCGTCGAGACGAAATCAAAGTGAGCTGTGTTTACCTGAAGTACTGTACATGGTAATTTGACGCGATTGAGTTTCTTGTCTTCACGCACGCAATGAAATAGGAAGAGGTTTTCGCCTCTAAGAGCAAATATGTTGTTTGTTTCAATAAATTTTTCGCTGGAAAAGGATTCTGTGGTATTTTCTGCCTTTGTGAATTATAATATCATGTTGTGTATTAAATTTTCGAGCTTAAGGTTGAAATGTGATATGGGAGAATTTTTTTAGTATTGCTCTGTAAGCAGGAAGGGTTCACAGGCCTGTTGGAAGCGTGCTTGAGTTTCAACAAAATGAGCCCCAAAATCAGTGAAAACTTGTGACGCAGATGAATAATAAAGAAGCTGCTATTTCCAAAATGATGGAATTACCTGGTGATAAATAACGTCGTACGCGTCTTGGAGAGTAAATTTTGACTTTGCATAAACAAGAGTTGGGCGATTGTGATCTTTGTTTTGACTTCGCTCATTTCATTGTCAAACTTTATAACACTTGACAGAAAAAGAAACTTACAAAAACCCGGTATCTTGCCATCATTTGACACAGATGCTTCACTGTCTGGCGAGTAAACATGCCGCGGTAACTTAATCACGGCGCCCGCTGAATTCCGGCCATGTCACTTTCGATTTGGCGATTTATTTGAACGTAGGAAAAATCTCCCAAAATGTTTGTCGCTGATCGTAACTTTTTATATTCTGTATTCACGGTTCAAAATTAATTTTGTTTTCATGTCGTAAATATGTTATTCTCGATCGACCGTCCTGGAGACTTCCTTCTGCTCTTTCTAAAAACTGTGTATCAATAGTTATTTACTTTTGCATCAATATTTGTTTTTGCATAAAGCAAGCTAACAAGATCTGTACCTTGCTGAGTTCAGAAGCCAGAAGCCAGTGTTTCTCACTTCCCATTTATTTTCTTCAATCTTTCTGGGTTCAGTACTTTGCTAGTAACCACATGTCTTCTCAGACTATTTACACAAGACTTCTACCATGGCACTACAATGATAGACAATACCAAAACAATATCGTGCACTGTTAGAGCTACATATTACGCAAGGACAGGTCTGTTTCGTCGTACGAACGTGTGAGGACCTGTGAGCCAAAGGGCCTCATCTGGTATGACTTCTTAATGACCCCCCAACTTGAAAAAAATTGTCTGGAACGGTGCACGTACCACAGGCAACCCAGTGTACCCTCATGGAGGGTCTAGTTTTGATAGAAACCTCCTTGCTTTTCTTATGTAAATTCCAACTAATTAGCATGAGAAAGAAAAGCAGGAAGGGCTGTATCAACACCAGCCTCACTTTCATTTAAAGGCGAGGTAACTAAGCACATGACCGGAAAAAAGGTATATTGGCAACTTTCTCAGACGAAAATTGGGCTTCCTTTTGAAATCGCTGAACTACATTGTATTTTAAGAGAGGTTATTTCCTTTTTTAAGTTACTTTATTTCCTTTTGCAGTTGTGAACGTAACATTTCCAGACGATAAGCAGAACTATGTTCATAGAATTGGACGTGTAGGAAGAGCGGAGAGGTATAACCACAATTATTAAAATATTTCTTCAACTTGCATTTTCTAACTTTGTTATTGCCTTTTCTGTCCGACTAGTTGGGTAAGGCTTCGCCTCATGGGCTATTGACCCGTAGCCCTTGTGGGCTACGGGTCTAAGTTGTGACCTTATATGGCAGAGGATTGCGCTAAGCTAAAAATGTTTTCGCCGGAAAGTTTGGATCAATTCCGACGTTTAGAAGTACGCGAAAAGGTATGAAATGTTTTTTGTGATGAGCCTGCGTTTGTCTGACCATCAGGTATTACATAACATCGCATCTTCATCACGTTTTTTCGATTTCGCTCGGATTTTCTCGCTTTTTTCGCTCGTATTTTGGAGTTTAAGGAATTTAATAAAACAATTATTCCATTCGTGCTTGTTGGATATGAGACTTGTTATACCCAACTCGGCGCTACGCGCCTCCTTGGCTATTTACCATCTCATATCCAACGCCCGCTCATGGAATAATTGTTAATTATTGAACTTTCGACCTCTTGTATTGGGTTTCTAGCTTTCTGACTGGCTCACTCAATCTCGGTTATCAGCTCATATTCCGTATGACCTAATATGGAAATTGATTGCATCATTAATTTCTTCGTCTGTCACCTCGACAAAACGGCTGCCGGCCATTTTGAAAAACCGCTTATGTGATTGTCGCGTAATAATCACCTCAACGGCAACCAGTCAGTGCAGGGAATTTTCAGTAATCACCTATGTTGGTTAGTCTAGACTCAACTACACCTCGCTCTCGCTTTTGTGCCCACTGACACGCTAAAGGAGATTTAAGCGTCACTTTGTATAACAAACTTACTTAGGTCATGCACGTGTCGGTGGTCTACAAGCAAACGAAATTTGGTTCGTTTTGGTGGTTTTCACGATAAGAGTGTACAGTCGGTTGCCTGTGGCTCGATAGTCGTTCCATACGTTTTACTTTGTAGCTTACTTGTCCCATGACTATCACCTTCCGTTCACATGAAGTTGATCTCAGTCTTCTCTTACTGGTTGGGCAGGCAAATTTAAAAAACTTTAGATTTATCAAGGCAAAGAGTTGAAAAGTCTGTGTTCAACAATCGACCGCTTGTTTATAAACAAGTATTAAAGTTGTAAATACTTTTATGAATGTTACACTGTACTGGTGAAAACATACCATTAAACTAGTTTTAAAAACTTATACACAGTACATATAGAAAGTTGAGGCCTACGAGCTTTCGGCTCCTTCTCGGAGGCTTGTTCACATATAAATGAAAAACAAGAATTGTGAACCGGTAAACTGTTAACGGTCACGTGATTTAGCAACACGTGACCGCAACAGATTGTCCCAGATGTGGGGGAGCAGGTATCACCTTGCAGATCTAATCACACCTGTGGTGGGTCAATCTAGCAGTCATGTGAGAAATTCTCAGCATTTTGCTGAGAAGATGAGGGAAAGTCATGTGGATGACACAGAACAGCTTCGATCCTATGACGTCAAATCCCTGTTCACCAGTGTACCGGTTGATAAGGCAATTGAATTAGTGGAGAAGAAACTACGACAGGATCCCACCTTGACAGACCGCACAAATATGAATCCATCTGACATCGCAAAGCTCCTCACCATCTGTCTCAACTGCACTTATTTTGTGTTTGATGGTCAGTTCTACCCCCAAATTCACGGAGCACCGATGGGGTCACCAGTCTCACCACTGGTCTGCAATTTATACATGGAAGCCTTTGAGGAATCAGCTATCTCGACCGCACCCATCCCACCTGGGTGGTGGCTCAGATATGTGGATGACACTTACTGCAAGATAACTTCAAGTGATGCCGATGAATCTACACAGCACCTGAACAGCGTCGATCCTAACATACAGGTCACGACGGAAACAGAGTCTAATGGAGAATTAACGTTTCTTGACACGTGTACTGTACGCAGGATGATGGCTCACTGAGAATCAAAGTGTATAGGAAACCTACCCACACGGACTAATACCTCAACTGGGAGTCAAATCACCCACTGGAGCATTAAGATGAGCGTTGTCCGTACCCTGTTTCACAGGGCCAACACAGTTCCAAGCCACCCTGAGGACACCAAGGCGGAGCTAGAACATGTCAAGGCAGCCCTCAAAGATTGTGGATACCCGGATTGGGCATTACAGGACTCACACAGCACTAACAAATCTCAAAAAAGCCAACACCATCTACCTATTAGACGAACCGCCATCGTCATCCCATACGTCAAAGGGTTGTCCGAGGAGTTACGACGCACATTGAAACAACATGGGGTGGACACTATATTTAAACCATACAATACCCTCAGACAACTGTTGTCGTTTCCAAAAGACCCACAGAAACAAGAAGACACTTGAGGCCCTATTTATCGGGTTACGTGCCAAGGGATGGACTGTGGCAGCTCGTATGTGGGAGAGACCGAGCAGACTTTGAAATCGAGGTTCGCGGAGCATCTTAGACCAAGCAGCTCTTCGTCTGAAGTCTCACAGCACATACACAGGGACTACCCTGGTCATAAGGTTGAAGTAGAGGTGTTAGACCATGAAGATCGTTGGATAGAGCGGGGCATCAAAGAGGCCATCTATATCCGGGTTCATAGGCCGGACTTGAACCGTGACACTGGAAGATACCTGCTCCCCCACATCTGGGACAATCTGTTGCGGTCACGTGTTGCTAAATCACGTGACCGTTAACAGTTTACCGGTTCACAATTCTTGTTTTTCATTTATATGTGAACAGGCCTCCGAGAAGGAGCCGAAAGCTTGTACGCTTCAACTTTCTATATGTACTGTGTATAAGTTTTTAAAACTAGTTTAATAGTATATTAACGTTGTAGTAGAGCGGTTTTCAATTCAGTGTCGAAAGTAATCAGCGAATTGCTTTGGTTTTGCATTTACTTCACTCAGTGATTGGTTCAAAGTTCTCGCGCCATTTTTTCAACCAA
>OX421447.1:37868336-37898336 GCA_949126865.1 Montipora capitata
CGTGACCTGACGCTCCTTAGTCAAGATACGTCATCATTACCAAGGGCAAGGACTGAGATGCGATTTAAAGTAACAAACCCTCGACTGCTATCAGAAGCCTTTTTCTCAATAATTGCTCTAGTTTTAGGCATGTGGAACTATTAGCATTCGTATTTGT
Organism: Montipora capitata; assembly: GCA_949126865.1. Taxonomy (NCBI): domain Eukaryota; kingdom Metazoa; phylum Cnidaria; class Anthozoa; order Scleractinia; family Acroporidae; genus Montipora; species Montipora capitata. Next base: position 37,868,494 of record OX421447.1, read on the forward strand.
ATTACAGCGTTTGAGTAAATAGGGCATTGGGATCTACAACCTTGCTGGTTTTCAACCTCATGAATTATTGTGATGAATTTACAATAGTATTTAACTGATGTGGAGGAGCATCTTGGAGAGACAATATCAGCCATTCAACCGAACATGAGAGTGCCAATTAATGAATTTGATGGTAAAGTAAACTATGGCCAAAAACGCAGAGGATCAGGTCAGTGTTTAATTTATTTATTTTCATTTATTTTTTCATCTGCAGTTATGTTTAGCGTCATTTCCAGGAAATTTTTGTTCCATTTCAGTGTTTCCTTCCTCAGAATTTCCGGCATTTTACGTCAAATGGAAAGCTCCCGAAGTCTTGTATGAGGTGTATGTTTCCATGCTTTCCTTGGCCTGTCCCTCTTTCTTTTGCCTTTTGACAGGGTCATAGCTTGTCCAGGGATTCCGCTTCCGGTCATTCTTGACAAATGACCGAGCCATAGAGGTCATCGCATGTGCCTCAGAATTCTGTCTGAGATGTTGTACATCAACAACAACAACAAACAAAATTTATTTGTACTGTAAACTAGCTAGCTATATAACAAATATGTGAATTAAAAATACAAGCAGTAGCTGGTCTCCCAAAATAACTAAAAACAAATAAATAATTCCAGAAATACCAAAGTATAACAGTTATTAGTGCAACTCAGTAGGAATTAATGAAATGCAAAGATAATTCTCTTTTAAATGAATGAACAGTTAGAATCTTAAATCTCTCGTCAGTTTCATTCCATAATATAGGACCATTATATCGAATATTAAATTTACCATAGTTTGTTCTAATTTTTGGAACATAAAAAGTAGACCTCTTTGCAAAGCGAGTGTTAACATTATGCTTATCTGAAGTTTTGATAAAAAATGAATCAAAAGTCTTTGGTAATTTACCGTTTATGAATTGGTGCATAAAGAATAGAGTTTGAAGTTTAATATGATGCTGAAGTTTTAGAAGTTTGAGTTGAGCAAACAAAGGGCTAGTATGAGCATCAAAATTAGAAAAGGTAATTAAACGGATAGCTTTCTTTTGAATTCTTAGGAGTGGTTTAATATTATGATCATAGGTGTTACCCCAGACTATACAACTGTATGAAAGAAAAGGAGAAATAATAGCATGATATAATTCAACTAAAATTTTGACATCAACATAATGCGTAATTTTTCTAGGACACCAATACCTCTTGATATTTTTTTGTAAATTTGTTGGATATGATCTTTCCAATTAAGATGTCAGTCTATGAGAATTCCTAGGTACTTAGCACTTTTATACTGATTTATTGTTTTACCGTTTATTTCAATTTTCATAGAATAATTTATTTTTTTTTTGACAAGGATGAAATATTACAAAAGGAGTTTTATCGATTGTTTGCACAAAGCCATGCATTAATTTCACAGAGTTCCCGATTGACAGTTTCCTCAAGATGTTGTAAATCTCTTTGAGAGTAAAACAGATTAGAGTCATCTGCAAACAAATGGAAATCAAAAACGGATGAAGAATTTATGAAATCATTGATGTAAATTAGAAACAATACAGGACCAAGTACAGAACCTTGTGGTACCCCACAAGTTATATATGCAATGTGTTATGAGTCTGAATTATTTATAGAGACAAATTGCTGCCTGTTTTTTAAATATGAAAAACATCATCCATGAAGTCCCACTGATTCTTTGTAGACACTGACTTTTTAACTCATCCAACTTTCTACTTTTGGCGACCGTCATGCTGCTGGCGGTGTGATACATACACAATTGCAGCAAGACGGTTAAAGAAAAGTCCTTTTCCACTCGTTTGTCAGCCTAGCCATTCTGTGTTTCCTCGTTTTGTCCCAGCTTAAGGGCTAATTGATTCGTGCAAAATGATTTGTTTTCCTTTTCTTCAGGCTCTTTGTTTGACAGTCACACAGCTGAACTGGCTCCGTCGGTCCGAGAACTGGCAGACATGGAATTTAAAGCACAAACATCATTCCTCGGCTTCCTCAACAGGGACTGGATGAAACACTGATAACACGGAATAAAACGTTCTGAATGGCTTTTGAATGACACGTGTCATGGGGAAGCCACGAGACCTAATCGTCAGCTGCGCCCCACGCGCTGTTGTATTCCTAGCCTGCGCGCAGCCGGACAGGTAATTCTACTGGAGGGTCAACAACAATAGTACTGCGGTCTGACTATACTGGCGGTTTAATCAGTCTGCGATGCAGGCTATTATATTCCTGGAACGAATTCAAATCGACAGAACAAAGGGCCAAGGAACTGAGCAAGAAACTATTTACGTGTTGGCCAGTTTAATTGGACTTGCCGCATTAAACAAAACTCTAACCCGTTACACTTTATTAACTAGGATCAAGTGACATCTATAAACAAGGAAGCTGTTTTAACTCGACAATTAGAGAGGGCAGACAAGCTCACTGATATCCGGGGTAATGGTGCATGTTTCCTGTTTCTAGTTTACCCCTTTTGTCATTGTGGAGTTAAACAGATAATGTTCTTGCCTTTAAAGGTTATTATTGTCAGTGGTCACTCGCTACGTTGAGTCAATTATTAAGCGCTTTTGAAATGAATAAACGAACAGAAATTTTTCAAAGTGGACTAAAATAATCTGGTAGAAGAAAGCGGAAAATTCTTAAGGCCGGGACACACTAGGCGACAAGTCGCAGCGACAGGTCTCTGCGACAAGTTGCTCCGTGTGTACTACTTGCAAAACAAGTCGCTGCGACACGACACCTGTTCGGTGCACACACAGTGATCTCGTAAGAGAGGGAATGTAAACTAGTTTTCTAATTCAATATGGCTGACTATATGACGATCTGTCATTGGTTCATTTATATTTTGTCGCAGCCACTTGGCCGAAAGCGACACACGGTGCGACAACGCTGGCGACTTATCGACTAGTGTGTCCCGGCCTACATTTTGCCCGAAGAAAAACACCAGAGCCCGTTCATTAAGTCTTTTGGGTGAGGTTACTACAGATTACCACCTAGTAATACCCCCAGGCTCTGCCGGCAATCGTAGATGGGCCGAGTTTCAATTCAGCCTACCTTAACCTGACACTTCCCTCCGGGAAATGATTTCAACAAACTACCGTTGTCCGGTTTTTTTTGTCCTGTCAGGCCTTACTTGCCCTTCGTCTTCAAATGTTGTTCCGAAATCTAGAGTGGAGGGATGGGGGTATATGACAATTTCAATTATCGCGGAGGTGTCGATTAAGCCATCAAGCGTGGTTTACTTTCTACCGACCTATCGTGGAAAATTTCCCTTTACTATACACCTCATCTAATATGAAAAGTTAACACGCACTCTGTGATCCGTTTCCATACTCTTGTCGCAATTCCAAGTTTCGTGTTGATAGGGCGCGTTTTGCCAAACATAATTTAAAGGAAAGGGCGGGTTGGGTCAAATAAACACTTAAATGTCAATTCTTCATGAGCAGTAACGGTTCATGAAAAGGAAAAACAGACTGAGCCCTGTTCGAATAACGTAAAAAAAAGAAACTTGCATACACTTAACTTTCCGTTCATTTTCAGTTGGAAAAAAGACGTCTTGGAGATATTTCACAAGTAGTTCTAAAAAAAAGTTCTACAAATCATACGGAATGTAGCACCTCACAATAAAACGGAATTACACCCTTTCAACATAGCTGTCCTCATTCTTTTGAAATCAAGCACTGCTGGCCAATATCTCCAAGTATCAGCGCGTTTAGCAATGACTGGAAAACAATCTTTCTTCCTCACAACTTACAATGCGTTAAGACTACAGTTGCTTTGTCTTTTGTTGTTTATTAATCGATCAATGACAGGAAGATATTTGCTCGGAAAATTACAAATTTAAAGTTCAAAGAAAACATTGTAACAATTGAGTCCTAATTATGAGGTTGATAACAATGTTTGTTCTGAAACTAAACTGGACATCTGGTACCTAGTGACAAAAGCCTGCATAACTACCCGGTCGTCACAAGAAACACGAGGTGAAACTGTTCCATGAGCAGTGTCATTCCTGAGTGCCCGTCAAGATATGCAGCATACCATTCTTGAAGTCCTGTAGGATCAGGTCACTCATAACTTGGGCTGCCACACCATTGAAATTGGAGTAGAAGTCACTCAGATCATCGTTGAAGAACTGCACGACTGTTTTGGTCATGATAAGCCCCACTGGAGTATAGTTTGGGGCAAGTTCTTTTTGTTCCACTTTTACGAAAAGCGGATTTCCCTTGAACGCTGCTGAGGTCACATCTTGAAGCTGTTTGTTAGTCGTAATGTTGATTGCCTTCCAGGGATTTCTTTTACTATCCGTCACGTTGGTGATGACTTTAATGTTCCCCATTGGAAAACTGGGTCGAATCAGTGTTCGCAGGGATTCGCCTTTCATTTTGTCGTCCACAATAATGGGAATGAACATTACAGGCTCACGGGATGTGTCGAGATCGCCGACATGTACAGCAGGATCCTCGCCAAATGTATATTTGAACTTCTTTTGCAAAGTAAACCACGGAGGGCTCAGGTTTACCCTGGATTTAATCTCCCTCACCGAATCTGCAAATGAGAAGGAGAATGTATTTTGTAACGTTTGCTAAAGGACAAGAGACAGTTCTCACTACGTTGTTTATTGTTATTGATGTACCAATCCGGTGTAGTTAAACATGGGGTGATTTCGGTGATTGACGTCCAGGCTCCTAAATTTGAAAGTACAATTCGGATTTCAGGGGCGTTTTGCAACGACATAAGGGGCTCTACGACGCGGCCGTCAACGAGAACGCCACAAAACAAAAATATCATTGGTTAAGCCGCTATTACACGTTGAAACGTTTAGCTGAAACTTAAGTGCAACGGCGCTATGGAACAAGTTTCAAGAGGCATCGCACCGTGTAACATGCTCGGTTTCATGAAACGTTTTTGAATTTCCGTTGCGAGAAAAGTTTCACGAAAGTAGAACTGCTTTCTACTTCTTGTCTTGTTACGCTACTTAGCGTAAGCGAATCAGAAACCGGCTGACTCTATGTAAACAACATTTCGAGACCAGGTTCAACCTTCCCGAACGAGTTTCGATCTTTTTTTGTTACACGGTGCAATACCTGCTGAAACATTTTTGGCAGCTCGGTTTCAGCTAAAAGTTTCGACGTGTAACAGCGGCTTTAAGAGGAAAAATGATCGTGAAAAACAACGGGAACGTACAAATGTGAATCTTTCATTGTCTATTTTTACTCTGAAACAGCTCGTACCAATTTATTTTTAGGATACTTCGCGAAAAACTTGCGATAGAGCAACGTTATATTTCAGTTACGTGACGTTCTTGTCGACGTCGCCGTCGCCGTCGCTTATTTCCCTTTCGTAAACGGTCGTTGCCATTTGAAACGGTCGATGCCATTTTTTAGCTCTGAATTACACTCATTAGGTACAAGAACTCAAAAGGGTGCGGTTACTGGGAGTTGTGTCTCGCTGGTCATATGAGTTAGGGTTCGGGTTAGGGTTCTGTTTAGGGTGAGGGCTAAGAATCCGAGTTCGAGTCTTGAAATTTTCGGACTCTTTTTTTCCTCCAGCTTTTCTTTTTTGTCTTAATTTTTGTTAATATTTTTTCTTAGTTTGATTCTTTTAATTTTCTTTGAAGTGAAGTGTGTAGTCGACCGTTATAAATGGCATCGACCGTTTCAAATGGCAACGACCGTTTCATATGGCAACGACCGTTTACGAAAGGGAAATTTGCGTCGCCGTCGTAGATTTCCAAGTCCCTGTAAATTTCCGGTCTCGCGATTTTCAAACTGGCATTTTTCCCACAATTGAACACACTCTTACTGGTTTAACCAGTAATCCTTTGAGTTCACATGACATCTGTTTCCTGCCAAAAGCCTCATAAGCTTAAGTACGCAACAACCGCGAAAGGGAGATGCAATAAACACGAAATAATTTTGTTACCTTGAATACACTGATTTGCGCCCTTATACGCCCTAATAACTTGCGACATACTTGTTGCCTTTAGTGATGGTCGTGATTATCCATTTTATTCCATGATTATTCTTGATTATTATGCAAGACAAATTATATTTCAGGCCAGCAATAGAAGATTTTTTTTCCGTGTAAGCGGCATCCTGATCTAAACACAAGGGGAATGGGAGAATTCGAGACCGTTATGCAAACCCGAGACGCAGTTGAGGGTTAACCAATGATGGCCCTCGAACTATCTGAGTGATTTGGGAGCTTAAGGACGCAACGCGTTTGAGACGCGCGCGGAAACCGGAAGAGTAGTGTGTCCCACATCTAATGGAGGAAAGATACTTAGCAGTATGAACGTGGTTGTGTGAAGACTCCAGCCCAGTTCCGATTGCCTTCTGCGTTGAAAAGAACTCCCTAGTTTACTAGTAGTAGCTACAGTCGAACCTCGATTATCCGGACTCTTCGGGACTAGACGAAATAGTCCGGATAATCGAGATTAGTATAAATACACAGGTGATTATACAAAATCGCGCGCTCTCATTGGCTCGCTATCTCGGATTATCAGCCGATAATCACCTCGACGAACAAAATGGCTGCCAGTAGTCGTTTTGCCACTGTAAGTGAAGACTGTTTCGCGTTGAAATGTTTTTTTTTTCTCTTTTCTGAAATAATCACCTGTGTATTTATACTAAAACAATTATTCGCCTCAGGCTCAGTGATTATCGGTGAATATTCACCTCGACTTCGTCTGGGTGAATATTCACCGATAATCACTTCGCCTTCGGCGAATAATTGTTAAATATGAATAATAATAATAATAATGAGAACAAAAAAATGATTAAATTAAGAAAGCAGCATTTAATCGTGAAACGAAACATTTACAAATCGTTTGGAACACAATATGGTCTACATCGTCACTGTCCGTTGTGAATACCTGTACACATGTCGGCAAACTTCATGATTTTTTCCTTGCTCTTGCAGATATCAGATATCTGCTGCTTACTAACGCCATATTCAGCTGACAAATTGGTTTCTTTTTCTCCTTTCTCTAATCGCAAAATTAGCTAGACGCTCCATGAGCGTAAACTGTGCTGCCTGTGGTACGTGTTACACAAAAACAGAAGGCACTGAGTTGGGTGGTATTGAACTGCAGCGTTCCAGTAATTTTTTTTTAATTGGGGGGAGGGGGGTGATGTAGACCATTTGAGGGGTCACCCAGATGTCATGCCAGCAATGGCCCTTTGGCTCACACGTTGATTATTTTGTAATGTCGTGTCCCGTTTTGAGGTCTTTTACTTTTTAAAGCTTTGGTAAAAAATTCAGTTTAAAGATAACAAAACACGCTCTTGAGTGAAACTCACTCGTTTCTGCTTTTAAGGGGCTATGTCACTCAATCTCATTTAATTCCATGATTTGGGATGCAGGGATGGCGCATTGATGAGAGCAGTCGCTTCCCACCAATGTGGCCAGGGTTCGATTCCCAGACTCGGCGTCGTATGTGGGTTGAGTTTGTTGGTTCTCTACTCTGCACCGAGAGGTTTTTCTCCGGGTACTCCGGTTTTCCCCTCTCCTGAACATATGACTTGATTTGTGTTAGTTGTTAAGTTCAGTTTACAGTATCCCCAATTAGTGCTCCAGCGCTAGAACGACTAGACACTTAATAAGTTGCTTTGCTTTCCTTTTTTTCCCAAAATGCCCAAAAAGTAGAATGAAGCATTGCAAGAATCACTCAAAACTGTTGAACAACATAAAAGAAATACTGAGGAAAGAGAAGCATGGATGGACATACATGTACAAGATTGAAACGGATTACATTTGGGTAATCTTGAAAAAAGTCGGCCCCACGTTTTTTTTTATGACAAATCGCCTGGATAAAGGTCGTTTGAATTTCGAATTCTTAGCGAAGGATTAATGACAATCGATCGTAAAAACACTAAGATTCTTGGGGAAGGGCACGATGTTCTGTCAGAAGTAAGATGTTAATCACGCGCTAGGCAACCACGAAAGTGCACGTGATCACCTTGTGTCAAGGTTCTTGTTTAAAGTGAATGAATTGGAGTTACTTGTTAGCCAAGAAACGTACGTCTTTCGTTTTTTAATTTTGTAAATATTAAATTGCAAAATAATATTCCACTCGAAGATCGTTACTAAATCTATATTTTTGGCGTTCATTTGGATGAGAAATCTCACGAAAACCTTTTCGGGCGTAAAATTATTCAAACAAACAAAATATTTGCTATTAGAGGCAAAAAACCATTTTAATATTTTAATTGCGTGCGTGCAAAGAAAAAACAAATTCTGCGTGTCACGCTAATAACTTTCTCACCTTTTCTGAAAAACCTTTTCCTTGAATAATGAAGCACAAAATAAAAAAAACAAGCTTTCTTTCAAATAATTCTTCACTGTAACAGATCCAATTATTTTTTTCTGAAGACTCCAGAGTTAAGTACAAAATAAATGTAAATAGCCAGACAACAGACAAAGAATGAGATGTGACTTCAGCAAACACAAGTGCATATAAGGCGGACGATTCTTTCAATGAGTTTAAATCTTAAACCCATACAGAATTTGCCATTTGGTTTCACTGTCGTCCATAATACTACAGTCAGTAAGCTATTAGAATCACAGCTCCCTTTGATACGGCGAGGCAATTGTTGTCGAAGGACATTACTCGTCGCTTTTAATTCCAGATATTTATTTTTCACCGTCTGTCTTGTTTATCCAACTGAATGCCATTCTTGAGTCCCATAAGGGTACATTTTGATTAATGATTAAAGATCCACTAAAACGCCATTCGCGTTGCAATGACTTCGGCGCCATTGCAGGTTAATTAAATATTCTACTGTGTCCACCGGATAAAATCTATTCATTTCTACTAGCCCCTGAAACCTACCAAAAATACGCGCAGAAGACTCTACGCACGAAGACAATACTTAGCAGGGGAGTGAGAGGAAAGACCTATTGCGCAACTTTTCCATTTCTTGACATGGAAAAAAAATTCGCAATACTACCCAGCTCTTACATCGAGTTAAAATTTTTATACAAACTGAAAATACATGAACATCTAATACTCAGTGCTGATTTCTTGAAAGATTGATTTGAAAATAGTGATGATTTTATGACAAAGACCCCCAAAATCTATAGAGAAAGATTCTGCTGTATAGAACAAGAAGTCTCTTTTTAAGGTTGATGAAAAAGACTAAAAATCCATTTCTCGGCATATACTACCGTACATACCTTCAGATTTGGAGCAGACCGCCACAGTGAACAACGCTGCTACAACGAATAACAACATTTTCGTCTTCATATGAACTGCGAATAAGGGCTTCTTCAGTCAATTATACAGCCAAGTTTATCTTCATATGAACTGCGAATAAGGGCTGTTTCAGTCAATTATATAGCTAAGTATAACATCATTTTTTTTAGTTACTAGCCAGCTGCCTCTTCCGTGTTTTTGCAGGTTTAGGAGTTGTTTCCACAAGGAAGTTTGAAAATAACCTTTTTAATAAAAATCGTGACACCGTGTCAATCCATAAACTAAACTTACTGCTGGGTTTCCCAGTGAAACGGAACAGCACTCTTCTGATCAAACACTTGTTTGGAAAAACTGATAGCAAAACATCAAACAACTATTACCTTTTCCAAGAAACACAGACAACTTGAATAGTCATTTTTGCGGCAGTTTCATGAATCGCGCCAGAGTTTACGTTTTTATTGATATAACAGAAATTCAGTATTCGATATTTAACGATCACTAACAATGTGCTCTGATCCGAGACAGCGATCAGTTAGCCGGACTACATGAAAAGGCCACTCCTAATCTTCAACTATAACAAAATCTTCCAACGCTCGCAAAAATAACAAACTGAACAAAGACAACGAACAACTTCGTATCATCTTTTCAAAATATAACCGTCATTGTAAGCGAATGTTAAATTTTAACCTTCCCCAATTGTAACGTATATAAGAGCCTGAGAAAGGTTTTTAGATTAAATTAAACTGATGATGACATGAGTAATGCCGAACATGTCTTTAAAAATTTGGTTCGTGTGTCTTAAATCTATAATTATTATTAACAGGTGTCCGGAAAATGAAGACCGAAGACCCGGAAAACCAAGACCCCCAGAAAAAAAATTACATACGAAGCAGCAAATAACAAAACACATCATTCATGTTATTTAAAACAATCGACTAAAAACGAAGACCCCCACAAAAACACAACATCCCTGTTCTTTTCGGTGGCCGAGGAGTCATTTCATTTCATTTCGTTTTCCACATACTTGCATCAGGAAGCCGTACACACTCTCACGTGGCAGTGGCCAGGAACGCAAGAAGACCGCATGAAATATTTGATATCAGCAAGAGAAAATGAGGGAAAGGTTCCTAATTCTCTCTTGATATCAGGAATTTTGAGCAGAACTAATAAACAAATATTCCATGAGCGCGCGTTGGCTATAACCAGTCTCATATCCAACAAGCGCAAATGGAATAATTGTTTTATTAAATCCATAAATTCCAAAAATTTGGAAGTACGAAATACGAGCGAAAAAAGCGAGGAAATCAGAGCGAAATCGCAAAAACTTGATGAAGATGTGATGTTGTGTAATACCTTGTGGTCAGACAGACGTAGGCTCATCACAAAAACATTTCTTGCTTTATCGCGTACTTCTAAACGTCGGAATTGATCCAACCTTTCCACAAAAAAATTTTATTTTTCTTTTTTGGCTTTATTCAGAGAGAAATCTTGCTTTCCGGGGAAAAAAATTTCTAAGGCCTAGTTTGTCGTCGCGCTATCGTCGAATTTAATTCTTTGAAATAAATTCAAGGATAGAGCGACGTCTAAAGCGAATTTAATTCATCTGTTAAATTAAATTCGTCCTAGACGCTTTATCCGTCACGGCTAAAATGTCTTTAAAGCGTCTTCAGTTTATCCGTCGCAGCAGCGTCGCGGCGAATGAAATGCATACATAATTATTTTTGTTCATTATCAATTATACCTCTTTTAATTCCGGCTGAGAAATAAATTCGACCAGGTTCGACCCATTAATTTCGACGCGTAAAACCACGGTAGAATTAATGTCGACAGAAGGACGAATTTAATTCCAATTAAATTCGTCTGAATTATATTCGACGATAGCGCGACGTATAAACTAGGCCTAAGGTATATAAGCTGATAACCGAGATTGAGTGAACCAATCAGAGCACCAGAAATGCATTATCCGAGGTTGAGAATTTAATAATACGTGATAACCTCTGATAATACAAATCCCATTCTTACCAAGGACTCTTTATCTCCCATTCCCAGTAACAGAATCCCCGTTCCCAGTGTTCAAATCTATTTCCAACCGAAAAATAAGGTTAATCCCAGCTCCCATTTCAGGCCTTCATGACCCCCTAGTTAAGGTTTGTAGTGCCTGGGTAATGTGCCAGCGAACGGCTACTCTCTGCTTGGGACGTGTGTATGAGATGCGGTAATTCGCCTGAAACTTCAAACGTGCAACAGTAATGTTGACGTGTTTGGCTACTTTTCGTTCATCATTTTATATTTTTGTGGGGTCTTCGGTTTTGGTCTTCGTTTTCCACATAACGGCCTGGGTGTGTGGAAAACAAAGACCCTGCAGTAATTCCCATGAAATAACTCGTCGGCCACAGAAAACACTAAGGATATTGTGCCACGGTTTGGCTACTATCCGTTTGTCATTTTATATTTTTGTGGAGATCTTGCATGCCTGAAAACCAATACCCTGCAGTAATTCGCCTGAAATGACTCCTCGGCAACCGTAAACAACAGGGATGTTGTGTTTGGTTTTTCTCCTTTCGTCATTTTATATTTTTGTGAGGGTCTTAGTTTTTGGTCTTCGTTTGCCTGGTTGTATGGAAAACGAAGACCCTACCGGGTCTTCGTTTTCTGCACACCCGCCTGTTAACAACAATGATAAGCGGAAATATTGCAAGAATAACAGAGATTTAACAACTGAAATTAAACAAAAGTCAAAGGGGCCCTTAGCAAGACAAAATTATGGCAAATATTGCAAAAGTCGCAAGGATTTTGTCTGCTAGAATGTAATACGTGTTAGCAAGAGTAACAAATACCGCAAAGGTCGCTACAACAACAAATTGAACAAAGAAAACGAAACGAAATGCAAAGGCGCAAATATAGAAGATATCGCAAAAGTCGCAAGGATTTTGTCTGGAAGGGCAAAATGGGTGCAACAGCAACAAGAACAAATATCGCAAAGTCTCAAGAATAAAAAATTGAAAAAATGCAAGGAAACGAAATGCAAAGGGGGCCCCTTGGCAAGCCCCAAATATACAAAAATATCGCATAGCAGAAGTCGTAAGGATTTTTGTCTGCAAGGACAAAATGAGTGTTAGCAACAGTGTAACAGTAGAATTATCCCTTATTTTTAGGCAATGAGTCTCTTCATTTTGTCGGAATGCTTGATCAGCCGACAGCTGTATTTAGTGTATTCGCTATTGAGTAGCTTGGGTTTTTTTTTCACCTTGTTTTTTTCCCTTTATCACTATGCAAAAACAAAAAAGACAAAACTATTTCAAAAATCATTCGTTTTATATATTTATTCAGTGTTCCCTGCATCCTTCTTTTGGGGTCCTGTACATTTCTCAATGGAAGTATAGGGTTATTTTATTATTTTTGGGTCGAATTTTAAGGGTTCGACATATGAAGTTGAGATGTTCCTTGTGTGTCCATCGATTAGTTCAGTTAGTGTTATCACGAGCGAGCTCTTGGTTCAAAACTTATTCCCCTTGGTTTCATGTTCCCTAACAAAAAGCTTTAGAAGGAGTCCTGGCACTGAGTTGTTATCTCATTTTGGATTGCAAAATTAGAATGGTTGTACAATTTCGGTTTTAACCAGGGAAACTGAGTTCTGGCTCAGTATGATATTTTTGCAACCTGTTGTTGAGAAACAAGAGTCATATTTTAGAGACACCACGGACTTTGTCCGGTTCGTTGAAAACACGAGACTTCTAGACAACACAATAATAGCTACACTTCATGTGTGTTCATTATACTCCACCATCCCACAGGAAGAAGGGATAGACGTCATCTGCCAAACTGCCTCTAAAAGAAACTCCTTCAAATTCATTGGCAGACCCACTGTATAGCAATGGGCACAAAATTGGCAGTAGCTTTCTCTGTTATTTTTTTTGGCTCACATCGAGAAACAACTACTTTTATGTAGCTCTCATAAACCTATTATTTGGAAAAGATTCATTGATGACATTTTCTCAGTGTGGACCATAAGCAAACACGAAATCAAAAGCTTTGTTGAATTTGCTAACCAATTCCACCCATCCTCAAATTCACTTGCAAAATGTCATCTAAACGCGCAGTTTTCCTTGATACCGAAGTGAAGTGAAGTGAAGTTAAGCGAATCTATTAGTCTTTCCCCTCGGGGATTTTCAGGACTAATTTACAATGCTTTGTGAGGGACTTTAGCCAGAGTGCTTGTTACGCAGTTTACAATTAATTTTTTAGTTTTTAGGTAAGACCGCAACACTGGGGATTGCGCCTCCTACACTTATCGAATAGTGGGTGGGTGCTTTAACGTCCCATACTATTTAATTAATTCCCAACAAGGGCTATGAGAATGGACCTCCGGTTTACAGTCCTTATCCGAGAACACTTGAAAGTCTAGCCATTTGCAGATGTCATTACAAAGGCAGCCCTTTCTTCTCAGTTAGTCTTAAAGAAACTTGGTTCGCGTCGCGTTAAACAAAACACTTGATGTCCAAACTCACTTTAAAGCCACAGAAACGTTCCAATACACGCATTTCTGTTCATGCCACCCTCTAAACGTTAAGAAGGGTCTCATCAATTGCAAAGGAGAGATATTACGCCTTTTGCGAACGAACTTGATCGAAGAAAAATTCGAGTGATACAAACGAGATTTCCAATCCTTGAAAAACAAAATAAAGACATCCAAAAACGTTCTACTCTGTTCGTTACCACCTTCAACCCAGTTGTACCAAAACTCAAAGAGATCTTCAGTTATGAAAAACTGTACTTTTTTTAATATCTTAAGTCCAAAAACTTGCGCGCATCTTTCCTAAGGCTCTTACTTTCGCCTACTGTAAGGACAAAACTGGCACTCAAGGACTTTTTAGTCAGAGCTTCAATATCTCCTCAAACTTGAAACGCCCTAAACCTAACAAATTCTAGGAATGCACTGGTTTCCCATGAACATTCTGCGACAAAGCATTACTAAACCCTGACGCACCTGCTATATCTTTAATCGCAAAATAGAAAGACCACGAGCTCTTAGACCACCTCAAGTCGGAGCCGTATTTCTTTCGCCTTTCAAAACTAAGCGGAGTTATATACGATAAAGAGGGCTGACAATATCACAGCTACTTTTCATTTAACAGATAACAACACCTCTGAAACTTATAAAATTCAAGTCTTCTTATCTAAAAGTACTGATTTCCTTAAAAGGTTTATTCAGTTGTGAAATGGTAACAACAAAACGGCGTATGGTAATGAACACGGTTTGTTTTAGCCGGGCTCGTGCACACTCGCCTTGAATCTGAGTTTCACAAGATGATTAGTTCTACGTGCCTGATTAAAACAGAAGTCCGTTCGCATACTTTGACAACTATTGGGTTCTTTGTTACCGACTCAACTATCTTTTGCTTAAGTTACTCTTCTTTTCGGCCTAAAATTGAAATTAAAAGGACAAAATGCGTGTGAACAATAATCGCAAAGACAGTGTTTAACAAAAATAAAGAAAACATGGGCAAAGGCCGAGGCCCTTCGCAAGCAGCAAATATCACGCATTTTGTCCTTGCAGACAAAATCCTTGCAACGTTTGCAATATTTGCTATATTTGAGGCTTACCAAGGGCCGTTTCCATTTCGTTTCGTTGTCTTTGTTCAATTTTTTGTTCTTGCGACCTTTGCGATATTTGCTGCTGTTGTTACGGGTTAGATTTTAAGTCGCCAGATATCAATGCCTAACTTGTTTTTAAGTTTATTTAGCTCTCCGGAGTACAAGTTCCTTCTTTTTTTCCTCACAGAATGTTAAAGTTAAATTATGCTTC
Source organism: Montipora capitata (assembly GCA_949126865.1). NCBI lineage: Eukaryota > Metazoa > Cnidaria > Anthozoa > Scleractinia > Acroporidae > Montipora > Montipora capitata. Next base: position 37,883,507 of record OX421447.1, read on the forward strand.
TCAAAGATAACCATTTTTGTCATGCGAAACGAAGTGTCTTTAGCTTGTCATGAGTCGGAAAACTAAACTAAGAATATGAAAGCTAGATAGGGTTTGTTTGTTCGTGCAAAAATTTCGACGAAGGCTGAATTCCCATAAAGCAAACCAAGACGCTAGTTTGAAAGTAACCCAGCTTTACTAACTGATCCTATCGAAGTGGATTTCAGTTTTTTTATATTGTTGCGATATATGCGATTATTGCTAAGGCGCATAAGTGAAAGATGTTTTTATTTGTATGGACGATAGTAAAGCCAAGAAATAGTCCTACTCATTATTATCTTTGTCATTAATTAAAAGACACCTTTCTTTTTCTATAAAGCAGAATCTTTCTCTATAGATTTTGCCTCTTTGTCATAAAATCATCATTTCCAAATCAATCCTTCAAGGCAATGAGCACTGAGTATTAGAAGTGCATTGTATATATTTACTAGTTACCTATGAAAATTTGAACTCGATGTAAGAGGTAGTATTGCGAATGAATAGATCTTCGTCTTCTATTTACATATAACCGTTAAAAGACACCCTTCTTTCTCTATAAAAGAGAATCTTTCTTATAGATCTTTGCCTCTTAGACATAAGTTCATCGTTTTCAAATCAATTCTTCAACTGAGAAATCAGCACTCATTATTGGAAGCTCATTGCATAATTTTTTACGATGCTCTATTTTCGAATTCCCCGTGATACATTTTGTTTGCCCCCCAAATTTTGCATGAACTATTGTTTTCAAATGCTTTTGGGAACACTGCATATTCCCAAGAACATTTGAAAACAATGGTTTAGGCAGAATTTGGGAGGCAACTGAAAGTGTCTGATGGGGAATTCGAGAATAGAAAATGTAAAGGCCATGTTAAACGAGGCAATTTTTCTTGCAACTCGCATCGCAACAAACGTTGCGTTGCAAGTTGCGAGGAAAAAACTCACGTGTAACACCCCATTTTGCAACTGCAATTGTTGCGTTGCGAGTTGCGAGAAAAGTGAACGACCCTTTACTTATCCCAACGTTGTGAGACAAGTTGCTTGCAAGTGACATCCCCTCTGCAACTCGCAGAAAGACTGGTGAAATGTAGAGCATATTGGGAAACATGTATTTTCAGTGTATTTTAGAATATTCAACATTAAAATTTCGTTTTCACTGCCATACTTTCCTAAGATATTCCAATCATGAACTGAAGTGAATAACTATTTTCTAACATCATGTCGAGGAAACAAAAGCACAGTAACATTCGAACATACTACATGTCTTCAAGATGCAGTCTCTTTTGAATTGTGGACACTGCATAGGCGCCTTTCCAATTCGTCAAGAACTAGGGTTTTTTCACCCTTTTTTGCCTTAATTGAAAGACGACAAAATGAAATTCTATTCGGACCGAGTCCGAAAAACCAAACCTTTATTAAACCCCAGTGGACGGCCAAACCGTGATGTCACTCAGAGAGTTGTGACAAGGTCTGCCGTGACAGTATATGAAGTGAGAGTCACTCACGGAAACCTCTTTCTGTTACAGATAGTCCTGTAGTGTACCAGCCCGAGCCATTGTTGCTTCTTCCCTTACGCTTCTCTGTCATACATAGGAGCCATACGTTTTAGCCCAATCTCGCATCATTGCAATTTCCGAGTCGTAAGAAGCCTTGCCTACAGGAGGTTGTTTCAGGGGCACCCAACGTCAATTTTCGGAAAATATCTGTTCGGAACACGATTTGAGATCTAGAATTTTCGGAACATTTGTTGTAAAATGTCTTGTTTGCCGGCCTCTCCTAGGATTTTCGAACATCTGAAAAATGGTATAATTGCCCATTTTTAACGGATTTTTACCCTACAAAGGTCACCTAGAATTTTCGGGAGCCTTTTTTCTGGCTAAAAGTTTCGAAAAGGTAAGTTTTGATCCCTACAATTTTCGGATCACTAGCCTTTCAGCTAGGAAATCCGAACAGATGAAAACTTTTTAGGGGATAAAAATATGCCTATATCTACCGTTTAAATACTAAAATACGTTTAACAATGCTATATTTAAGTGGTTTTGAACTATATTCTCGTTGGGTGCCCCTGTTGTTTCATTGGAGGAATGTCGAAGAGGCTAGGCCAAGCGTCCGTTCAGGCCGCGGATACCATGATCCTCGACTCGTATAGTAGTGCACTGACCAAGAGGTTGTTCGTTTTAACTCTGTGCATATACCAGTTGGTTGAAAAGAATCTGCATTTTGACGCAATTCCGTCACAGTTCCCTGCAACTCCATCACCAACATCCTTCAAGCCGTTGCTATTTCAAAAATCGGTGATTTTCAGGATCAGAGATTAAGATTTCCCGTTAATAAGGAGCTGCGCACAGAAGCAATGGGGCAGGTATGACACGTGTGGTCTTTAAATCGGACAAAGAAACTATTTCAACTCCAGCAGTGTTGGCAACATAGAGACTACATACATGATTAGACACTCTTATTCTTCGGCCATTTCAACTTGAGTAAAAAAAACAAACAAACTGCGGTTATAAACATAACGAGATAACGCATGTTGTAAAACGTTTTATGAACTTGACGTTTCGTATGCTCCAACATACATCTTCAGAAGTAACGGTTACCTAAAGTACAAATGAATTTAAACATGAAGACTAATACCAAACAAGGAAAGTAATGACAATGAAAATAAAAAGACCTAGTTAAATCTGCTTGAAAAAATATAAATGGCTAGTAGAGAAGCAGTTTCTCACTGCCAACATTTTCATTAAGCGCTGGTTTTAACTCGCGAATCAACAAGGTTTCCTTAAATTTTACAATGTATATCAGACTGTCCAGTGGCTAAGATGTCAAAGTGATCCCATTTAATCCTGTGGCCTGTTTGGCTCATATGATCAGCAATGGCAGAAGAATGGCTGTTACTCGTCAGCGCTCTGAAATGTTCCCTTTTCCTGTCTTGTAATCGACGTTTTGTTTTCCCGATATAGTAATCATCACAAGGCTAGCTGCTGGGATTGTCTGGCTTCTCCGGCTTCTTTTGACAAAACCGGTACTGTTAAGTGGGTCTTTATCGGTTCTTATTGTTGAGAACTCAACAGAAGAAAAAAATCACTTGTGTGAATTGAAGTCTTCCATTTCATTTCGCGTACGTAATAATCAAGAATTCTCTCATCCCGCCATAAAAATCCTGAACTTCCCGCTTCCCGCCCACTTCTATTTATCACGCATACCACCTGCAAATCTACTTTCATCCCGCATCTCGCGAGAGAAAAAAGGCTTATCCCGCATCCCGCCAACCCTGTATTAGGCCCTCTTAAAAATACTTGTCAAAAACACATGTCTTAAGTCCTGATTAAAATCTGTAGTTATTTCTGCTTCAATAATATATTTCGGAATAGAATTCTAAAGTTGTGGTGCAAAAGTGAAGAACGCAGGACCAACATACGTTGGGGATAGGCACTTATTTTGAATGGTTAGTTTTCATGTAAGGTTAGGGACACTGCCCGAATTTTTGTAATTAGGGTTAAGCTCTCAATTAGAATTGTGCACTTATTTAAATCCGTTAGCATTTCAGGAGGTGTATGACAACTGCAGACTGCCTACAAATAGCGCTGATAAACAGTATTTGAGTCTATAAAGTACCCATTTCAAATAGCGCAAAGAGAAGCAGTATTTAAGTATAAGCACCCATTTTAAAACGGTTTGCTTTTACTGTGAGTTAGGGATAGTCTGCCGTCTGCAAGATTCCAGGTAAGGGATTGGCACGCATTGTAGTGGAGTGATCAGTTATTTGCAGTGTTTAGTCTAAAACAACCTTTGTCTTGGTTTTTGAGTTAAGAATATTGGTTCATGGTTGGTGGAAGTAATGCAGCATTCCCTCACATTTAGGATAAAGGAGTTTAGTTTGTAAAGAAGCTGTGGTGCTGTGTCAGCGTGGAAGTGAAATAAAGAAAAGGGTTTATCAACTGAGTTGATATGGTAAATTGACCACTGGAAAGAAATTTGAAAGCTGACGTTTCAAGTATTTAGCCCTTCGTCGGAGCTAAACCCTTCTCTGTCTTTCACAAGTAGGAATACTAAAATTAATTTACCTCTGCAGATCCAGAGGTAGGGGGTTCAAGATCAAGTTCTTCTGGTGAGTATACAGAAAGGTCTTGAGAAATAGGAAATGTCGGTGAGTAGTGTTGTGTGGAAGTGGTGGGCATGTTTGAAAGGAGGTTGGGGTAGGATAGAGGTACTGGAGAGGATCAGGGAGGGGTAGGTGAGTAGAAGGGAGTAAAAGATGTCCAGTTATTTTTTAGACCCTGCTAAAAAACCAAGCTTAACTACACCAGCAATAGTGTTGAACCCCGTAAATGACGATTTCCGATTACAGATACATCTTTGATTGTAACGTTACGTTCCCATGTACCACGCTTTCGACCGTTTCCTGCATCAACGTCATGAGTACCCATTTATTCCCTGCGCGCCTAGTTCTGTCAAATCGAGATTTTTTCTGTTGTATCACTGTAACTCTACATATGCGCAAGCTACAATGATACCTCCTCGGGGTTTTGCCAAACTTCCTGCGGGATTTGCCGCCTCGTCAGCCTCGCGTCTTCTCTCGGCTGACTCGTTGGCAATAAAATCATATCGTAGGATTTTGTCACTTTACATTGCGTACTCGCAGACCACAATGATAAAGGAGCCGCGGGAGAGGGAGGGGCTGAGGGGACTATAGCCCTCACGTTTTTCCTATGGTTATGCTATGTTTTCTCCTAATCCTCTCCCCCCACCCCTCACACTTTTGTAATCCATACTAAAACCTAGACCCCCCCCCCCCATCTGTTTACAAACATTGCCTTTGTTATTCAAATTTGCCAACCACAGGAACAAAAGACCTTTTGTTTCGACAGCCAATGAGGCTCTGGTTGGTACATTAATGACAACAAGTGACGTCAACGGTATCTTCCCTATTCTTCATAATCGACAAGTCGAAAACTGTGTAAGAATGTTTAACGAAAAGGGAAAACAGACTCTTTCAGATTCACTCTTTTATTACACCTTATTTAGTGTGAAGTACAAAAATTATTCCCAACACCTGACTATTATAAAGTGCTTCACATTATGCATAGATTAGGGACCTCTACTGTTTCTTGCAAGTTATCATTTGGCCGGAGGCGACATCGGGTTTGGTGATCTCTTCTAGGATAGCGAGTGGTCTTAAGAACATTTTTCTGGAAATAGCTGGATTTCACGGATATTAATTGCAAGTTCCTCATTTTCAGTCATGAAGTGTCTAATTGAAAAAATCTTGGAGTGATAAAAAATTCTTTAAAAAAACCCCAATTCGTTAAGCTGTGTGAGACAAAAGCATTTATATTGGTAGACAACCAGCAAGACCGCCGATATCCGTGACGTTTACCGGCAAAGTCGAGGAAGCCAAGCCAAGCGATGACCTCATGATACGATACTATATACGTCCGTGCAGTTCTTAGCATTTCCTGCAGAACGACAACTGGAAGTGTCCTAGTTAACAGTTTTACAAAGAATGTGCGCATTTGAGTTAAAGTCCTTTTTAGCCGACCTACATAATCAGATGTTTAACAGGACGTATATTAACAGAAATTTCACTGCCTTTTTCACGGTTGGTTTACACTAGCGATGTTGGCATTAGCCAAGGCAACATACCCACTCCCAACTATAGATATAAAGCGCCCTTGTAGAGCCTTTTACTATGATTTCGCCCGTCGCTAAGCAACTAGTTTCCTATACGCAGACGCAATAACCTGCCATGGGAGTTTAAGCAAAGACTACGGCTAAGGCAACGAAAAAGTCATTCCAAAGTATAAGTTAGCGCTATTGCAAGTATTTCGTGATAATTCCGTCTTGTTCACCTTGTACAATACGGGCGAACTATCCTGAATTTAAACTGGATGGGTACGAACGGTTTTGAAGTAAAGATAGCAAATAAATAATGATTCATTGTCGTATGTTCACGTTGTTGCAGAAACCTAAAATTTGGTGATTTCACGATTCACGGAAATGCACGGAAATTGGTGCTGCATGTACAGCGCGATTATTTCTCCATTTTTAACCAATAATATTCTTGTCTTATGTCGTTGCCAGGGCTGTCGTCTTGGCTTAAACGTCCTACTAATTCAGACGCTACTGAGTCTGCGTCTGTTGCTTTCGTTAATGTTTGCGTCGCTAGTGACACTGAATTATATGGTTACAAGAATTTTGATTTTGTAAGTAGATGATATTAATTTCGACCACTCGCCAACCCTTCTTATGCTTAACACGTTTCTCACTTATCGCACATACAAGAATCCACTGTAGGAAGATCCCCGGTAATTCATATTTCCGTTGTCAATAACACGTCGAATTCGCCGCCAACATCGATCGCTGTTGTAAGTTGGCGCTCTGACAGTAACGCATCCCAAGCTGGTTGTTCCCGGATGAAGGCCCATTGCGTAACGTCCTTTGCGGGTACGCTGTGTGTAACCATAGTAACCAGAGTTGTCCTCTTTCTTGGGGTAAAGATTGTACCAGTCGATTCTGTACTGCGGATTTGTGTACCTTTTTCCAATAAGATACTCCCCACGAGGCGTTGGTCCTCCAAAACGGTCATCCCGTGTCTCCCTCGGTGCTTGAGTTCGGCATGTGGCAGAATCTCTACCCCTGGGTGAAGGAAAATCACATCACTAATGAAAACATTTCCTATGTCGTTATTTTTTTTCAGTATCACGAGAGATAGCGCGAACGCTTCATTAAAAGTTTTTTTTTTTTTTTATCGCTGTCGACTCGACACTCTTTTTTTTTGAACTGCTGAAGTTGCATAAAGGCAACAAACACTGATTTGATCCACGACTGAGCTGAGTAAAAGGCATGAGAATGGTCCCGATTTTCCATTACAAATCGTTTTGCATTCTTGTCGTCATAGAATTTTTCCATCGCATAGCAATTTGCGACTTCAACTCAATGGCCCATGGCAATCACAGATCAGTCACTGGCCCGTGCCTGACTCGACAAAATGTGACTGTGCTACGCAGAAAAAAACAAAACAAAACAAAACAAAACTTCAACGCCAATATAGCAAAATACCTTTGTTTTTGGTGGACTGATTCATTTACATGACGGAGAGAATCTTAAGTGTTCTTTAAAGCTAAAGCGCTCCGGCGTATACATTTGAATCAAAAGGTAGATGGGTATCACACCATAAGCGGGACCAACACTAAGGTTCTTTAGATAATTTAGAAGAAAGTGTCCTCAAAACTCAAAGGTCAAACCCTGGTTAATCCGGGGCAATTTTGTAGGTTTTAATCTTATAGTTTACTTACTTTCTGCATGTTAAAGTGTTTCGGTTTCGGTATGATGTGCACACGACTGCATTTCGGTTCCGTCTTGGACCTCCAGCGGGACTAAAAGTGAATTATAAATGTCACTGGTTCAGTACAGCGTTCAATCAAGCAATGCTCATTTCTCATTTTTTTCTTAAATATTACCATATTTAAAACTTGAATTAGCTGGAGCAGAGTGCTTGGGCTTTGTGAATTTCTTGTCCAGAACACGCTGGCCCTAGTAACGTCTGTATCATACTGCCTCTGTTTTCGCTGATGTACTTAAATTGAGGTCCTCCATTTGCACATTTGTGACTCAAAGGCTTAGAGCCTTCGTATGAAAAACTGTATGAAATCGGGTGCAGTTGTGTCTTCAGAAACGTCCGTATCTGTGACTGTGTCTTTTACCTCGCTTAGTGGTGTTAAGATGAGTTCAATTCGGATAGTGCCCTTAGTCTCTCCCACTTCGTCTCTTATTTAAATTTCGGTTTATCCAGTGCTCAAATTAGCAGCACTTTGAAAATTCTCCTGAAGAGGATATCCCAACCACCAATGGAGGGTCACTGATGTCTTCGGAAGGCAAGAGGAGCCCCTGCGTGCACTCAGTTGCAAAAAACAACAACAACAACAACAAATTGCTAACGCCCTTCAAGCAGGCTTGCCAAAATAAGACAAGTCAACCACAAAAGAGAATTTAATTAATGCGCGTTGTTAACTTATAACTGACCTTGATCCCCCACCCGTTGAGGATTGCCTTCGCCTTCTTCTTCCTCCAAAGAGCCAAGAGGACGCCGGGCTGGCTAACATTGCCAGCAACAAAAAAGCCAAGAACACTTTAAGGTTCATTGCTTCAGTGCTGGAGAAAGAAAAGTTTGATTCTTTTGAGTTCATCCTGAGTTGGATTATTTTGAAAACACTACACTAGGCGTGCTTTTGTAACCTAGTGATTGTCCTAAAATGATTGGACTACAAATACATACTTAATGGTTAAAGGGGGTTAGTTTCTAAACAAACTGTGGTGTTACGTTGGTGGGGAAGTGATATAGTAAATTGACCACAGTAGAGAAATTTGAAAGCTCTCAAACTTTGACTGATTAATTTACCATATCAACCCAGTTGATAAGCCCATATCTGTGCAATAATACTGAATTGCCCACTCCCCATAGGGGCTTCTCAGTGGCAATCAAACACAATCAACGAAACGACAGAACAGAACAACAACTGTTAGCGAGGGGCAAACCAGTTGGCTATTTACAATTGCAGCTGAGAAGTTGAACGAGGTACTACTTAGATTAAGTTCAACGCAGCGCCTTCCTTCCGCAATACGCAAGTTTCCAGGTCATGCTGATCGAAGTAGAGTGCATAATTTTTAAAGTTATAGAAAAAGATAAGAGGAAATGAACTACAGCATGTGATAAACAATATTCAGGTTTTTGTCAAATTAATGTGGCGAGTAATTAAAGTTTTAGCGGCCTCCAAGAGTTCTCGGCTTGACTTCAGATATGTCATTTTTCGTTCTCAAGCAATCGAGTGGCTTTTATCTCGAATGGAGCAAAGCAAATATTTTATCACGATGCGCAAAAAAAGTGGTGACACCAATTATGGCCGAGCCCAGTGATGCTTACAAATAGGTCGGCATACACGAGAATTTCCCACCAGCAAAACGCAAACTAGCAGGTAAAACTTACCCAGATGTGTTGTCCGATCTGCAGCGCTACTCCTCAGTGCTGTGTGGCTTTCAGCTTTATCGCTCAAATTTAAACCATAATTTAAGTTATGACGTTGATCATTTTAAGTGTCATGCATGAGGCGATTTTGGTATTAAACCATTGTATTACTATTTCAGCGTTTAAGAGTTTCAGCTCTGCCAGAAGACAAATACCGAAAGAGATGGCGTTAGCGACAACCAAAACATTACTTTGGCACTAATTATTAGGTTAACATCTACTTATTTATAATTGGACTCTCTTTGTGTCTCTCATCACAAGGTATATTCACTGACACAAGATACACACCACTGAGGACATACGTATGTTTCCGGCACAGTGCTCTCACATAACTCTTATAAAGGGCGATATTTAAGCAACAACTCGAACAACATAATTTGTTGAGGTCTTTGTACAGAACGAGATTGAAAAGGTTCTGTCAGTTTTTATGCAAGCCTCAATACATGTATTTTAATGTTAATATCATGGATAATTAACAACTATTCATTGAAGTGGAGGTGGCTTGCGGTGGATATTTACCGAGCTACGTGATGTTTTAGTATATTCTAAAAACAACACACAAAGATGATTTTAACTCATTTATTCCTGCAATGATTACAGTATTTTCGGGCGCAAATTCCGCAAGAGTTGCCTGGAGGTGAATAGAAAAGAATATTCGCGGGGTTCGAGTAGCCAATCAGAGCGCGCCTTCAACGCTTTCCGGGCTTTTAGTATATACAACAACCTCATTTCCAGGGTCTCTCTTCTCGGCCTCCCTTCAGGAAAAAGTCCTTGAAAATCATTTTTCCACTGGTGTAGGGTTTTCCTTATATTTTTATCCCTTAACTCGTATTCGTTCGACAAGGCATTTTTTAGAATGAATAATATTTACCAGACAATGTACGTTTCAAAAAGGTAAATGTTACATGTATATTCCCACAGGAGATTCCCACAAAAGCGATCAAGCTAAAAACAAGAGCATTTGCGACCGATAACAGTTCTAATTTTAACTCAACCAATACTTGACCTCATCTTGACTTGCTTACTCACATATCCAAGAGAGGTGTGGCAAATCTCATTTGAGCACCTATATCGCAAACAGTTTAGCAAATTGCAGTATATCGCCGTAACACTGAACAACTTAAATAAGGCGATCGAAAATCCATTTAGTTTCCGGTAATGGCTTGGAGCAATCGATCTGACTAGGATCTTCTTATGCCGGCAAACTTTCCTTACCACTTAACCTATTCCCAATACTTTTTCCATTTTCACAACTTAAGAAAAAATAAAAGTTGTATATTTAAAGATTAAAAAGCAAAACCACTGAAAGTGAGCTAATCTTTCAGCTGAAATTCCTGTACAGATGGAAGCTCAGTAGTAAGAGGTCTTTGCTAAAAAATGAACTTTCCTTCCTTGCGGTGAAAAGTTGATTAAAAAAATGCATGTAAATCAACTTCAGCCACGTATTGACTGCGGAAATTAGCACTTAATGTTCAACACTTAAAGTAGGTCACAAATAAACGGTAGTCCTTAACTGATTAGATCTGTATACGTTTAACAAGATATTTCTCCCGATTCTTTTTTTTTTTAGTAAAACGGGTATTTTTAGGCCATCTACTAAAAGGCCTGTAATATTACGGGGAAAGCTGTTATCCCCTCTGTATTTCATTGTTGAATAACCAATTTAGAATATCATCTGTCATATCATTTGTAGAAAATAAAAATAACAATTTATTTACTTGGTTTTCAAAACCACAACTTTGCCAAAAGCCATTCCAAGTAACCACAAGAAAAGGCAAGAAATTGCAAACCCCAAACTTAAAGGTTACACGGTTTAACACTCGTTGAAACATTCAACATGGACATGAGACACCAAGACTTGTCTGTCAACAGGAGCTGAAACATTTTGTAGAGAGTCAACAATATGTTGAGGCAAGTGTCACCGACTTAAGATCGCAATACAGATTGACGTATAAAAAAAGATGAAAGGATGTATAATTTTATAAGAACTAAATTTATTTAAAGTTGAAATTCATTCTTTCTTTTTGTCTCGTGTTACACTTTCGTTTGAAGTAACTCTTGGAAAAAAAGAACTTTCCCGGGTGATTCGACAAAAGCTATTATATCATGGATTTACAATTGATAAAAACACGGAATCCAAAAAGAGGATAACCGGCATATTTTATGTAATTTTCACGCATCAAACTACAGGTTTTTTTTCTCGCAAAAAAAATGCACAGATTTGTAATAAATAAAAATAGCAGGCAAACACATAATCTCATTTGTGGTAATTTGACGAGAGAGCTCATTTTGAGGCCTCAACCTGTTTGCTTTTCGCTCATCTCAGCATCAAACGTAGGTTTTCTCAATTTCCTGCTCCCCTCTATTGTAAAGGTGTACCTCCAAGTCTGTTGTTATGATTCCGACTTAACTAGATGGAGGCGAACTCGATAACCTCGCAGTTCTATTAGCCTTCATGTGTTAACTATAACAACAATCACTTCTACATGTAATTATTTACATATCTTTTCTTTTATATTGTATTGCAAAATGAGAGTGTACCCAATTAAGCGCAAATCACGTGTTTTTTGTTGTTGCTACTGTTTGCTTTAATTTAGTGCTGAGAAATTCTTATCTTGTTGATTCGATCGATTTTAGTACATTAATAACGTGGGTGATAAATTACTTCTTAATTTTAACGCGAAATTTCAGCGTTAATTTATAATGTCACATGTGAAATTTCAATGTTGCCATGGCAACTTTTCTTACAGTGCCAAAATGGCGTCTTAATCGACGTAATTTGTCACCCATGATATTAATAGCTAATCAAATGGCTTACTCGTGAAATAAGGGAATAATTTCACTTGCGTTTTGTCCAAAATCAAATAATTTTCCGAGCCTTTTGGGTGTTCATGATCTCATTCAATTTTAAAAAAATGGCAGAAGCATGGGGTGAAGGAAGGTCTTTTCATACATTTATGACTTTTGAAGCTCAAATAGACGAGATATAACAAGAACAACAATAACATATTTCTTTTTATTTGCATTGCCTTCTTGTTACTAATGGTACTGCATGAAAGAAAACTAAAGAACTGTTAAAGAATACGCTATTTTTTAAAGAACCTTTCTTTGTAAGAACGAGTTCAGGTTGAGATTAATCGTTAACCAATGCAAAAATTTAATAACATCTAAGAACGGCAGGTGCAAAACACAGGTCACAGATCACAAGATACGGGTCCTTGTTTTACAAATACAGAAAGAATCCTAAACATTCATTAAAGTCAAACTAGGCCCAATAATAGCATTGGTAAAACAGAGACCTATAACTTGTGGCCTATCCTTTGTACCTCCCCTACTAAGAACATACCCACCCTGGCTGACAGTCAGTTTTCGCTCATTTGTTTTGGTGAATAGTATAAATAAAGGCCCAAAAAGAAATGTAAAATTGCAGTCTCACAGGGCAATTAACTCAAATACCTAGGGACAACAATGTCGTTTTCGCATTGCATGATACACTTAAGAACAACTCCGGGCGCCAATTGTAGACGAACGTTTTGTACCATACAGCACGAATCGCAAATGTCGCCAGAAGAACTAATTACGTTCTAATTCACTGCGTTCAAACGAACGTAACTTATTTTACGCTTTCAACTCCCTGTATGAACAGACATCAAACTACAGCAGGTTAGGATGGATACTCTTGCAGAGTATACCGAGTTTATTAACTTCCTTTTACAATACCTTGTTATAATAAGTTCACTCATTAATACAGTTCCATGAGATACTATTGAAATAATTCAATACCAATAACTCATTACAAATAGTTCCCTCATATAATTGCATGAAATACTATAGAAATAATTCAATACAACAGTTTATTATAATTAGATCCTTCATTGCAATTACATGAAATACTAAGCGAGAAAAATTTAAATCACCCGACCAGGTGGTGTAGCATATTGAGAAAACTAACATCAATCAAATGAATGCTACCTACAATCAGGCTAAGTATCGAAGTTGGAAATCACAACCCAAGGAAATTAGTTACCGCCAATCTATTCTGCACATCCTCGTGAACGTACATATCCTTGGCTGTGTCCGTTTTCCAGCGGCCGTGAAGTTTCAATAATCTATCTGAGATAGAGTTTTTACTGTGCTGCACAACTGAGGTAATACCGCCCGACCTTAAACTATGTAATCCAAAACACCTCGCATCATAACCCAATTCGACAAGGCGGGACTTAAAGATCTCCCGGCACCTTGTATAAGACAATCCAGATTTGCGAATAGAATACGAATTTGAACTCCTGTGATAACTTACAGATCTAAACAACGGGAGAGTAGATTTGAAGTCAATACCAGCTGTTACTATATATCTGATAACCAAGTTCACTGGGCAATACTTATTATGGAGGCGATCGATGTATACGATGTTCCCCTCTCGATAAATATCCGTCTTGGAACGGGGAATGAAAATTGACATGTAGCCACCCACAAATGTTAAATGTGTAGGCAAATGTTAGAAATCTCATTAAATCTCAAAAAACCAGCAAACCCTACGGTACAAATAGTAGCAACCCTCAAATCTTTTAAGTTAGAACCCGGGGTAGCGTATTTATCGATTATCTGTTTAATAATATCTGCCGTTATGGGCGTCTTCTTGGTGACCGGTTTGCTTTTGCTTCTCTTGGCAGATTCCACAATATTCCGACAGAGATCATTCTCCAGCGGGTTATTCTCAGGAAAAAGTGTGTGAAGCCATTTAAGGGTGGAGTATGCCAGAATAACAGATGCACTAGACTCAGTTTGTTTGGAGAATTCAGATAAATACATTGCCACCACTATACTGTCATAAGGCAAATCGACAGTAATGCCATTTTTCCGGGACCAGTTAAAGAACTTTTTAAACTCTGCTAGGTATTTCTTTACTGTAGAATTGGCTCTGGAAGTCAAGACTTGCTTGATAGCCTCTCGTCTGCATGTGTTCCTGTAAAATCACCGGGACTTTGCTCCAGTAAGAGCTTTTTCCAACAATCTAGAAAAGAATACAAATCAAGCAATAACATGAAATACTTCACCGTGATAACTCGCGTCAATGCCTTCATCTCAATGTTAAAGGCCAGTGCCTTATGCAAAACAACTATGGCCAGTGTCATAGTTTGGTATAGGGCTCAAAAGCCTTACGCATACCCAGGCAAGCTCATAGACTCAGTACTACCTAGGACACACAAACACAGGCCAGTGCCACACGATATTCTATTGAAGCTCAAACAATATCAAAACATAGGCCAGCGCCTTAAACTTCAAAACAACAAGCCACACTCTGGCATTGCACAAGGGTACCATCCTGCTATACGATAACGTAATGTTTAAAATCAAGCCGCACCGCCAGGATGGAATCTTTAAAACGTTTAGACCCTAACAACGAATTCACATTTCGGCCATGCTCTAATACACCGTTTCCAGAGAAAACGCTATAGTCAATGATGCACTGGGCCTACGTTCTACTCAATAGGGGCCAAAAACTGGATGAGGGCCAAAAAGGCACGACTAAAGTACCAGTGGCCTTCTGTTGTGACAAATAGTGAAGAGTTCTAGAGACGATGCAAACTGGAGGAACAACAAGGCAATTTTCTTGTTGCACGAAAAAATCGATTCCTGCGCAACCGGGCGTCCAAAATCTCGAGAAAAAACGATCTATTTTATGGTTATAGTGATTTGCAAAACAATCTATCGTATGTGGGCCCCACAAATTTTCCAATAGCGCGAAGCACGAATTTGAAATTTGCCAGTCATCCGTGTCTATGATTCGAC
>OX421447.1:37903336-37915836 GCA_949126865.1 Montipora capitata
TCGATAATGAATTATCTTGTAATAAAAGAATGTTAGCTTTACTTACTTTGTTACTCGAAAAAGAAAGGAGTCGATCCGTTTTTGTTCTAGTTCATTGAAATTTAGTTCTCCTGATCATGTATTCAATTAAGTTAAATAAAGGTACATTTAATGGCGTTCGAGGAGAACGCATTCTATAATCGGGTCAGTTCCGCGGGATATCCTCGGGTATCAATCGTGATGCCATCGTTTGGACGCCGTCGTGTTCTGGCCCAAATAACCTCGATCTCACGTGATAATGTTACGGCTTGCCCAAGGAAAGTCAAGTCCTATAAAGTGTTTTCACGTGACGACCGGGCGGTGGCGTGGGCGGGTTGGCATGGTTAGTATGCTCGACTCCGGATCGAGTGGTCCGGGTTCGGGTCCTGACCGGGGACATTGTGTTGTTCTTGGGCAAGACACTTTACTCCCACGGTGCCTCTCTCCACCCAGGTGTATAAATGGGTACCAGCAAAACGCTGGGGGTAACCCTTCGATGGACTGGCATCCCATCCAGGGGGGAGTAAAAATACTCCTAGTCGCTTCATGCCACAGAAACCGGGATAAGCTCCGGCTCTGATGGGCCACTTAGCTCGTAAACAGACTTTAATTATTTTTTTTACGTGACGACCTCACGGCGGCCATGTTGGTGCACGTAAGCAATGGACCAGCAGCTATGTTGGTGTACCCAACTAATCCCACGGTAATTGAGCTCTATTATCATGCAAACGCTTTCTTTTGTACTGATCACGTGAGTGAAAACACTCTATTGGACGTGGTCAATACCTGGATGGGTGATCATCCGGCAATACAAATGTCTCGTCGAGCGATGACAAAACGTCGAAAAACGGGAATCGAACGCACCTCACTAATCCTTCATTACTGCTAGTATTTAATTTATTTATCATACTTATGTTGCAGGGAAATCAATCCTTTGGGTAACTACAGATTCTGTCGCGTTTTTGTTTCTATTTTTGTGTTTGTATGGCGATATGATGTATTACTGAAAGGCTGGATATCCATTCGTGAAAGGAGAATTTCAAACAGCAAATTAAACACAGATTCTTTAATAACAGATGCAGATATGGAGAGCACTGTTAGCGTAGTGGTTAGAATACTCGCTGTTTCGCGGTAATAGCCCACTTTCGATATATCAAAATTCAGTGCTAAACAAAAGGCATCATCTCGAGGCTTTGGATTGACCATTTTCACATTCCCCATAATACACTTTATTTGCCCCACACTTTTTTCATTAAACCATTACCGCCTGATCACAGTACTCCGAGTTCTTGGCAAAGTGTTTGAACATCTACTGTGTAAACAAATTACTACGTACTACGATCGTATCCTCTACCCAAGAATGACGGGCCATAGAAAACAACACAGCTGCAGATTGGAGGAAAGCCCTCGACAGTAAGGAGAAAGTTTACTTGTTAGCAATGGACATGAGTAAAGCTTTTGACTCCCTCCATCACTCATTAACATTGGCCAAACTCAATGCATATGGCTTCAACGACAGTTCTCTGGATTTAATTCGATCCATCTTTAATGGACGACTGAACAGTGTCAAAGTTAGTACAGCCAAAAGCGAGGCTGCCCGCAGGGGTCAACCCCTTGTCCCTTGCTGTAAAACATCAATCAGAATGACCTATCCCATCAGGTCAGTAACACCAATTTAAACATGTACGCCGATAACCATCAGCTTTATACTGTGGGGAGCAATGCCAATACCATGAAGGCTTACCTTAAGCTGGAAGCCGCTAAAGCCTCGACCTTGTATAACGATAACTATCTTATGGTCAACCCCGATAAATTCCAGTTTTGCTGACAATCAACTCACAGAATGATGATGATCAAGCTTCAGTAATGATCAATGCGAACGTCATTGAAAGCACTGGGAATATTAGCTTTCTCGGAGTCAACATCGACGAACATCTTGTATTTAGTAAACACATCAGTGAAAAGTGTAAAAAAGCCAGCCAGAGAGTGGGCGTCCTATCGAGATTAAGAAATCAGATCCCTACGGATGCAAAATTGCTTTCATATAAATCCTTGATACTGCCATATTTAACATATTGTCATCTTATATGGCACTTCTGTAAGGCGTCTGACGCCAGAAAAGTTGAACGAGTGCAGGAATGGGCTCTTAGGATTGTGCCGTGTGTAACGTACACTCAGAGGAGTACCCAAATCTTCTTAACCGTGCCATTCTACCTAGCTTACAAAATAGGCATTTACAAGGTCTTGCTACCTTAATGTATAAAGTTAAATATGGATTGTTACCTAGTAATTTCAGGGACATTTTTAGTGTTAAGTCATCCAAGTATCATTTAAGGAATAAGGATTTTCAATTACCCAGATTTAACAGTGAACGGTACGGGAAACATTCTATAAGGTACTTTGGTCCATACATATGGTCTAGATTGGACAGCGAAATCAAGGAGAAACCTACCTTAAAATCCAGCATACGGCGTGTTAACCTTGTAGATCTTGTAAGTGACAATTGTGGCCCCTGTCCTATTTATAGTTCTTGAGAACTTTTAGCAATATTTTTTAGCATTTTCCTGTATATCCTAATAGGATAACTCCTGTAATTTGTATAAATCCTTTGTATAAATTTGCATAAATGTATAATATTTTTTCTTTTCCTAATATATTTTGTTGTCCCCAATTAGCTTTTGTAAGCTAAAGAAATCAACACTTAAATAAAGTTGTTATGTTATGTTATGCAGTGTTCCAAGAGCATTTGAAAACAATGGTTTGTACAAAATTTGGGGGGCAAAGTGTATTATGGGGAATGTGAAAATGGTCAATGAGTCTATTTCCCAGAACGTCGAGATGATGCCTTATGTTTAGCACTGAAAGTGGACTATTCGCTATTTTCACAAATCCCATGATACAGTTCATTTTGGGGGTTATTTGCATTAAAAAAATGGATATCCAGTTCACTGAAGAATGAACAAGTGTCAAGAGTAAACGACTTGTATTGTTTTTATGTGTAGTATCCGTTCCTCCGCACGCAGTGCCAGCCTACGTTGTATCACGTGATATTGCATTAAATCAGTTTTCTAAAAAACATGGCGTGTATTCACTGACGATCTTACATTTGGCGACGAGGATGGCGCATTACAACAAGAAAACCAGAAGCAGCGAAGAGAAAGTCAGCGTAATCAACGGCTAAGACCTCAAAGCACTTAAGCGACCGAAAATTTAGACGAAAGAAGAAGAAAAGAAAGAAGGAAACGCCGAAGCGAACTCGCGAAGAGACCACGTACTCCATAAGAAATCATGCCAGTTACGCCAGGCCAAGGACACGCGCTGAATCCGACAGAAATAAGAGTACTCAGCGTCAGAAAATCACTAAAGATAGAGCCATTTAAGATTCCAGAAAATCCCCTGGAAGTTGGACGCGCGTGGAGAGAATGGATTGAAGACTTTGAGGACGAAACATCGTATTTCGAAATCACAGAAATAAGAGACCGCGTGAACGCCTTGAAGATTTACGGTGGCAAAGAAATCAAGAAACTCGCACGTAACTTACCAGAAACAGCGCCAGTGGTCGGAGACGATGATTACAAGAAGCTGAAAAGAAAGCCCAACAACCGTTTCTTACCAAAAAGGAACAAGCATCACGCCAGATTCACGTTTAACAAGCAAAAACAAATCGCAGGAGAGAGTGTTGTCACATACTCGGCGCGACTGCGCGAAAAATCAAAGGATTGCGAGTTCGGCGAGCAAACAGATGGCAGAATACTGTAACAATTGATACAAACCATCAAGGACAGCGAGCTCGTTAAAAGAAGCATTCAGAAGAAATGGAACCTCGATAAGTTCCTTGAGGAAGCAAGCCAAAGAGAAGATATCAACCAGCAAGTCAAAGATATGAAAGATTTCAAGATATCGAAAGTCGCGCATGAGTCAGAGGATTTTTCGCCGAAGAGTGGCAAGTGGGGCAGAAGAAGAAACTCGAAGAAGAAACTGTCGCGACCTCCCGGAAAACGAGACCACAAGAAGGAAGAGAAAAAGAAAGGCGAAAGCTGTGGTTACTGTGGAAAGACAGGAGCAAACCCTCCAGGCCGAAACTGCCCAGCATGTGGACAACGTTTAAAGTGTGGCAAGTACAACCATTATGCATCATGTTGCAGAATCGGTGCCAAACCTCAAGAGGGATCTAAGGAGACCAAGAGAGAGCGAGTCAAGAAAACAACAGAGGCTGAGGAGACAAGCAGTAACTCAGATGATGATTACATCGACCTTCAGGAGACAGAACAACACCTACACCGAGTGAAGAAGATAAGATCAGGTCCAAATCAAGACACCGTACCAATGCGTATCGGAGACATTGATGCTTTCGTTGAACCAGATAGTGGAGCAAGCGCAAATGTGATGGATGAATATCAGTTTAAGACCCCAAGCACAGATCACAAGAAATTAAGGAACTTGAGCCCAGCAGAGACACACTGAAGACACTTCAATCTAATCTTACAGTCAAAGGCGAATTCACTGCCACATTGCGGAACAAGAACCGAGGCATACAGAGCAAATTCTTAGTGATCCAAGGGAAGATGGACTCTCCCCCACTCCTAAGTAAAAGCACACTGTTGAAACTTGGAATGCTCAAAATCGATCCAAAAGGAACACTCAAAGAAACCAATGAACTGAGAATCAAAACTGTGAAAACACCGGATGACAGCACCGAAACAGTACTGAGCGAATACAGCGACGTATTCCAAGGGATCGGCTGCTTTCGGGACAAGAATACAGGCAAGAAGATGGAAGTCAAGCTAGAAATGGAAACAGACGCGAAACCTGTGGCTCAGAAACCACGCCCTGTACGGTATCACCTACAGAAACCACTTAAAGATTGGCTGGACCACGGAGTGAAGGAGGAGATATTCGAGAAAGTTCCAGATGGAGAGGCGATTTCCTGGTGTTCACCACTAGTGGTTCAACCCAAACCAAAATTCACAGAGATGAAGAGTGAAGAGTTAGAGTCTCACATGATCAGAGCATCGCCATGAGAATTCCAAACCAGTCCATGAAGCGAAGTTGGTGCGTCCAATCACCAAGAGTAGAAGACTTCATCTACCGTCTGCACGACTGCAAGATATTTACGAAGCTGGATCTCAGACAAGTTAGCTCTAGACCCCGCCACAAGACAAGTAGCAACATTCAGCACACCTTGGGGGAATTACAGACCCCAACGACTGGTGTTCGGAGCGAAATCGTCACAAGATGTCTTCGACGAGACCATGTTCAGAATCTTTGGGGACATACACCACTGCTTAAAGGGACACGGTCACGGTCTGCGCATGCTCGTGTAGCTGATCGAAACGGGCTGACTTTTTCAAGCTTCTAGCAATCACAAATTCAAAATGGCGTCTAGCAGAGGATCCGGACATGGCGGTAAACGCATCAACTCAGGGCGGAAACGAAAGGTCGAAGACAGAGGGGAATTTGCTTTAGATAAAGATTGCATTTGCTTTAGATAGGCAAAATATAGGCAGAATTCTTCAACTTACCGATATTTCCATAATGGCGGTCGAGCTTGACAAGTCTCGGAGAGAGTGAATGCTACTGCGCATGTCAACCGGTGACAGTGTCCCTTTAAACCAAAGGGACGACATACTCCTGGGAGGAAGAGACCGGACCGAACATGGAGGAGCAATGGAGACTGTCCTAAAGCGACCGAGAGATCACGGAATCGCCTTTAACAGAGAAAAGTGTCAGTTTGGAATGGAACAAATTGAGTTCTTCGGACATGTTTTCACCAAGGATGGACTGAAGCCATCACCTGACAAAGTAAGAGCAGTCAAAGAGTGTGGAGTGCCTGAGAAAAAAGAGGCAGTACGAAGTTTCCTGGGAATGGCAGGCTACCTGGACAACTTCATACAGAATTATGCAGCCATAGCAGCACCTCTGTACCAGCTAACCAGGAAAGAAACCAAATTTCACTGGGGTAAACAAGAAGAGGAAGCATTCAGAAAGATACAAGACACCATCTCAAATGAGTAGACCATGGCATTCTTCGACCCAAGCAAACCCATAATCCTCCGTACAGAAGCAATCTTCAATGAAGGATTATCAGCGGCCCTGCTCCAGAAGACAGACAAAGGCATACAACCGGTACACTTCATTAGCCGAACAATGACAGAAACCGAAAAAAGGTATAGTCAAACCGAGAAAGACGCTATGGCAATCAAATGGGCCAAGGAGAGGCTGAAAATTTACCTACTTGGAGCACCCAGATTCAGAATCGTGACTGCCCACAAACCACTCGTACCTTTGTTTAACAAAGTAAAGGCCAGGAAAGGATGAAAGCAGATCCCTTAGACTTCCTCTCCAGACACCCTCTGCCTGAGACAGGGCATGACGAAACTGAGAGGATCATCCGATGGAACGTGAATGCAGAGCACGCTGTGATCGTCACACGAATCAGAGAGGAAACTCGGAAAGATGAGGTCATGCAGCGATTAGCCAAGAGGATCGCTAAAGGGGACTGGGAGAAACACAAGAGAGACAAAGACCTTGAACCCTACCTACATGTGAAACAGGAGTTATCAGTTGCAGAAGGACTTATCTTCAGAGAACTTCGAATCGTACTACCACCAGCACTTCAGAGGAAAGTGGTTAAACTAGGATTCAGCCTAGGACACTTAAGAAAAACTAAGACCAAGCAAATGCTCAGAGAAAAATACTGGTTCCCACTGATGAACAGCATGATAGACACAACTATTGACCAGTTTTATGAGTGCCAAGTAACTACGAAAGGAGACAGAAGAACCAATCAAGGTGACCAGCATCCCAAACCGCCGTTGGGACACAGTATCCATAGACTATGGTGGACCGTACCCAGATGGACACTACAATCTTGTCCTAATTGACAAAAGAACCAGATACCCAGTGGTAGAGTCTGTACCATTAACCGACTTCCAGACCAACAAGGAGAGATTGAAGCACATCTTCGCAACATATGGAACTCCAAGGAGAATTGAGAGCGACAACGGACCCCCGTTCAATTCCAAAGAGTTCAATGAATTTGCAAAGCAAGAAGAATTTCAGCACCACAGGGTGACAGCCCTCCACCCAAGAGCGAATGAAGAAGCAGAAAGATTCATGCAAACCCTAAACAAGACAGAGCAAATTGCAAATCTGCAAGGCAAAAACCGTCTTGAGAGAAGAAACGCGGTTCAAGACATGCTCATCGCCTACAGATCAATGCCGCATCCAGCTATTGGAGTTGCACCTTACGAGTCCCTCAAGGGGACACCTGTGAGAATGAAGTTGGATTACATTAAACCTGAACCACAGAGAAATGAGAAGGATAAAATCATAGACCGCAGAGATGCAGAATACAAGCAGAAAATAAAGCAACAGAGAGAAGGGAGAAAGACCAGAGAGAATAATCTGCTACTAGGAGATTACGTGCTTGTCAAGAAACCAAGGAATAACAAGTGGAGTACACCCTATGAACCTGTGTTCTATGTTGTGTGCAGCATTCGTGGTTCCCAAATAACAGCCAGACGTGTGACAGATGGACGAAAAGTTTGCCGAGATGCCAGTCAATTTAAGCTAGCAAATGCAGTAATCAACACCACCGATAAACCAGAGAAGAATGAGGAAGTACAAACACCACAGGCAGTTCCAGACCTTTAGACCCCAGAAAAGGGGACTCCACCCAGTGCACCACCTGACCCGCTAGATACGAAGGCAAATGCAGAGAAGCCAATAGAGCCACCCAGTGCAGAGATAATTCCGTAACAAGAAACTGAACCAGAACAAGAAGCAGAGCATAACAGACCAGCGGATAGTCCAGCAGTGATGAGACCCAGACGGGAAAGGCGCCAGCCTTCATATTTGAAGGACTATATGTTAGCTTAACAGTTGATTTAGGTTTCGTTATCGGATTGAACTTGTTAGTTACAAGCTTTTGTTAGTTTGGGAGGGATGTAGTATCCGTTCCTTCGCACGCAGTGCCAGCCTACGTTGTATCACGTGATATTACATTAAATCATTTTTCTAACCAACATGGCGTGTATTCTTGGATTTCACATGACGTCACGGCCGCCATGTTGGTGTCCCCAAACAATGAAATGGCGGCCATGTTGGTGTCCCGATCCAATCCTCCGGGAATTGAAGGCTATCATTATGCTAACGTCTTCTTTTGTTTTCGTTGAAAAACATGGCTGTTGATCACGTGAGTGAAACCCAAGAATTCACTGACGATCTTACATTATGCAAAGAACCCCCCAAAACGTATTGCATTATGGGAATGGGAAAGTAGCGAATTGACTATTTTCACCATCCCATAATGCAATATGTTTTAGGGGGCCTTTAAATAGAAACAATACAAGTTATTTACTCTTGGAACTGTGTCATGCTCGCCACCGATGCGGCACAGGTTCGCTTCCCACACTCGGCGTAATATGTGGGTTGGGTTTGACTCCGTGAGGTTTTTTCGTCGGGACTCCGGTTTTTTCCAATCTCCTACAAAACAACATTTGAGTTGATTTTTCTTTACAATGTTCCCAATTTGTGCCCCAAAGCTATTATACAAACCAAACTGAGCAGGGGAGGATACAAATCCTGTTACTTATCGATAGGATCAATTGATGAAAAACTATAGCAAAAAAGGAACTTTATTAAAATTTTACAAATATCAGATCTGATTCAATTCCTCTTTTATGTAGGTAATATTGAGGATCCTTGTATAAAAAATTCTACCAGCCACCACATCATGTGTAATGCATTATGGTGGGCACATCACAAAACGAAGTGCAAGTGATCCTAGTATGAGCTGCAGCCGCTAAAGCCACACAAACGAAAAGTATTAGGGAAAGCCTCGCGAAGGCAAGAGAAAACGAAGCTACACGGTTGAAAGAAGTGGACTTCAATTCTGTTTTGTTTTCAAGACTTATAACATTTCTCTCTAAAAAAAGTAACATCATGCATTGCATAGATAATCATTTTTCCTTGACGTTTAAAAAGGTAGTTCGTATCCGTAATCTTCTAGGCTCACCATACGTTTTCAAAGGAAATACTTATCTTAATCCAGATAAACGAGTCCAAGATGTGTTTGAAACATCTCAGACACAAAGAAATCTGAAGACAAGAACGATGAAAGTATAGAATGGGACTGTTGGTGCGACAAGGCAAAAAAATGTTAGACTGCTGAAGTCATAGATATCGAGTAATACTGGTTGTAACGTCGGTGCATGACAACAATACTCTAAGTTAACACAAAACTACCTTGATCTTTTTGTTGGGTTTTTGTTTTTTGTTTTGGGAGGGGGCAGGTCGAGGGGGAAACATGCACTTTAAACTCATTTACTAGTCCATTTGACTAATATAATATAGATGGACGATATTACACGGTGGGGAAAAGATATGAATTTTATGTTCGAGCGGCAAGAACAATATCTCACGCGTTTGCTGCGCTCACACGTAAGATATTGTTGCTGCCACGACAAGATAAAATTCATAACTTCGAGCTAATGTGAAATTTTCTTTATTATATAGACAGGAGTGTTTTATTCTCCATTTTGCTTTCTAAAACCGAGCACAAACTTCACAGCAAATTCTTGCAGCAAGACGGCAGGAATTTCTTCAATTTTTGCATTTCTTCTTCACTTGCAAGAAACTCCTTGAATAATCTTAAGTTGTATGAAGTTTTATTCTTAGTGTTAGCATTTTCTCGTTTCTCAGAGAATAATTTTACGTGATCTTCAGAGAACTTCACGAATCTATCGCTGGCCATTTTTCACTGACTGTTTGCACAAACAACCATGCAAAGGCGGCAAATGACGTCATCGATATCCTCACTGGTGAGGATACGAAAAATACACCACTCGGGTGTATTTTCCAGTAAAACACTCCTGTCTATATAACTAGATATAGCTCTCACTAAGTGCCAACGAGGAACCATTCATAACAAATACTAATTGGTAATTTTAAAACACAGAGTCATGTTTTGTGCACGGCATGTTTTTGTAGTCAAGTATTCAAGACAACTGCAATGTCTGAAATTGTTAAGTGAATATTTCGATCGACAAGGGTTTTTGAGCACTATGCACAATGAAAAACAATTTGGCATACACACGTTGTATGACTTCAAAGAAAAAAAATTTTGTTGACTTTGGATATAAATATCATATATTAAACGATAACGTCAAACTAAAACTCTTCAATCAAATGCGTCGTTGCTCAGAGACTAGAAAAAACGAGATGCTTCCGTGAAGCATACACTGGGTTGCCTGTGGTACGTGTTACAGAAAATCAGAAGGCACTGAATTGTGTGGTATTGAAATACAGCATTCCAGTCTCTGAAGAATAACAAATAAAAGAGAAGCGAGAAACATTGGCTTCTGGGCTAACATGTTGATAATTTTCAAGTTCCCTCACAACCTCTTTTCATCACAAGAGTGCATCTGACAGCTTTGTAATACTAAAGTTCACTGAAGTTAAGCCCTATCCGGCGGGGTTAGTGTCTGGATGGGAGACCAAAACAATAAACCCCTCATAAAACAGAAGCATCTGACCGAAAATACTATTAACGCTAACAAATGCGAACTCAGCAAGGTACAAATTTTGTTAGCTTGCTTTATGCAAAACAAATATTGATGTAAAAGCAAATAACTATTGATACACAGTTTTTAGAAAGAGCAGAAGGAAGTTTCCGGGATGGTCGATCGAGAAGAAAATATTTTGGGAGATTTTTGCTACGTTCAAATAAATCGCAAAATCGAAAGTGACATGGCCGGAATTCAGCGGGCGCCGTGATTAAGTTACCGCGGCATGTTTACTCGCCAAGCAGTGAAGCATCTGTGTCAAATGATGGCAAGATACCGGGTTTTTCTAAGTTTCTTTTTCTGTCAAGCGTTATAAAGTTTGACAATGAAATGAGCGAAGTCAAAACAAAGATCACAATCGCGCAACTCTTGTTTATGCAAAGTCAAAATTTACTCTCCAAGACGCGTACGACGGTATTTATCACCAGGTAGATTCAATTCAGTTTAAAGAGGTTTCTCAGTTTCTTTGATTGCTTTATGCCCGCTGGCGTTGTCTGGATTTGGCACGCTGGCCGAATTTGGCCCCGTGGCCGAGTACTCTTTTGGCTCGCTGGCCGATTGTTGAGCTTGCTAGCCCGATAAATATACCACAGTGGCACTTAACTAAAGTACAATCACGTAGAATTGGTAATAAAAACAAATAAAACTAACAAAAACGGGTGAAAATGACGTTTTTCTTACCTCAACTTGGTCTCAACTACACTCGATGAATGCCAAAGCCGGTGAGCATCGACGATCAGAACCATGTGGCCTTGACGTCAATTTTCACTACGTCATTGGAATCTCAGGAATCTTACCTTACACTCAGGAATCTTACCTTACAAACAGACCTCTCGATCACTCGAGATTTTTTCCGCCTGCACAGTACTTTCGCATGGCTCTATAATGCTGCCGCCTCGCAGCCTCGCGTCTTCCCTCGGCTGGCTCGTTGGCAATAACTAATAGTTGACACAACAATTGATGTTAAATTTGTTTGCGGCCCACTTGTCGCCCTTTTCCTTTCTTAATTTTCTTAATGAAAAGGGAATGAAAACTGTTTGAGTACGTTATTGTCAAATTAACAGACATATTTAAATTTTTAAATGTGTTAAATCAAAACCACTCTTTTCGCGTTAATGGAGATTGTCACGCACGCTCACATTCCACAGACGTTCTGCAGATCAAATAAACAGGAAAAAATTCACCAGTCGACCATAATATTTTTACTCTCCGAGACCGGGTCAACGTCTCTTCCTGCATTAAAAAACATTCAACAGTAATTTCCTCGCAACGGAAAGAAAAACAGTTTTTATCGATCTTTATCATTGCGATCGATCAGCAAAAAATGCAGATTTCATCAGCTTGTTTGTGTTGAAACTCCCACGGGGCTGTGCTCAAGAATTTTGCCCAGTAATAGAAAAGATGAGCTCTTCTGAATTAAACGAAACATTAAAAAAATCGCAACTTAGTTTTCACATGTGTTGAAATCTTTTAGTCATGAGTGTAAGTGTACGTTCGGCAACACTACTTTAATTTTGCTGATTGGTAAAGATGTATATTATATCTGCTATTCTGTCCGTTGATTTCACTGATAGTCTCCTCCTTCTCTTGAAATTTATTCACGCAATAATTCGCTCCACTTTTCTTTTAAAAAATTATGTCTGTGTATTAGATGAGAGAAAACAAAGCTGATCTTCGTGTCATTTAACCGCCGCACCCGAAAATAACTGAGTGAAACACGAAAATGAACAGGTCTGTTGGAAGCGTGCTTGAATTTCAACAAATGAGCCCCAAAATCGGCAAGAATTTGTAACGCTGATGAATAATAAAGCAGTTTCTATTTCCACAACAATGGAATTACCTGGTGATAAATAATTTCGTCTAGGAGAGCGAATTTTTGACTTTGCAGAAAGATTGGTCAACCTCAAGAGTTGG
>OX421447.1:37923336-37925836 GCA_949126865.1 Montipora capitata
TGGTTTCTGCAATGCCGCCCTCACCAGAAGTTTTCGTATGAAAAAAAGCCCAGTTTAAGTTTATTTGTTACGGATAAAAAGGTCGATTTAGGATCCAAATGTTGTGATTGTGAAAAGTTGAAGGAATACAAGTAAACTCTTACCTCAGTTTCCTTGCGTTTACTTTCAAGTACGTGCTTCTGACTCTCTTCAACAGCTGAAAGCCGGGTTATTATTGACTTAAAGGCCAGATCACTCTTTTGTGTGAAGTCTGAGTATGCCTTCCTCAGTTCCAGATTTTCTGATGCAAGCTTATGTTGTGCTTCATTGCTCAATTCAACTTTCTTTCTCAGCTCCCCTACTTCATTCTCCAACTCCGCATTTTTACTTGCAAGACTCAATGTCTGGCTCAGGTGCTGTTCAATGGAATCTCGAATGTGAGGTTCCAGAGTACTACGCATGTCCTGATAGGAAGAAATATACAGTAATCATGATCTTCGTTGTTTTGTCTGAAACTTATGTAGCTAAGTATAAGTGTCATTCTATTTTGGAAGACTGTAAATCAGATTAAACCACATGAAATTAAAGTAACTAAATCACGTGTTCGTCAACTGGAGTATCCACAGGAAAAGCTCTCGGAGCGGATTGAAGAAAAAACAAACGATGACCACATTAGAGAAAGGAAAGTATCCTCACAATTGTGCTACCCTCAGCGCTCTAACGCAGAGTCCTCGCTCAGAAATTTGGTTTAATTTAAAATGGACATGAAAACGAAACTTTAACTGATAATTCGCACAAGCCTCCAAAGGATACAGTTGTAAAGTTAATGTAATTAAAAGCCTCTATTTGCATGTCTAGTGAACATAAAATGGTAAAAAAAAACAGCGATTTTAGACGGATTATTAATAGCGCTGAAAGTGCGTGTGCGGAGCAACATGGTTAAGAAAATATGCTAAACTAAGAAATTATGGTTTTAGGTTTGGCGTCATCTTACAACCATTCGTCGGTACGTTCCGCCTTTTCATATGCAAAAACGTGGACAAGTACTCTATAATTTTATTATTCCAAACAAAAATAAAGTTCTGGAAGCTATTTTGAAAGAATCTTCTCCAGAGATACCGTAAATACTCTATTAAGCCCCTCGGAGAGGGGCTTACTTACTTCAAGCATGTTTAAGGGGATCGTAATAGAGAGGCAGGGCTTATTTGAGAAGGAAGGGGCGGAGGGGGTGCTTATTTAATTTAACGAGACGCATTACCGGTAGCTAAGAAAAGAAACAAACAAACTAGAGTTACGGTTCCCTACTTTGTGTTTTGGACCAAGGTAATGACTATCTAATATGGAAATTTGAGTGATAAATGTAGTTAAATACAATTTAACCCAGTTAACAACGAGGAGCAAACGTTATACCTGTGGGCGCTGTTGTCTAGCGATGCGTTGTGTTCTTAGCATTGTGTTTTTAGCGTTGTGTTGTTTCTCCAAGCCTTTCCAACCCTATTACACCCCTATCTGCAGTGCGTGCAGTCAGCGGCTCCAGTTGCTATTAAAGGTCGGTCCGTTTGCAATGGTCAGCGGTCTACTCATCATGCGTGCAGCTCAGCGGTATTTTACTGTGCGGTTAGCGGAGCGTTTAGTTGCTGGTTTGTTTGGGATTGCGTTCCCCCTCGCTTCCCTCCCATTATGGGGTTGGGGATTGTTTTAGTCTGGCATGTTTGCAGTCATCTCGGCTCATTGTCTTTGCCAGTGTTTTTTCATTCCTTTATTTAGATGGTTTTCATTATTATTATTATTATTATTATTATTATTATTATTATTATTATTATTCAGTCTATTTTGATTGGCTTCCACTGAATGTCTTTCAGTGTGACTAGTGCCCATGTTGGTGTTATCCTATTGTAATTTGTTTATCCCTTCGTTGGGGAGGGGGCTCGTGGCTGGATTGTGGATACTGCTGGCCATGGGGGTGGTTCCATCCTGCAGAGGTTGGGTTCCTGGCCAACCGTAGAAAAACCATAATGGGAATTACCAAATTTACATTTTTGCCAATTTTCCATTAATGAGATTTTTGTTTGGAAGAATTTTCATACCCCATTCCCATTAATGTGTATTACTTCTGTAAATGTAATTTCATAAATTTCCATGAATGGAAATAAGATTGATAATACCATTAGTGGGTATATGAAATCCATGAACGGTTCTCTGTTAACAACCATGAATGGGGAAAATGATAATGCAGTCGTGTAAATTCATGAATTATAATCTGTCATGTGAAATATAAAAATACCATGAATGGAAATCGGCTAAGTTAAAAAACAGTACTGGGTACATGAAAATCCAGTAATGGATCACTATTAAGTACCATGAATGTAAAGAATTGTTTCCATTCATGTAAAGACAAGAGGGTAGATCCCATGAATGGAAATCAACTCAATAATAACAGTATGACATCCATTGATAGTTATCTTCAAAAAACCATGAATGGGAAGAATAATCCATTCATGGATAATTATATTAATATAAC
>OX421447.1:37943336-37955836 GCA_949126865.1 Montipora capitata
ACTCGTGAAAATTCTCGGGGAAGATGACCAATGGTATGGGTTTCTGACAAAGGAACATATCGATGCCCTGGCCGAGTTTGTGGCTCTGAAGGAAGAGGGTGACTATAAATGGTCTCATTTTGTTGTGTATCTCGCATGGTTGACGAGAACTATTGGGCCTGAGCTAGCGTACTATACCTGGCAGACCCCCGAAAAACAATACCTCAAGGACATTCCTAGCATTCTCGAGCTGACGGTTCGTCTCCTCGTTACCAAGAGATGCCGAAATGTGAAAGGCAGAGCCTTGCATCCAGCGTAACAGCTTACACGGATCCTGAGACACCAGGATCCTTAGGCAGTGTGCCCTGATATGCCAAGGTGCAAGGACTGACATTGCGTGAGGCATGCAAGGAGTTGCAAGGAGAATTCGCCTATATGCTTCACCGACCTGTACAGCGGCGATTCAAGATGTCACCTGTCTTGGTGTTTCACAAGGACAATCAATGGCAGGCGGATATTGTGGAGATGCAACCTCTCAAGAAATGGAATGGTGGGAATCGATACCTGTTGACCATGATTGACACGAGGACGTATGTTTCTGTGCTCTGTGTTCCGTGCACTTGTGTTTGGTTTTTGTTATTCTACAACTTATCTTTGATAAGTTAAATTTTTTTACTGGTTGGCAACAATGCCACCTAAACGAAGCGACAAGAAAACAAATGTTAACTCGGCTACAGACCAAGAACAAGAGGACATAATGAACAACCCTGTACAAAGTGAAGATGGAAAGATGGCATCCTTCGAAGATGTTTTGGACCGCCGCTTGAAGCAGCAAAGTGAATTTCTCACTGATCTATTCACCAAGTTCTTCAAAATGATGAAAGATGAGCTCAACGAATTTGGAAAGAGTCTGAATTTTCTGGCTCAGTTGTTCAAAAGCCGATTAATGCTAATCACAGATTAAAAATTAACCAAGGAGTTTATTTCTCTGCTCCCAAATGCTGTTCAACGCCGATGTTCGGCAAAGTTTTACATTAGAAGAAGTTAATATTGAAAAACAAAAATAAGCAAAAGAAACTTTCACCAAAAAGTTAAAAACATGAAACAAAAGTTTACACTGACCCTGGATTACGTTAATCGGCCTTCGAACAACCGGGCCCTGAGTTCTAAGTATGATGAATTTGCCAAATCTGCTAACGAGATGAGAGAATCACTCGACTCTCTGTCTATGGAGAATAAGCGATTATGTGAACGAGTTGCAATGCTCGAATCCATGGTTGTAGCCTGTGACAGTGAGATGGAAAACGTAAAGCAGTATATTCGTCGGGACATGCTAGAATTACACGGTGTTCCGGTTAAGCAGGATGAGAATACAAATGAAATCGTGAAAAGTGTTGTTAGTCTTCTCGACCATGGTTATCAATTTCATGAACAAGACATTTCCATCAGCCACAGATTGCCAGCCCCAGAGGGTAAAATCCCACCGATTATTGTCAACTTCACACGTTGCAAAACCTGTGATCGTATCTTTAGCTTGAGACGACAACTGTAAGGCAAGTCAACCCTAGATTTGGGTTTTCCGACCGAGAATCGTATCTATTTAAACGAGAGTCTTACCCAGAGAACAATAAGAGAGCTATTGAAAGATGTGAAGGCGTTTAAGAGAGATTATCATTTCAAGTTTGTGTGGACCAAGCAAGGGAAAGTCTTCCCCTTAAGAAAGATGATAGTTCTTCTTCAACTGCTCGCTCCTTCCCAAGTTTAGAAGAATTTGCTGCCTTCAAAGAAGCGTCACTCCGAGGAAATGCAAACTAACTCTTTTGAATGTTACGAGATAAGTTGTTTATATAATGTTTTTATTTTCAATATTCCTCCTGATAGTTTACCTTCCTGTCATCTTGATGATGACGAATTTAGTGTTGCAATTTATGAACTTGCTAATGGTACCGTGAACTTTAATAGTGATCGATTGTTTAGCCTTAGATTTAATCCACTTATTTCAGGAAATAGAAATCTAGCGCTCTTAAGTGACTTGGATCCCGACTCTAATTTTAATTTTGATATGTTTCGTTGCGATTACTTTACGGAAAACCAATTTAATGAGTTATTTGATAAAACACTCTCCTCTTTCTCTAATTGTTTGTTTGTAATTTTACTCGTTTTCTTGCGAATGTTGATAGTAAATTCTCAATAATGGGAGTAATTGAGACCTGGCTTAAAGATTCTGGGTATTCTTTTGACATTGATGGGTATGATTTTATTCACAACCCCTGTCCCAATAGAATTGGTGGAGGTGTTGGAATCTATGTTGACAATGATCTAGAATTTAAACTTCGTCCAGATTTGGCTATCACTGACATGTCATCACCTTCCACTGAGTCCTTGTTCATTGAAATCCGCCGGCCTTTATCAAAAAATATAATTATTGGTGTCATCTATAGACCGCCAGACTCTAACGTTAATAACTTTGTTCAAAATTTTAGTTCTCTTTTGGCTAAAATTGGAAAAGAAAATAAGTTGTCCTCCTTGTTGGGTGATTTTAATTTGAATCTCATGAATTACCATTCTCATAGTGTTATAGGTGAATTTCTGGATGTTACATATGCTAATTTGTTTGTTCCTTTAATCGTAATGTTGATGAGAGAAAATATACTGCTGGCTTATTTCTTGACTTATCTAAAGCTTTTGATACCGCTCATCACAGTATTCTACTTGGTAAACTTGAGCATTATGGGATCCGTGGACTGGCCCTTGAATGGGTCAAGAGCTATCTTTGCAACAGGTTATAGTATGTTGAGTTCAATGGCATTTCATCCTCTTATAAGGAAATCTTGTGTGGTGTACCTCAGGGGTCAGTCCTTGGTCCCTTATTCTTTTTAATTTATATTAATGATATATGTCATCTTTCCAATCTTTATGACCTAGTCTTATTTGCTGATGATACAAATCTATTTTTTTCACATCTTTAATCTTTAATCAAAGTAATTGCCACTAGCGCATAAATGCTAATCCGGCAACGGAGCCGCCAGCAGTCGCTCAATTTACATGTACGGCGTTACAAGTACAGTTACATGGTAAAATAACAATTAAGATTACATAGTATGAAATTACAATCACATGGTATGACAATAAACGAGGTATTAAGTTAAATTAACATGTTAGAGTAGTGGGCACTCTCCGGATAAATTCTGGGTACGATGCCGATCTAACAACATCAGCTGGTAACATGTTCCATGCAGGGATTGATCTCCAGACTTTAACACATACTATCAATTCTGAAATGCTTGATTTATCTGACTGGTTTAAAGCAACTAAGTTGTCTCTAAATGTTAAGAAATCAAAAAAACTATGTAATCTTCAAACCAATTAAGGCAAAGAAGAGAAGAATTTGATTTAAATATTGAAATTAATCGTCACAAGATGACCCGCATTAAGGAAGTTACTTTTCTTGGTGTTATTTTGGATGAAAGCCTTTCATGGAAACCACATATCTCTCATATTGCTTGCAAAATTTCTAAATCTATTGGTATTATTGGTAGATCAAGTCCTTGTCTTACTAAGCTTGCCTTGAAAACGTTGTATTATTCGTTAGTCTACCCTTATTTTCAATATTGTATTATAGTTTGGGGTTCAACATACCATGCATTGCATGGAAGAAAACACCATCGCATCAGAACCCATCTTGGGATGGCAAGTTCGCGTCAATCATACCTAGGCCTCCATGGAGTGGTTGACTTGGTGTGAACGTAACCTAAGAAACCAAGCCTGGTTAGCCCTGTCAGAAGAGGAGACTGAGCAACATGAAGCCATAGCCTGAGCCTACGGGCATGCCGTTGCAGCTCACCATCCTCTACACCGCCAAAGGATCCAACAAGCACAAAACGATGGTGAGTACCAAATCCCTGGCACCCGGCACATGGTCGACGGATACAATGCAAAAACCAATACCGTCTACGAATCCCACAGGTGTTTTTGGCACGGATGTCATACCTGCCATCCTCAGTGCATGGACGTACACCTGACACTCTTAGACCGGACCATGGACGGAACTAGAAGTGGCCAAACAGAAAGGGTACACGATCACACAACTCCATGAAGTATGGCATTTCACAGAAAGACGTACGGGACTCTTCCGGTCCTATGTGAACACGTGGCTAAAGATCAAAGAAGAACCCAGCGGATGGACAGAAGGGTGTCACCGAAGCCCAGAAACAAGCCCACATCGACTCCTACTATGCCCAGGAAGGTATCTGCCTCGACGCATCCAAGATCACCAAGAATCCGGGGTTACGTGCCCTGGCCAAGATTATGCTCAATTCAATGTGAGGAAACCCAAGTACAAGAATTCACTGCCCCTCAACCGCTCGTGACATTCCTGGACAGCAATCCACATGATGTGCCTAACGTCAGTGCCCTCACAGAGGACTGCGTGAAAGTTCATAACAAATTACAACCCTACAATGTCCTTCCCTTACCCAATCTCAACATTTTCATGGGGGCTTTCACCACTTGCCATGCCAGACCACAACTCTATCTAGCTATAGATCACCTTGGCAAACATGCACTCTACTTTGACACCGACTCAGTCGCCGACCTTCATAGTCCCAACGACCCACCATTGTATCCCCCGCATGGAGCCTATCTCAGTGAGTTCAAAGACGAACTCAAGCCTGGAGACCACATCATTGAATTCGGTTCAGGCAGTCCGAAGAACTACAGCTACAAGAAGGTCAGCAGTAAGACCACATGCAAGGTACGTGGGTCATCATTGAACATGGAAAGTTGCGCACAACTGAATTATGACATCTTGCGCCAGAACACATTCGACAAATTGCACCATCCTCTAGACCAACGCCGCACCACACGCGTCACACAGTCTCACACCATTCACAGAAACTCCAAGGACTAAACTCTAAAAATGCAACCATCCCATAAAGATTATCGACTCGTCTATTCGAAACGTGTCCTGGATCCTACCACTGCCAAGACCTATCAGTATGGCTACGAACGCTTGACCCCTAGGGATCTGGACCTACTAGATTGCTTAACAGAGCTGTAACACTTTGCTTTTGAGACGAGG
This sequence comes from Montipora capitata, assembly GCA_949126865.1. Taxonomy (NCBI): domain Eukaryota; kingdom Metazoa; phylum Cnidaria; class Anthozoa; order Scleractinia; family Acroporidae; genus Montipora; species Montipora capitata. The sequence goes on from OX421447.1 coordinate 37,948,396, forward strand.
TTCGGCACTTGAGCCCTCGCACGTTCCCGCTTGTAACTAGGCACTTTGTCTTTTTTTTTCATTAAACCATTTACATGTAAGATTCGTAAACCCACTATGTTGCCATCTTGAATTCAATGATGTCATACCCTCATCCTATTGCTTCTTTTTTCCAAGATGGACTTTGACCCCTAACTGTGCACGTGATAATGGCGGACACTATGACGTCATTTTTAATAGCCAATCAGAACATGATGCATCTTATTAAAATTTCAAATCAACCAATCAGAAGCCTCCTTTTTTAACTGTCAAAACTGGGGTTATATGGGTGCATAATACTAGTTTTATTGCATTCATTATTTAACCTTTGCCACAGGCAATTCACAATTATAATTTATGAGCTCAAAGTACAAAAAACAAAACAAATAAAGACCTGTTCCCATGTGCCCAAGGTTTCTCTCCAGAAGTGGATAGGTAAGTGTTTAAAGGATATTCCATTACACAAAATATAAATTATCACAAAAACTAGAAACGACAAAGTGACACAATGAAGTGACCAGAGAAGAGGAGGAGGAGAGTCTGGTTAAGCCCAAGAAATAACAGTCTTGGTGTGACAACAATTTGCATTGGTCACATGGTTTTGAGAGCACTTTGGAATAAATGTGCACGACTAAATTTGTGAATGCTCATTTATTCCAAATTGCACACAAAAAAATCATGTGATTACTTATTAATAATATGCATGAAAAACTTTGAAGACGAGATTATTGTAATTTATCAGTGGAAATGCACGAGTATCACGCAATCATGCAAAGATTGCGTGATCGGGTATGTGCATTTGATTGGGCATCTGAGACTTTCTTTGATCATTGACCAATCAGAATGCTTGATTTGTTATATTATCTTTTTGCAGTGAATTACCTTTTTTCTGCACTGTGTTAAACTGAACGTGATGTGTATTATTATTATTACTATTATTATTATTATTATTACTATTATTATTATTATTATTATTATTATTATCATTATTACTATTGTTGTTTTCAGGTCTAACTGAATTTGAAATACGTACTCAAGCACCTTGAGGAAAGTGCAGAACTTTCTCTGCCACTATGCGAGTTCAAGACGCCTTTTCAGGATCTGAATACATCCAAGACTTTAATCTTAAACAGAGTTACTTTTTGCCAGATCCATGTCGATGTTAATTAGAATTTGTGTTAATTCAATTCTTATCTAATTTATGTTATCTTCAAATATACATTTATGGCAAATTAATCGTTAGAATTAATCGTTGGTTAGCTAAGTGTAGCCCAAAGATAATCGGTCGGAGTGCGCTTCAAGAATACATTGTGTTTTTAAGTACAATAATGTAGGTTTGTTTGAAAACTTTTAAAGCCAGGCTACCAGCGTAGCCCTTTGTTTTGTTAGAGTCAAGATAATATTACTAGGCCGTACTTTAGGTGGCACTTCCATAAGTATAGTACAAGAGAGTCTTTTGTTAGGCATATTATTAGGCATATTAGGCATATTACTAGGCTGTACTTTAGCTGGCACACCCAAGAGTACAGCATAACCCAGTCTTTTGTTAAAGCCAAGACAATATTATTAGGCTGTACGTTAGGTGGCACACCCATGAGTACAGTATAATCCAGGGAGGCAGTGTGGCCCAGTGGTTAGGTCGCTTGCCTTGAGATTTGGAGATCCCGGGTTCAAGACTCACTCTGACCACTCGTTGAATTTGTTCCTGGTAGTCCCTGGTTCAACTTCCCAGCTGCACTTGTAAATAGCCAACTGGTTTGCCTCCGGCCAGTTGGGATTCTTAACAGTTGTTGTTGTTCTGTTCCGTTGTTTCGTTGTGTTCCAATGGCCCTGAAAAGCCCCTATGGGGAGCGGTCAATTGAGTATGTATTGTATTGTATTGTATAAACCCAGGTATTTGTTAGAGCCAAGATAATATTATTAGGCTGTACTTTAGGTGACTCACCCATGAATACAGTATAACCCTGTCTTAAGTAAGAGCCAAGAGAATATTACTAGGCTTTACTTTAGGTGGCACACCCATGAGTACTGTATAACCCAGTCGTTAGTAAGAGCCAAAACAATGTTATTAGCCTGTACTTTAGGTGACACACCCATGAGTACAGTATAACCCAGCCATTTGTTAGAACCAAGACAATATTATTAGAGTGTACTTTAGGTGGCACACCCATGAGTACAGTATAACCCGGTCCTTAGAGCGAAAACAATAATATTAGGCTGTACTTTACTAGGTGGGACACCCATGAGCACAGTATAACCCATTCATTTGTTAGAACCAAGGCAATATTATTAGGCTGTACTTTAGGAGGCACACCCATGAGTACAATTTAGATTTTTACCCATTATTAACCTAAAAGCCGCAAATTTTGCATGACAGTGCCCCTTTAATTATTTTGAAGTTTTCGAGTATAGAAGATCTGCCTTAGTCAACTAATGCGATGACTAGGTGATGACTTAACTCAAAGTACATGGGTCCGAAATAACAACGATGTTTCCTTCAGAAAAGTTCAAAATGAGTAATGAATTGGGCATCTAAAAATTAGGAACTAGTTGTACTTGGAAAAATTGAAATGCTTTTACCCGACTGAATTTGCAATATTGTGAAGTAAGTCTATCTCTATTTTAGTAGGAATATGTCACTGCTAACAATGCGATGTGTACATCTTGTACATTCATAGAAAGTTCGTCCACTCTCTGGAAGCTTTGTATCATTTTTTCTCACGGCTAGTAATAGAAAAGTTTGTAAATGCATGCTGATGTATTCTTCAGTCCACCATTTAAAACAAGAATATTATAAATATTATGCCAAAGGGTCACCCCCTTTGTTTTTGGTGGAGTCAAGACAAAGCATTTCTTTAAAAAGTTCTTCAATAGACGTCTTTTTCAATTTTAATTGAGAAGACAGTTTTGTAGAATTGTTTATCATAAGCCAGTGTGTTGAAAGAAAGTAACGGTAATATTTGACATTCAATGAAGGAGTCTTTGTTTGAAGTGTAGTATTCTTTCTTGAAATACGGAAAACACATGTAATTAGTTGCATTTAACCTGCTTGCATATGGATTTCAAACCTTTTTTTAAAGGCTAACATTTACATGTTCAAATATTCAGGTTAGGGTTAGGGAAAGTGTAAAGTGTGGGCTCATTTCCATAAGTAGGGCTAACGCTCACATGGTTCATATGGGATACAAAACTAGCACTTCACATTACACTCGAATCAGTTAAGTCTGTTGAAATGAAAGTGCTACACGGCCCATGTTTGCAAAAACATAACCCTTCCTTGTACTTGTACATGTTCATTGCCATGACCTTAACATCTTCAGTTCCCACGGCCTGCTCCCATCTGACCTTGTAGCTCAGTTGGTAGAGCAGTGTTGATCTAACTCGAAGGTCGTGGGTTCAATTCCCACCCTGGTCAGAGTTTTCCTCTGTCATGTGTGGGTCCAATTCCATTAGTAGGGCTAACGCTCGCATGGTTCACATGGGATACAAAACGAGTACTTCACATTACATTCTAATCAGTGAAGTCTATTTTAGAAACTGCCTTTCAAAACAATGTGAAGCGTTACAACGAAGGGTTGGTACAAACGTGTTGTTTTTCAAGACCTTCTAATAAAGAAAAGTATCTGAAAGTTGTTGTGTGCATTTTCTTTTGTTATTCTGAGATGTAACCAGAATTTCGCAAGATTTTGTGCGTTAAAAGCAGAGAAATTATTCAAAATATGCTTGTGCGGCCATTGTTTGTGTTACGCGTTACATGAACATTCACAGTCCTTTCAACATTCAAGGCCAGAAACTCGCTCAACATGATGAATAAGGTATGGCACTCCTCCGCTTACAGTACTCTTACCAAGCTGAAACTCTATTACAGCTGCATCCTTTCAACTCTCTTGTATGGTTCAGAATGTTAGCCCTTAACGGAGAAGGATTTATCAAAACTGTCCACATTTCACACCAAGAGCCTTCGGCATATCCTATGCATCTTTTGGCCTATGTCATCTCAAATAAAGATCTCTTTGAACGGTGAGGAACTGAACCAATGGCTACCATCCTGATGAGGAGACACTGGAGGTGGATTGGCCATGTTACGTGTCAAGAAGCTTCCATTGTGAAAACTGCTTTACAATGGACGCCAGAAGGGAAACGCAAGAGGGGCCGCCCCAAGATCACGTGGCGACGGACAATGGAGAAAGAAAACAAGGTGATGGGGGAAGACCTGGGGAGACATCAAGCTTATGGCACGGGACCGGCTGATGTGGAGGGAGCATGGTGCTGCCCTACATGCCACTTAGGCGTAAAGGGCATGAGTGAGTGACAACTAAGATTATTTGTACATCAAAAAGACCTATTTGTACGGTATGAGAAAAATTTTTAGCGTGAAATAGCCCTTAGAAGCAGAGATATTGCAATTAACAAGAAAGTACCCCTAGAATGTAGTGATGACCATGCTACTCATCTTACCTGGAAACTGCACTTCTCTTTTTAAATATTAAGTAAAACCATGGTTATCTTGCTTTGTACGATGATTAGAAAAACTAAAAAACGTATTACCTCCTTACGAGGAATTCTGTCTCCACCACATTCTTGAGGGCACTCGATTGGGAAAAAATGACATTTTTCCACATGCTCCTGTTGGTTTCAAAAGTCAGTTTTGCCCATTATAACATTGCAACATGTTGTGCACTGCTGTTCCACAATCTTTCTACAGTCTTCAAGTAAGTTAAAGTTGAATTAAGTGAAAAGTGTGTAACTTGTTTCATATTAGGGGTGGCGAATGGTGAAATCCAAGACTCGCCGAGACGCCGAGATCCTAGTTAAAAATCCGAGCCCGAGACTCCTTGGTAAAAAGTTTCGAGATTCAAAAAGGGTAAAAACAAACCATGCAAAAACGAGACTTCAAGAGTTATCAAAAACGCTTTCGAGATTTCGAGATCCTGCTAAGATTTTTCTGAGGTACCATTCGCCACCCCTCATATTTCCATCTTCAGGGTACGTGTACTGTAGTTGGCATGATTGAGTATTTACAGTGTATGTATATCAGGTAATTCTCGATGGGAAGAGTTTCGCTATGTAGCAATGAATTTGTTTGTTTAGAGCAGGTTAATCCATTGTTGAACCATTAGAATTAAGCCTTCAAAAATTCTGAGTTTGTAAAAGGATTGCGCCGTTAAGAGCATTCTCCAGCTAAAAGAAGGATTTTCAAGTAGGTGAAAGGTGCATTGTCCTTGGTTTTAAACATATTAATTACTTTTTACACTGAGAAAATAACAAAATCTAATAAAAAAAACAACAAGAAGACTTGGGTTAATTAAGCTTGCATTCAAAGAATCAAATTGGTGAATCAAACTCTTGTTTCAAGGCTCCTGCTGTGCAATTTTGCCCTGCAATTTGACTGAACTTTGATCCCTATGATTGTCATATCTGCAATAATGCAAATCAGAGATTGTGTGCAAAATACAAGAGAAAATCTATGACTAGGTACATGTAGCTGTTTAAAAGGAACATGATCACTTCCCATAATCCTGGAAAATGCACTTAAAAGAGGCTTTAAAGTGCACCTAAAAACTATGCATATTTTATTGCAAAAAATTTTGTGATTTGGTTGAATCCATGATTAAACTATAGTATTTCAAAGTCCAACTTCAAAGGGCCAATGGCTAAGGAAAATTGACTTTGGGGAAAGAAAAGATTTGATGTCAAATTGAGAACAATGGCCAATCAAAGGCCCAAAGTCAGGTGATGATGAATACTAGTATACAGCTAGTGCTTCATACACCTAGCTACCACAAACAGTATTATACTTACCTGTAAATCACAGTGGGGAAATTCATTCACTAGACAGTATTGACATACGACAATTCTTTCTTCACAAACATTATTCTTGTGATCTTCAATAAATCGCCTTTGCACGCTCATGCTGCAGTCCTTGCAAACTTCGTCTTCGAACTGGCAAATTTCAGAGTGACTCTGTGAAAGATGTATATACACATGTACAGTATACTGAAATCTTGTCATATTTAGACAAATTAATAAACTATATTAGCAATACTTTGTGCCTGATACAAGCACAGTTAGAGTATGTGTCAAGTGTCATTCAGGAATCCATGCAATAACGCTTAATCTTTCTAACATGAATAAAATGTATTTTAAGGATGGCAAATTTATTAGGATGGGCCTCCTTTAGTTCATGTACTAGTAACTTAATAACTGATGCAGTTTTTTTTCTTTTACTCGAAAAGTTTCATACATGTATATTACATTTTTCAAGATGTAATTAAACTGTGGAGTATGGAGGTTTCAGTGAAACTGATAGCAACTTGAATGAAAGAATCTTGCACAGCATCTGCTCTACCAATTGAGCTACATGTATAAAGCCATCATAATGTTATTTGCCAGCTGGGGGTCTGTATAGCGAAAAACTTTGACCAAGGTCTAGAAAATGCTGCCCAAGGCCGCAGACCGAGGACAGCTTTTTCAAGACCGAGGTCACGGTATCACCATTTTTTGCTATACAGACCAACCCTTAGCTGGTAAATAAGTTAGGTATTTATTTTTTTCCTCTCTCTCTCTTCCTCTCTGAAATCACTTTAATAATTATTGACTTGCACTGCACTTGATAGCCAATGCAGTATGCAACAGACTAACTGAACGCTTCTGCAGAGAGAAATATTTTTATTTGAAGTTCTATTTCTATTATGTAAATGTGTTCAGTGAAATTTGAGGTGATTCATCAGTATTGCACTGCACATCCTGTACTGCGCATAAATTATGGTGTGTCAATATTATTTTATAAATTGATCAAATTTGCAACATTGTATAAAATATGGCGTAAGTCGATCATACACGCTGAAACAGTCCTCACAACATGTGAGAGAAGTTGTGAATGACCCAATCTATTCTTCATGCATACGTGCATGAGCGCATTCTGAAAACATGGCAAATTTTGTTGTTTCGATCTATGTACGTGTACGATAATTGAGATAGACAGATATGATGGTGTTTTATTCTTAAAACAAGCACGGTGACCGATTTTTTTATTGCATAATTTTGGTGTACAAATTACCCTCTTTAAATGAAAAAAATTTAAAGGAAATTTATTGGAAAGAAAAAAAGACGCTAAAAACCTTTTGAGTCGATGTCATTTTCATTTGAGGTATTTTTCCATAAACTATGTAAAGACAGTGTTCCATAACATAGCATAGTATGCTTTAGACTTTCTACCTATCAGATGTGTTTTCAAGTGTTACTTTAAACACCCTCTTGTTTAGCTATCACAAAATGTACCCTGAGTCGATGAAATAACATGCATGATTAGTAACAGTACACTGGCATCAATGAGGTAAAATTGGCCCATTATATCTCTTATTAAAGCACGGTAGCTCATCTTTTTTATTGTAGTTCCCAAAACAGGGATTAGTAGGGCACA
>OX421447.1:37960836-37963336 GCA_949126865.1 Montipora capitata
CACGTTCTGACAACTAGTTGAATTTGTTCCTGGTAGTCCCTGGTTCAACTTCTCAGCGGAACTTGTAAATACATGTAGCCAACTACTGTACAACAAGTTCCAAAAATAGTGGAGACACGTACTTCACCTTACTGGGGCGTTATTAATTTTAACCCATGCATTTTCTCTCACACTGCAGCCCCTCTTCCCACCTTTTCAGTGTTGCTAGCAAGACAAAAAAATGTTGAAAACGTAAACAGTCAACATTGAAAGGGGGAGAGGGGAGGGGAAGAGGGAAAGGTTTAAATTCTAGATACGGCGGGTATTGGAAGCTAGAAAAATTGTTTTTTGATGAAAGTGTCTCAACAATTTTGCAACGTGTTGTCTCAGTTGGTTGTCACTGTATTGCCATACTGTCACTTGGGTTATTGGTACGGCAGGGCGTATATCTTCTGCGTTTAACATGGTGTTCCAAAAAGAGGTTTAATTCTCTGTTCTGCTGTGAATGGAAATGGGCCAGCGATGAACTGGATTTCAGTATGACATAATTTGAAGCCATTTCAGTGCTTTCTGTGAGTCAAGTCGAAAATACACATAACTTGGCAGATGAAAAGGTTTGATTTCCATCCTTTTTCTTTTTACAGTACGCTAGAAATATCAAGGAACCGATTTCAAGATAAATTGCCTTAAACAAGTATATTTCGGTCGACACATGACATCTAAAACATGCGCATCATGTACAAAATTAGCTGTTGTTTACATATGAGAAACAGAGATTACCTCTCCTTTAACTGCGATCACATGCCATTTAAAGGGAAAATCCACTTTCCGAAAAATCAGTTCTTAGCAAACATCATTATACAAAGATACATTTCCAAAGAGGTCAATTTGTAAACATTACTTATTGCTTTCAGGTTAGTCTGCTTCCAGAGAAGGGATTTCTCACGCTTAGTAGCAAGTCTTCTAAGTGAGGTGTGAGGTACAGGCTAATTCCATGTTCTTTAGAATGACCGACTGAGCACAATGATCAAAAGAAACCACCTGATTGTGCTAAATCCTTTGCGAGATTTGTTTTACAATGAGATGCAAAAGTGAACAAATCTGTACCGGCTACACATTATGACATTTATATGACATTTATATGAAACGGTCTACACAGTCTACCACAACTTTTCAATGAGAAAATAATATATCATATTTCTTGCTGTTGCAATGGTAGACCGTGCTTGGATGGTAGACCGTTGGTAAATGGAATAGACGATATGTATGTACAGGATTTCTAACTGTGTGAACTTTATAATGAATCATCTGGTAATGTGTTGCATTGAGTAGAAAAGAAAGTACTTGTTGAATTGTGCTACATGTATTTTTTGCTGGAAGATACAATTTTCAACTGTAACGCCACCATCCCCATTGACGTCACCAAGGAACACAATAAATGGTATTGTGTTACATGTACATAATACGAGCCATGGCTTTTGGCCTATTTCTAAACTCTGCAATTTAAATAACATTGGAAATATGCCTTAGTGGCGATCATTGTGATGTGCGGGGTTGTGACAATGATCGAAGGTACCCAGAGAAGCAAAAGATTCTTCCTCATATTGGAATATAAAGATTTTACCAGCCCAGGAATGACAATGATGTTTTGTCGTGGGCTAGCTAGAGCTATTAATCGTGACCAATTCAAGCTTTCGATGAGTACAAAAGGTCTGTTGAAATAATTTTGTACGAGGTTACAGAACCTCTGAATGTCCTACACTAACTTTGTACATGAGAGAGTATGATTGTGGGAGTACTAAAACCTCAAAGACCTGCTCCAAAGATCATATCTACAGAGAACAAGTATATGAAGAAGACGCTTTTGTACTGGTCAAGTCATAGTGGAGCTTGATAAGTTTGCTTAGATCCAGTGACTTTAATACATCAAGTTCTACATGTAGATGGTAGTTTGACAGAAGAAAAGGTTTGTTTACATGTAACAGCTGGGGCATATTAGACATGAATTCCTATTGTTATCTAAATCTATTGGAACAGAGACTGCTGTATTCTATGTAAGAGGAGCATTAAAACAGCTGCCTCAAGGCAGAAGGACATTCATTAAAATGGTTTTCTTGAGCAGAATCATCGCACTACTTTTAAGTGATTGGACTCTCACAGAGTTTCTAGAAAATAGTAGCAGCTCGGAAACCGTTGGATTTTTTCTCAATCAAACAAGAACTTAATCTATGGATTTCCTCATGTTTCTCATCGCTCATTTCATCCCTCCAAAGAGCAATACATGTAGATCTGTAAAAACAATTTCCATCTCCTCTGACAATGACTTTTACTCAGGAGGTATATTTCCAGAAGCCATAATTCATTTACGCAAGACGTAACGAATAAGGAAACAGCCTAGACACACGTAAATACCACAAAAAAGGCTTTATTTCTTCAGATTTGTACCTGTGTAATATTTAGAGACCATGAAGAGATGTCAATTTCACAATAAATCTCACGCGAGCAAGGTTAATCGGAGTAA
>OX421447.1:37970836-37975836 GCA_949126865.1 Montipora capitata
ATATCATAATTCTCTGACCCAGTAAATGATGTGAGAAAAAACTATAAACTTAAGTAGAATTTGAGAAATATTTATGAAAAAGCTGAAAGATGAAAAACATTCCAATGGATATTTTTTTGAAAATTCAATTTAGGGCGCGTTCGATTGACCCTATTCCGGAATAAGAATACGTGGAGTGATGATTAAAACGGTATGTTTGGCGCGTTTTGAAGGTGCAAGGATGATAAAAATATGTTTAAAATAGCATTTTAGAAAATGTTTGACAATTTTAATGTGAATCTCCGCAAAAACGAAGGATTTCCAAATTGTATTCCATGTATTCCTATTCCGGAATACAGTCAATCGAACGCACCCTTAAATTGCCCCTGTGATAAAAAAAACCACTTCCTTTTTTTCCTTCAGATTTTGAAAATGTGTTTGCTTAACACCTGACTGGCAAAATTTTGAGCTAATTTTGAGGCCGTTTACTTTGAGTGTAAGTTTTGGATTTCACGGTCCGCCATTACTCACGTTCAAAACTAACCGATTGGACCTCAGACGGTTGAATCCAGGGAAAAGTGACGTCAGAGGCTCACTAGCTTAAAATTTCAGCGTGCGAACGCAGCTTATTATATATGCAAAGCGTGAGTTTAAAAGTCTGAAAGCCCAAAACCCCCGTGCTGCATATTAATTCTGCGGCGTACACACATATTGCATTCTTAAACTAGTGAGCCTTTTGACGTCATTTTCTCCTCGATCCAGCTCTCTCAAGAACATAATGTTATTAATGGCGGACCATTAAATAGGAAAATTACAGTTAAAATAAAGAGGTGTCTTTTTGAAATCAAGGCTTAAAACGTGGGTAACTTAGTGTTTTGTTAACATAGTTTTGAAATCCAAAGAAAAATATGAATTGATTTTTTGGTCACAGGGGCACTTTAAGAATGCAAAATAATGCTTCTCACTTGTTTCCAACTTTTGAGATAAACCTGACAAAATCTAACAAACTCTATTTCTGGTTGTATTCATTTTGATTCATTATCGTCTGGAGCAGCTCAGGTGGCATGTGTGGCATTAAGCTGGAGCACTCGGCTGAACACCTGTTCTGAGCCTCCTAAAGGATAAGGATATGGCATCTTTTGTAATAAGTTAAACTAAGTAATTTGCAATAAACTTGAAACTTAAGGATATGCCATCACAACGATGGCAAATTTTATTTTCTAGTACACTGTCAGTATAATAAAACAGGTGTCTCTACATCGACATACAGTGTGTGTATGTTTAGACCATCATCTGCATGGACTTTTAAGTTTAGTCGAAAATTTCTTCAAATATTTTCAAAAATTCACCACGAAGGTTTCGCTTCTCTGTTTGTTAACAAAAACGTAAGAACGCACTCGACAACAGTCGTCAACTGTTTCTTTCGGGTGGCTCATCGTGAACAATATCGTGAAGCGGAACACGAGCTCGAAAGCGTTGAATTTGGCGCCCGTTGAAATAAAGTCTGAGTGTGGCCCGTGCGATCAAGAATTTCTCGAGATTAGCAAAGTTTCTGCCATCGCAATTCACTTAAGAAATCTAGAAATATACCTCGGCCAGGAAAAGCACCCCAGGAAAAGGGGGCAGAATAAAAATAATTGTCAGATCAAAATTTATGACTGCTACGTTAGGTGAATTGGGGAGGACATCTTTAAACAAATCCCGTACACTTGGAAATGCGCGGAATGATTTCCGTAGAGGTCCCTACTTCATTATGCATGCAGAATAAATTAATTATTCATTCTCGCTATTGTTTTGTTGAACAATACGTATACCCAAGAGAACCGAATATATACATATGTAATTTGTACTTACGGGAATAAAAACGGATCTCATTTTTTCTCTCCCTCCCTCTCTCTTTTCTTTCCCTTCATCGCCTACACCGTTACTCGTTTTCGTCCCAGCTTTCGTCTGGCCGTTGGCAAAACCAGGATCGGACCGGACCGGACCGGATCGGATCGGATCGACAAAACTCGCACTGGTTCAATACCAAAATTCCTGCCAATAGACACATTACATCCCTGGGTCACCAGTTAAGGTTACTTCCCACCTTCGCGGGTGTCCTTCCAGAAAAAAGTTCGTACTCGCGTTAGTTTCAATAAAATCATAACAAACTATACATCAGAAGAAAGCTTAGTAAATGTAGTTTACGATAAATATACTGCTTAAGCGAGTTTTTCCTTTGGTAAGTATTAGAATCAGCGCCGGTAAGACGTGAAACCGTCGAGGGTTCTTCTGTTGAATTTATCGGGTATCGGATGCCGCAGCACGAGCAAATTGACTGCACAATGTTATTCACAAGACATCAATCAACAAAAGCTTGTCAGGAGATTCCGATATTTAGAATAATTTCTCATGGCGTCCATTTACACAACATACCTCGCAGATTTTTGGCTACTCCAACCTTAGATGCGGATGTCTAAACAACCAATCAGAATATCGAAAACGCCTGAGACAATTTCGTTGATTGATGGCTTGTGAATAACAACACTGTGAAGTCATTTTGCTCGTGTTGCGGCATCCGATTCCCGATAAATTAATTAGAAGAACCCTCGGTGGTCTCACGTCTTACCGGCTCCTGACAATAAAAGGAAAACTCGGTTAAACTATATTTGTTGGCGTAAACTACATTTATTATGACTAAAAACAAAATAAGTATGCAAGGCTGGTTGTACGGCTGTGAGGATATATATTGTTTGTTTGACCAATTTTTCGTCAGGCACAGCCTGACTTCTTCAGGGAGTTAAATCATAACTCGTACATAACTCCCTGAAGAAGTCGGGCCGTACCCGACGAAATATTGGTCAAACAAAAACTATATATCCTCACAGCCGTGCAACCAGCCTTGCAAAATTATTTAGTTTTTAGTCTAAATATTATTTGCTGGTCAGATCTCCCAAGATCCGGCACTTGTACTTTTTTCAGCTGGCCCTTGCATACAAAAACTGTCCACATTTATTAAGCTTTCTTCTGATGTATAGTTTGCTATGATTTTATTGAAACGCGAGTACGAACTTTTTCCGGAAGGACACCCGTGAAGGTGGAAAGTAACCTTAACTGTCTATTGGCAGGAATTTTGATATTGAACCAGTCCGGGTTTTGTCGATCCGATCCGATCCGATCCGGTCCGGTCCGATCCGATCCTGGTTTTGCCAACGGCCCTTTCGTCTTTCTATCCCTTCGTCTTGTTCTTATTTCCAGATCCCGCTCGGCTTTTTCTGCCATTTTATCCCATGATATGTCACTCGTAGCTTGCCTTGAACTCCGACCCACTGTAAACATCTGGATTACTTGTCCCTGTTCTTCACCGCTGAGCTAACGTGTCAAGTTGCTAATTCACACCTTGAAAATGATATTTATTTTGAATTCTGGATGACTATTTACATAACAATGATACGTAATTATATACACGTGCCGCACCGAGTACCTACAATCGAACTTGCACTCGTAGGTTACCGTTAAGAGATCCCTGTTTTACTACTCTTGAAACAACCTATCCCTTTTTAATAATGCTAACCGTAACCCTTTTTACGGCTAAAGGCACTGTTTAGGCTTAAGGTTAGTCCCTGTAATAGTTTTAGGTTTTCCAGTATTGCTGTGAACTGTGACCTGCTTTTCCTTCATGTCCAGTGCGTGCGGCACACTTATAAGTTCACTGCGTGGAAGAGTGTACCACGCTTACAGTCTGATTGGTGCATCTTTCATGGGAAACTTTAATGCACGAGTTCATTGCAATTAAAATCGTTTCATGGGGCGCCGTACTAGTCAATATTGTTTACTTATTTCTATGGTCTCTTAGACTTTTTATGTGATCAAGTTAACTTTTTATGCGGTCAACCTGACTTTTTGTATGGTCAACTTGTGACTTTTTATATGGTCAACCTGACTTTTTATTTGGTCAACTGTTGACTTTTTATGCGGTCAACCTAACCTTTTATATGGTCAACCTGATTTTTTATATGGTCAACTGTTGACTTTTTATTTGGCCAACCTGTGGCTTTTTATATATGGTCAACTGGATGGACTTTTTATTTGGTCAACTAATGCACTGCGCGCGAGGCTCGCAACAAATATGGCTGACAGTAACGAGAGCGTGGACCAAATCACGTCCGCCTGTGCTATAGCGACTCAGGCGCTTGAAGCAATTGGCAACCTCCAATGCAGAGACATCCGAAATTTAGCATCGTCAACTGCTACTGGTGGTGTTTCGAGCAGTTGTAACCCGTCAACAAGCGGAAGTTCTGCGATTGCAGCCGAGCTTGGAAGAAGATTTCCAACATTTAACGCACGTGGGGGGAGAACAAATATCCGAAAACGTAGCTCCAGTGCCTCGAACCACGAGACATCATCTCGATCGCAGTCATCAAAATTTGGGCGACCTCTGAAGTCCATCGTGCACAGAGACTTAGTGATAATACCTAATCCAAATACGAACCAAGTACCAAGTCACGCAAACCAAGTCAAATTAGAGGAGAGAGGCCTCATGCAGCACGAGTTTCCTTTCGACAGAAGGTGGACACCTCTTGACCTCAAAAGAAACATTGAAAGCCAACTTCCAAGGAAAGATATTCTGTTTGATTATCTTAAGCTTAGTATGGGTAATATCAGAAGTTCATGTCATGTACCCCTTGTAGTAATATGCAGACCTTTTCACAGATATGCGCGTAGTTACCTGGGGCCCGTTTCTCGAAAGTCCCGAAAACTTTTCGGGGCCAAAAAGCCATTTGTGAAACTGCCAACCGCTCGTTTTGGAAAGTCTATCTTTTAACATGTTTTAAAGGTAATAAAAGGAAAACTTTCGAGAAACGGGCGCCTGGCCTTTAAATGAAAATGAGGCCGGAATTGACCTTATTATGATACAGAATTCCCTCCTTTTCTTATGGTAACGATGTTGTCCTCATGCTAATTAGTTGAAATTAACACAAGAAAAGGGGGTTCTATCAAGAAAAACAAGCTCAACTCTAGCCTCGCTTTCATTCAAA
>OX421447.1:37983336-38035836 GCA_949126865.1 Montipora capitata
CTAAAAAACGCTCAATTTATGAATAAAACTGACTCAACTCTGGTGTATTCTTGTGCGTTTTGGAGCTTATTTTACCGTTTCGGGAATTCCGTGTTTTCACTGTTCTAAGACGAAGTCATGGCCACACACTAAGATTTCGACGGTAGTCAGCTCAGAGGCGGTTTGCGCCTGGAAAATCCATCCCAGCCTTTTTTTTTTTTCACGCAAAGCTAGAGCCCCATCATTTGCGAACTTAGGTGAATGTTTCGTCGTCAAAAATCCCCACGCACTTGGCTGGAAATGAGCATTTTCTGCTTCCGATTCCACGATAGCTAATGAATTTAACAAATGAATGAAGGGGTAGTTTCTAAAGAAACTGTGGTGCTGCGTCGGTGGTCGGTGCGTCGGTGGTCGGTGGTCGGTGCGTCGTCGGTGCTGCGTCGGTGGGGAAGTAGTATACACGGTGGCCAATTTACATTATCAACTCCGTTGATAAAACCAAATTAATGAATTTAACAGCTGCTGATTACCGAATTGGACACGGAGGTTGGGTCCGAGGTCAAATTAACTCCACCCGATGAGGTATACCGAGCTTGGGCTGCCTGAGGAGAAAGGGCCATTTATACGGGAGAAAATAAGACTCGTCTTATCAGGGGCACCCAACGTCAATTTTCGGAAAATATTTGTTCGGAAGACGATTTGGGATCTAGAATTTTCGGAACATTTGTTGTAAAATTCCTTGCTTGCCTGTCTGTTCTAGGATTTTCGAACATCTAAGACATGGTACTGAATTGCCCATTTTAACGGATTTTTACCCTAAAAAGGTCACCTAGAATTTTCGAGAGCCTTTTTTCTGGCTGAAAATTTCGAAAAGGTAAGTTTTGATCCCTATAATTTTCGGATCACTAGACTTTCAGCTAGGAAATCCGAACAGATGAAAAATTTTTAAGGGGATAAAAATATGCCTATATCTACCTTTTAAGTACTAAAATACCGTATTTTAGTACTTAAAACGGTAGATATAGGCATATTTTTATAGGCGTTTAACTATTATTTGTTTAAGTGGTTTTGAACTATATTCTCGTTGGGTGTCCCGGGTCTTATGCAAGACGCGAACTGGCTCGTATAAATGGTACAAAACAAGCGGTTGCGTCTTATTTTAGACTCGACTTACATAAGATGCGTCTTATCTTGGAACAGAATTATCGGCTGTTCTTATTTTGTCCGCGTCTTAAATAAGACGTGAACTTCCTCGTATAAATGGTTTCGCGTCTTAAATAAGACGTGAACTATAAGTGCGAATGCCTGTCACATAAGTGACGACAACAACAACATGGTCATTTTGTTGACGAGTCACCAAGGCTAACAAAATGGCTTCCCAGTCAGGCTCAAGAACACCAACAAAACAGAGAAACACTTGAACTTTGGTGGAGGAGAAAGAGTTCCTCCTCATCCTTTACCGGGAACTGACAACTTGATAACTGCGTGACAAGCGACCGGTGTAAGTTATTTTTTGTTTTCGTTCAATTGAATTGAAAGGGTTTTCAATTCGCAACTTTGCGGCTGAAAAGTACAAAGGTGGTAACTGTAAATGAACAATTATTCCTCGAGGGTGTGCTAGATTTGTAATGATAAATAACCAAATAAGACGCGAACCATTTATACGAGATGTTCGCGTCTTATGTAGGACGCAAACGTATAAATGGTACAGTTCGCGCCCTATTTAAGACGAGTCTTACGTATAAATGGCCCTATTGTTTTATGGCTACAAACGTGAAGAATGTGGCGACGGAAAAGTGGTCCCAAAATATGTTCGCAACACAGCGAGAGATAATTTGAGACCACTTTGAATTTGAAGGTGAGGAATTAATTTTCTAGTCCTTTTCTTATGAGAAAGGTGTTAATTTTCTAATTAAAACAAGCTGTTGGCCCTCTTTACATGTAGCTTGTACAAATTAATATTCTTTGAACGATTCAGCATCTAATTTCTCCTAACAGTATCATGGCTTTATTAATAAAACGTGCAGGGCTGGGTTATGGGAATAAATAAAAAGATTAGCTATGAAGGGATCTTTTGATAGCTTTCTTTCTGAGCTTAAGTGGGCAAGATTTCCTCACAGGTCGGTCCCTACTTCATTATGCATAATTATGCTCCGTTGTTTCAAGAAAACAATACCGATAATAATAGACGTTCTTTGTAGTCCGGAAGCCAGGACCCTAAAAGAAGGGTTTCGTACAATGATCGGGTCAGAAAAGGTTTGATAGCGGATTTTGATAGAACAAGACCTGCTGATCAATGTCAGCTAGTTAGTAGAGTTGATTTGTGGTATAGATCACAAGTTAAGCGGCTATTTTAATAGGCCACCCCCTTAAATTCATGGAAACGACGCTGAGATACAAGACCACTGATAATACGTAAATTAAACGTTTATTTTGGCCTGAATCTACAAATATCGTTACACCTTTGTAGCACGAATCTTAATCATGTTCAGATTGCTTAAATTGAGGTCACGTGACCGAACACGTGACAGCTGCAAGGTCAAAAATGGTGTTTTAAAGCTTTTACTAGCCTATTTTAACGTCTTCATTACCATAAATGTGTTAATTATTCATAGATATTCTGATATTTTATACTTACTGTTGGTACATTACACACTTTAAGACAAATTCTAGCTTATTGAGACTGAACCAATAAAAGAATGACAATTTTTCTCCCATTTCCGTGTCAACATGAAAATGAGGCTCATTCCGGTAGCTTCTGTTTACGGCGTTATCTGCAATTGTTTATCAAGAGAAACCTCTAATATCGTTACTTCTTAACAAATTATATCCCAATCATGCTCAAACTTTGCAAAGCAAGGTCACGTGACCGAGCACGTGACCTCAGACAAGCTAAAACATCTATTTCAGTGCTAGAAGATGCCTATTAAATCGCCCTGAATGCATATACGTCGATACTTATGTTATCTTACAAAATCTGTTGTTTGCAATACACTTTTTGTCAGTGAAATGAAATACTGTATAGGAGATTACTGATAGCAATATTTCTGCCATGCAGTAGCATCCTTCAGTACAAGAAAGCCCTGTGTTCTTGCAGGAGCAGTTTCGCAAGCAGGAAGACGTCTTGCACTTACACTTCGTCAGTTCGAGGAGACTTTCCGGAGCCGGTGCTTTTGTCATTAGCAATGGTAAAAGATGCTTTTCATCCCTCACCCATCCATGACTCTCTGGTGACTCAAGATCTTGCATCGCTTCAAGAGCATGCCTCCAGACGAAGGCCTGGTAGTTTGATCGCTTTAGATGTTGAAGTAGCCATTCAGACGTCGGTGGAAGCATTTCGTTTTTCTGATTTTTCTGGCAGAACATGAAGTAACGCAGCTCATCTACGGTGCTTGCCTTTTTGGATGTCGTATATAGACTGCAAACAAAGGCTTCACATTTGCCGGCTGTGGTTACGTTCAATTCTTGTTCCTCTCCGAGATGAGACACGCTATCCTGGTGGTCAGTACTACGACAAAAACTATCTCAAGCCTTCTTCTTCCCGATACCCGCCAAAACGCTGGTCGAATCACAGCCCGTGATTGCACGGAATCCAGGAAGAGATCTACAAAGCTTTTCACCCAAAGCATGAGCGATGTCATGCACTGGAATCATTCGTTGTCGGTCCTTCAATCCGGTACAAAACCACAATTCTGGACATCCCAAACTTCTAAAGTGGCTAATGCTTAGGATAAGGACATCAGTATTCGGCGACTGGATAACAAGTCGTCTCTCTGTTCTTGCTGCGTACTTGGCATGCAATATCATCCTGGTGTCAGCCTCTTCATGATTTGAGTGGAGTGCCTGGACCTCTCTGCACTGACCTCTTGTCACAGTCACCGCTTTCTCGCCATCTCTGAAGCCACCCCCAATCACAAGCTCCTTCTGTGGGGGAAGCTGATGTTCACCGAGTCTGCAGAGCGCAGCCGACAGGAAATCGCACAGGTTAACCTGGTATTGGAAATATGTAGCACACACTTGAGAATTGGAATCTCTTACGAATGGTTACACTCAAAGGCAAAAAATGTTGATGTCCAATTCACATTGCTGGTAAAGAAAGTTTAGTTTAAGTGTAAAACTTGTTAACTAAAATACTCTAAGCCTTATCTTATTCTTGGGATTGGAAATGTACTTTCCCCATTGCCTGGGGACTGGAGTGGTAGGACCTCCTATCCACACTTCAAGGCCAACGGATGCTCCTCGTCGTTCACGCTCTCCTTCCTTTATGGAGTTCTCCCAGTATTGGTCAAAGACTACATGGACTTGCACACAGTTGTTTGAAAAGAGCGGGGCAGTGAAGATGTTGTAGCACGTTTCAGAAAGATCCCCAAAGGTGTATGTTCCGGCACATTTTGACATTTGTATGATAGCCATGCCGTCGATGATAACAACAGTTGGATGAGGTAATGCTGTTAGTTGCTGAACCACGTTAACGTCTTTCTCCAGAAGAGAGCATAGGACGCTCTTTGTCCCTTTTCTTAGACTCCCATCTGCGTTTGCGAGTGAATATGGTACTGGAGACAATTCAAAGCTTAGCACATCTTTCAGAGAGATCTGTCACGTGTTTGATACGATAAGGAGCCTGCCAAACAAGTCCCTGTCCGCGTTAACAGTGACAATCTTGTCGCTGGATTTGACGTGGATCTTCTTATTTGCGCTGCTGAACGTCTTGATCTTCATGTTGGGTATTGGTTCCCAGAAACCAGCGGCATTGCTATTAATACGCTGCTCGACGAAGGCCTTTCTCGGTACTGTGAACAAGGGTCTGGGCAACATCTTCCGGAAGAACTACTCCAGTAGCAATGTTGAGAAGCGCATCCGAATCGAGATTAAAAGGATTTGTCATCAAGCCTGAAGAAAAACTACTGATCATCTTCTTGACATTTTCTTCGTCTCGTCGAATTCTTCTTAACGGTACTTGCATAATGCTTTTGCAAGCGTATTTTTAGATTTTGAGTGGTGTAACTTTCCGGACTATCAGCGCCTTTTTGTGTGAGAATTTCCTGATATTTGCTTAATAGAGACATCATATCGTATGCGTTGTACAGCGGAGGGGTTGACGCAGTGGTAAGATCTCTGCCTTCCAACCCTAAGGTCCCGGGTTCCATTCCCGGTTCTGCCGAGATTGGAATATTTGGCGACCTTCTTTCCCGCTAAAGTTCACTCAGCTTTCCATCCTTCCGAGGTCGGTAAAATGAGTACCAGCATGCATGGACTGCTTAGAAGCGGCTGCAATTTGCGCCTTTATATGCTTCCAGTCCGCTGGGGGTAAATTGATCATTGTAAAGCGCCCTTGAGACGTTAGTGATAGGGGCGCTTTATAAATGCACCACTTTACTTTTTTTACTTTTACTTTATGCTCTGCCTTGTTCGATACCAGCAGCTAGATCAAATACAAGGTCTTGAAAAGCCCTTTCGTGAGGTGAATCTAGGGCTTCTCCTTTGGGCAGGCTAAGCGTGGTTTTCTTACTGACATAAGTAGCGAAACAGTTCTTATGGTGCTTTGCCTCTGCTGCGATGAGGTCTCCGTTCACAATGTGTAACATAGAGCTATCTCCTTTTCTTTCAGCCGCTATTCGGATGCTTTCACAGGCCTCGAATGTGCATAGATTGATAAGATCTCTACTCTTTTTATGAGTCTTATTTTTACAAATGAAACACCTCGACCAATCAACTGGGGCCATTGCTGAACGAAAAGTCGTACTAGAGATGACGTCGACTTCTTTTTGACGGCTTGTATGCTGTAAAGCATCGCTAGGCGTTTTATAGCGAATATTTTGGTCACTTGTGTATGATACATGACAAGTTGAGTGCCAATGAATTCCCGTGCTGGCGTCATGACTCACAAACCTTGCCCGCACTTCCTCGTGACGACGCTGTTCTGTTGCCTTTATCGCTTTTTCATTAGAGTCTTTCTTTGCCTTTCTGAGTGGTTCCCCTGGGCGGTCAGTCTGGCAAATAACACACAATGTGCTACGGGACAGTTTTCTTTTTCTCGATTTTGGAAGTAACGGTATGGCGAAGCCCTCAGGAAAGGAACCTTTATCAGCCATTCTATAATCTAATAACGAATTTTAAAGTAATGTGTCACATAAAAAAAATCAAAGCCAAAAAAGAATATAACAACCAAATCTAAACATTTTGAAATTTTGTTTGACATTGTGTTCTAAAAGGACATGAAAAACGATTGTCGATTGTTGAAGTTGTTTTTTTTTTATTGTTTTATAAAAGTATTAGTTGAAGTAAGTAAGATACAGCTATTCTATAAATGCACGTACAGAGATTGCACTGCTTCGGCCATGGAGGCAGCCATGTTGGATGATATAGCCTCGTTTTGAAGATTCTTGAAAAAGAGGCTACAGCCTCATTTCAGTTTCCACATAAGTAACGATGATACTTGCAAAAATGAGCTAACACACTAAAGAATACCCGCAATTTCTAACCACAAAATCTATTGTTAAAGTATACTAAAGTATAACATACAGTAGATGCCTTAAACAGATCGGCTCCTGCTTTTAGCTACAACTCAATAATGCAAAAAGGCCCGAAAAAATGTAGAATCAAGTCATGTAGTCATAAATTACAATAAATAACAGTCTTATTTACGAAAGAAGACTTCCTGGGACAATAACACCTATTGTTGATTTAATAGCCATTTTCTAGTACTCAAAGGTACTGAAATATAATTTTTGGCTTGTCTGAGGTCACGTGCTCGGTCACGTGACCTTGCTTTGCAAAGTTTGAGCATGATTGGGATATAATTTGTTAAGAAGTAACGATATTAGAGGTTTCTCTTGATAAACAATTGCAGATAACGCCGTAAACAGAAGCTACCGGAATGAGCCTCATTTTCATGTTGACACGGAAATGGGAGAAAAATTGTCATTCTTTTATTGGTTCAGTCTCAATAAGCTAGAATTTGTCTTAAAGTGTGTAATGTACCAACAGTAAGTATAAAATATCAGAATATCTATGAATAATTAACACATTTATGGTAATGAAGACGTTAAAATAGGCTAGTAAAAGCTTTAAAACACCATTTTTGACCTTGCAGCTGTCACGTGTTCGGTCACGTGACCTCAATTTAAGCAATCTGAACATGATTAAGATTCGTGCTACAGAGGTGTAACGATATTTGTAGATTCAGGCCAAAATAAACGTTTAATTTACGTATTATCAGTGGTCTTGTATCTCAGCGTCGTTTCCATGAATTTAAGGGGGTGGCCTATTAAAATAGCCGCTTAACTTGTGATCTATACCACAAATCAACTCTACTAACTAGCTGACATTGATCAGCAGGTCTTGTTCTATCAAAATCCGCTATCAAACCTTTTCTGACCCGATCATTGTACGAAACCCTTCTTTTAGGGTCCTGGCTTCCGGACTATTGGGACTGTGGCGCTTTGTTCTTTCTTCTTAGAGGAAATTTTTTCTGCAATTTCGGCACTTTTCCTGAAATTTTACCACACACCCAGCACTTCCTCTCCGGAGGCGATCTAGGACTGTGATTGGTGCCACGCCTCTGGTATGGAGCCTTACTCGTCCGTCCAGTGAACGAACCTTGATTTACTGGGACGGGCCGTTTGGTTTCCTTAGCAATAACCTTTGCCACCTCGGCCTCCTCCTTACACGCCACCAGCTTTATTAATACCTGCTGAAGGCACGGGTTGTTCAACAACGGACGGCACGGCCTTAGCACTATTTCATAACGCAACGCGCTTTCATCCTTCTTTTCGTTCGTGACATTGACCACTTCATCAAGGGCAACGATCGCAGCATATGGGTCAAAAAGAGCCGCTGGACGCGCAATTACCATCTGGAGAGTCGACAAAGCAGACTCGATTGCCGAAGCATCAATTTTTCCCTTCCACTCATCTAATTCTTCTTTTAGTGCCCCGACCGTTGTTGCCGGAACCAAACAAGGAAAGAAATGCCAAATAACTCCATAATGTTTTTAAATCCAATCCCTACTTCACATTGGAACCGCTCTCCAAGAAGAACCTCAGGTCACATACTTCAAAATATAACCTTTCTGCATGTTGTAGTACCGAGTGACCAAATTCATTACCAATGAAGATTACACCGAATCTTAGCAGGAGTTCCCTCGGCATGTCAAACACACAGCCACCTCGTGGCCTAATTTAATTTCTTTTCCTTTTCACCACGAGGTCAACGTAAGTAGGTTTTATTTTCCTTCTTTTCTTCCGTCGCCTCCCATTCTTACGCCACCTCGTGGGACAAAGCTACAAAGAACAAAAATTCAAACTTGTTGCACAAACGGTCCCCGACCGAAATTTTTTTTCTTTCACGTCTCCTCGTGGCACCGAGCGATATTTCCCGACGCACCGCTCTATCGGTCTTGACCGATCTTCAAAGGACCGATCTTCCTTTTTTTTATTTTACGCCTACACGTGGCACAGAGAAGAAGTCCCCGACACACTGCTCAAACGGTCCACACAACTATGTGGCCAGACAAACAAAACCAAACACCACTGTCAAAGCACCAGGGACCTTGACCAAAGCCTCACGACCCACGCCTCTCTCAAGGGACAAGCAAGAAACAATAGGTGCAAACAGCGTAAATAATTTCTTCGGTCCTCAACTGGCAAAACAAAAAACAAAACAGCTCCCAGATATATAGCAGCCGAAATTCATAAGAAACAAACGAAGAAAAGAAAAGAAACAAATGCAACAGCAAAAAATAATGTAAAACAACCGATTATCGCCTAACATTAAAAGAACGGTATCCTGACGAGCCCAACGGAATAAATTACCGACCATGTGCACCCATCGCATGGTCTAAGAAACCGGCTCCCGAGAAACAGGAAAAAACATAGCCGAGGAAACATGACGTTGGGCCACAAGAAACAACCAACAAACCGCGGTTAGAAGACAAAACTAAAACATTGTTGCTGAATACCTCAAGGGTCACTGTCGAGTTGTTCGACACATTCGACCCAACCGCTCGCGGTTGTTCCTGAAGTTTCACCCATCTGTGATGAAGACGTGGTTGGCGGAGCAGCCTGCTCAACAGAGCCTTGAAGGGGTTGTAAAGTTTGCTGGACACTTGCAGGGTCGTTCACTGGGAACGGACGCTCGGGCATATTTCAAATGATTCCAACCAAAGTTAGGCAAAACTGACAACTATGAATAAGCAAGGCATGCCTATATACTATGCATGAGGACTAATGAATATTAATTAGGTATGAATAGTTAAAGCGATGGGTTTCTTTCAAGAGTAGTAAAACAAGGATCTTTGAACTGTAACCTATGTATTGTATGTACTCGGCACGGCAAGTGTATATAATTACTAATCAAAAAAAGTATAATTTCCTCGATTGTGATTGGTTTAAAAACTCCTATTTTCCACTAATTCACTTGCCAAGTTGTTATCGGACAGTTTGTTATTGGGCAGTTTTTTACAGTAGTGTATCAGTAGTGTAGCAGCTGATACAAGTATCAGCTTTGATATATCAACTATTTTTCCATAATATCATTCGGTTTTGTGTTCGTCATGTTTACCCTTTGCAAGATTTTTGGCTCGTATGTTCACAAGTTTGTTTTGCATCTGGAAAATGCTTATATTTTCAATCACAACCTCTCCCTATGGGGTTATCGCGTATAACTTTTAACCAATGAAATCCCCGCGTCCTAATTCTATTGTGCATTTTGCACCACCCAAAAAAAGTCAACCGGCCCCGGGTTGCTCGAAGCATGGTTAGCGCTAACCAGCGATAAATACCATGGAAACCTATTGGTTTTCATACCTCTTAACCAACGGTTAGCGCTAACCGGGCTTCGAGCAACCGGCCCCGAGAATATAACTCGGATACCTTTCAGGTATTCCGAGTAATAAATTCGGGGTGGAGGATGGGTTGGAAGAAGAGGTCGAGGGAAAGAAAGAGGAAAGCTGGGACGAAAAGGAGCAAACATTTTGTAAGCGATGTGAGCAAGGAAGAGCCGGAGAGGGGGAGAAAGAGGGAGGGAGAGAGTGAGAAAACCAGTGAGGAGACTACGAATAAGCGATGCTCAATGTGAAAGACAGCGGCTGAGTGCCGAATAAAGAGACAAAATGAAAAAGGCAGAGCGTGAGGCGACCCCATTTGCAGAGTGTTTCCACTCAGGTGATAAGTAACCTTGTTTTCCACCGAAACAAAGGAAAACGTTTGCATGATAATAGAGCTCAATTCCCAGAGGATTAGTTGGGCACGCCAACATATGCATGGCCGCCATTCTATTGTTTAGGTATACCAACACGGCCGTCGTGACGTCACGTGGAAACACTCTATAGAGCGTCTTCGTATTTAAGGCCAGTTTCAAACGTCGCGCTACTGCCTTGTCGAACTTAAATGAATTTGACCCGGCAGTGGCACGACCATTGCACGGAAGTGGTTTCAAACGTCGAACTTGATACAGTCGCGCCAGATTCAAAATCAAAGGCGGAATCGATGAAACAAACCTTCCATCCACTGGTTTCACATAGAGGACAGAAGCTTAAAGGAAGGTCGGAGGAAGTTTGCTTTAATGAAGGCGATTTTAAACGCCAGAATGCAGCGACAACTGATACAACAGTCCATGTTACATCATTTTATTGCAAGAGGAAGATCACTTCTCAAAGTGTGTTCATTTATTGTTCTTTTGGTTTCCTTCCACGAAACTCAGCAGGTTGCTGTGGCACGATCGTGTCGGCGTCTGCAGAGAAACGTTGGCTGGCGGAACACCGTTTTGAACACGTACAGGGAGAGCATATTCAAAAGAACTTTTCACGTCTCAAAGCCAACTTTTTGGTTGTTCCTCCTCTGATTCACTCAAATGTATATCCGTAGAACATCTACCAGATGAGGTCGAATATTTATCCCCAAAACGTGCAATTTCTGAATCGTTGATTTCTTCGACCTCTTTACGTCATCGGCATTCTCGAGCATAGCTCGTCGCAATCGAATCACCTAAACTTCTGGGCGACGCCATTTTGTTTTTGAGTATACACCTGGGACGCATGCGTACAAATTGCAAAATAATCAAAACTTATGAATTGAGTTCGGCACGGCAATAGCGTAACGTTTGAAACCATGCTGAGCCAGTACCATGTAGCACGACAGACAGTGTCGAATTTAATTGTCGTGTCGAACTAAATTCAAGTTGCCGTACTCGATGATTTCAAACGTTGCGCTAGTTGCATTAGTTCGACACGGCGGTAGCTCGACGTTTGAAACTGGCCTAAGATCTACGACGTCATCTCAAAATATTACTTTGCACTCTATCGTGAGTCTTTGGCGATTATTCCATCTCGCTCACGTATCCTAACTCGCGAAGTATCCTAAAAATAAATTGGTGCGAGCAGTTTCAGAGTAAAAATAGAGAATGAAAGATTCACATTTGTATGCTCGCATTCAAGTGTCGTCCAAACCTCAAATTTGGTGATTTCACGTCATTGTGAAGCAGAGTGCCGCACGTGTAGCACGGCGTTTGAAACCATGCCGAGCGCATAACCAATGAGATTATTGTTTTGTGCATGTCGTTATCATTGCCGTACCCGCTTCGTTTCCCTCCTTAAACCCCTTATTGACGAGCAGCGCAGGCACGAGAAAACAGGCTTAATAATGGTGACAAAAGAAGACGAAGAGAGCAAGAAGGAGCACGGGAAAATACCCTAGTTTATAGTAATGAGCATGCTGGACTGGTCGTATTGTAAGAAGGCTAGATATAAAAATAGTTGTAAACAGAAACATACACAAAAAAATTGAAGAGCTGCTCCTCTTTTAGGCTGTTGCCCAAATATTTACACGAGAGCCGATTGTCATGATAACGGGCTTCAATTGTAGGCCTTCAATTCTTCATTACTGAATTTGAAGAAGAATCTATATGGGAAAATGAGGCGAAAAACGAAGACGCCGAATATGTATTTTTTCTTCAGCATAAAAATACACCTAAAATGACGCTTAGGGAATGAGTAAGATCATCGGCTTTTTTACAGTCGACAAGCTACCCGTAATACTTACAATATATGATCCCAGAAAAAGGGATTGTCTTTGCACAACGGGTTGGCAAAACTAGCAGTAAAGAAGCGACTGAAATATCGACAAATTGAAACACGTACCCTCTATATTATTCTTTGACTGCACTCACGTGATAAGACGGCAACGTTGGTGCAGAAACAATAGAAAAATGTAGCTCAAATTTTGCATAATAATAAAGTCAAATTCCCAAAAGTCTTTTTCGGAGGCAGTGTGGCCCAGTGGTTAGGGCGCTTGCCTTAAGATTCCGATATCTCGGGTTCAAAACCCGCTCTGACCACTCGTTGAATTTGTTCCTAGTAGTCCCTGGTTCAACTTCCCAATTGCACTTGTAAATAGCCGACTAGTTTGCCTCCTGCCAGTTTGGTTTCTTAACAGTTGTTGTTGTTCTGTCCCGTCATTTCGTTGTCTTTCATTCGCCCTGAAAATTCCTTATGGGGAGTGGTCAATTAAGTGTGTATTGTATTGTATTGTATTTTCCACCAACATGGCCGCTGTGACGTCAGCGGCAATCAAAGAATAGCCAATACTTCGTACGAAAATGAGTGCTACCGCATTTAGCAGTTCAAGACTAAACCAGTATTGAGCGCCCATAAAACAGTATCCGTATAAGACTGACTTATAGCACGAAGGATACGATGAACAAACTCTTTAACAATTTATGAGTACGATCAGCTCTTCAATTTGTTGTTTCAATGTTTAAGCGCAATAACAATAGTAGGCACCGTCCTCAAATGCGAAAAAACGAGGAAATGGATGTAGAAATAACCGAGTTTTTTTTAACTGAAAACTCTAGGAATTGGCGGAATTGACGTTAATGGTGTAGTTTCGCGGCATTTGGTGGCAAACACTTTTTGAAACCAGTTGAGGTTATTGTAACAAGTCATTGGTGAAGTCACTTCTTTAGCCTCGTTTTCAAAGGGGGTTTGGTCTCTAATCCTCTGTTGTAGTTAAAATCCGCACTCCTCCTGGTTTTGAAAAAGAGGCTGAAGCCGATACCTCCACTTACATTTGACTTCGACACTTCGACGACACTACTCGCGAGAATCCAGTGTAAATTAACTTGTGCAACATGAAACGTTTTACTTTTAGAACTTAACGGGACTGTTGTCGAAAATAAAACAGTAATTTGGGGGAATTAAATTTAGTCCCCTTAAATTAGGTTTGAGCAGAATGATATCAAGCAACAAAGAAACAAGACACGTTGGAAAAGGTGACTTCATAAATCAGCTTGTTCCTACCTGTTTTCCCTGGCCAAGCGTCGGCTACAGGCATATTCTTTGCGTTTCACGTGATTGGACAAAGAGATAAGCTTAGTTTTGGTTGTGCGGCTCTAAGTTCAGAACTCCCTAAGAGCGAAAACAGTTACGGATTTCACTTCTGTCTCATTGGCAAATAAAACTAAAGCAGCTCCCCTATCGAAGTTAGAACAATGTAATGTTTTAGAGAAAGCAGACTTTTTAAATGCAGTATTGTACAGTATCTTCAAGTATCTTTTCAAATAGGCGGCATCATTTCCCTCCTTCCGAAGTCCTCAGCTAAATCCAATTGTCAAATATTGCATTCTCTTCTTCCATGTGACCGTTTGAAATAAACAGTTTCAATCTTACGTCAAGTGTGCATCTACCCAAAAAACTGTTGCCAAAATTTCACAATTTTCTCCTCTCCACAAGTTTTCTGATCAGGTTTGTGCCGGCAAGACTTTGAAGAACTGCTCAACGCGTCTTCCCACGGCGTGCCTTGAAGAGTGGATTCACTGATTGGTTGTAGCTTTATTGCAGCTTTTTGGTGTTCACCGTTTCGCTGAGATTGCCTGTTATATCGCTTTCTTGATGAGGAGACGGCAGCTAAACTAGACAAAAGCTCATCTAAATCTTGCTTGCTTTGTTTTTGTTGGCGTCGTTTCCTTTGAGAAATGTCTTGCTTGTGGCTACAGTTCAACGCTGAATGCGAGCTGGGGTTCCTTTCTACGAGTTTGGAAGCCTCCTCCATTAAAATCGGACAAATAAAAAGCTCACTAAGAAATGGCCAAACTAAGAAGAGGGTTGAACTTGAGATCAGTTTATCTAAAAATAGAACCAAAATGCTACTTTATTTTAAATGAAATTAATAAAAGGTCGTTAATTTGCACACAAAATTAATTTATTATTTCATTCATATGACC
Source organism: Montipora capitata (assembly GCA_949126865.1). NCBI lineage: Eukaryota > Metazoa > Cnidaria > Anthozoa > Scleractinia > Acroporidae > Montipora > Montipora capitata. Next base: position 37,997,533 of record OX421447.1, read on the forward strand.
ACTACAAAAGCAACATATGCAGACTGAGAAGCGTTTTTAGAATTAGCACCCTTTGTTAAAACAAAAGACTGACTGATTAAGTAGACTAATAATTTGATCCGTCTGCGTATGTTGCTTGTTTTCGTTCTAATTCGTCTCTTTTGTAAATTAACCTTACCAGTGGGTCTAAAACTGGTTTCTGTTTTGTTTTGTGTGTTACTCATACTCCCGAAATTGCTCCGAATTTAAAGGGTATGCTCGATCGGAGTTTAAAGCATTATTTTCTAGAGTTTCTTCAACAACTTGATAAATATATATTGCGTAAAGTTTATGGAGATTTGGAGTACCTCGATCCTGTAAAAAATGCGCAAAGCCCTGCTCTACAAATGTCAACGACGACTTCTCTTTGTGTGCTTTTTGGCAGATTTCAAAGCTATCGTAGTTGTTGCAATTTTAGACACAAAAACTTTTGATGAAGGATTCTTGATATCCGGCAGCCGCACAGGCTCTTCTGAAACACTCTATATCCGACAGTCTGAGATTCTCCCCATTTTGTAGTCAACCGATAGAACTGATGTTTACTCGAAATTGGAAAGAAAACGAGACTGTCTGACGCTATGTTTATTAACCCTGTCCTGCTGCCGGGAGCCAGAGTCTAATGACTCGACGATTTATCTGCGTGTGAAAAACGGTGATTGAGAACCGTGGTGTGCAGCCGGGGGACTTCCATGGTTGCCGTATTTCGTGGGCAGAAATTAAAGGAACAAATGAAAATAACATAAAACTAAGAAAAAAACTATATCAAAGTTGGAAGATGACTTAAGGCACAAGGCGTGTTCTTATAGGAGAGACATGCCTAAGGTGACCTAAAGCGCGGAAATTCAGTTGAATCAAACAAGTTATATCTTATTACATAAGAAGTGGACAACGCGTTGTCAAGTGAACGCGACATAACAATTAGAGTAAGAACTTGATTTGCATGATATTTGGCGCAGGAAAGTCCGACAATTAAATAAGAGTTTTACTCGGGGTCAGTCAGAACTACTCGTTTTGTCCAGACACTTCCAACTCTTCATCAGATAATGTAAATGATGCTGATATCCTGGATCAATTAAGGGTGCACTTTTTTGGGAAAATCCAAAAACGGATTTTTGATCTCGGACTCTTCAGCGTCAAAAAAAAAAGGATTATTTTCCATGACAACGCAAACAAACAAACCCAGAGTTGTGTGAAAATTTTTTATAACCAAAAAAATTAGCGGTTAAGTTTGTTTTGGAGAAATTCTTAAATGAAAATGCCACCAGAAAAAAAATATCTTCGCGATCGATCAAAGTTAGCTGTAGGAAAGGTGCTAACAATATTATTGCTGTCAAGAAACTTTTAAGTGTAATTTCTGGTGTGAAATTTGCAGGAAACCTAACTATTTTCGACCTATTCATGTCTTCGATCGTACGGTAAAAATGGCGCGAGAAAAACATTTGGGCTAAACTGTCACGTACGGTAGCTGTTGTGTATCATTTTTTCATGGAAAATTGCTTGTCAAAAACTGAATACTTTTTTTCCAATCCTTTCCCAAAAAAACGCTGCAGTGATGAATCTCAAAAATCCGGATTTAGATTTAATCCGAAGTATCTTCCGCGAATGCATACTCGCACCCTTAGTGGACTCTTGAATCCAAAAACGGATTTTGCGTTTTTTTGAAGAAAAAAATACGGATCATGAATCCATGATCATGAATCCAAAGTATCCATACTCGAGGGGGATACTTCAGATCAAGTCTAAATTCGGATTAACATTTTCTTGACAGCAATAATATTGTTACTCCCTTTCCTATAGCTAGAAAAGTAAACTGCAAAAATACTCTGTGTTATCGATTTGTACCTTAGAACGCATGTTTTTCGTCATTTCGTTTTATTGATCTAAATGTAATAAATGGACAAGTCAAGTTAAAGGTGCCTATCGAAAGTGGCACCTTTCAAGACAGCTCAGCAGCCATGTTCAACGCATTACCAAGTTATTTGCGGAACTGTATTGACTTTCGATCTTTTAAGAGAAATTTAACATCATATCTTGTCAATAATGCTCGAAAGAGATTAGAAGTTACATGAATTTCAGTCCATTTATTACATTTACATTTTAGCTTGTTTATATTTTAATTCTTAATTTTAGAATGTGATATTATTGTAAATAATATTATACCAAGTTTTTGCGTAATTAGAGTAGAATGGGAATTTTTTAGTATAGAAGAGCCAATTCATTTTTTGGAATGCTAATAAACCTTTATTTATTATTATTATTATTATTATTATTATTATTATTATTATTATTATTATTGATGTCTAAGGTTTTTTTTATTGAAGAATTCTCCAAAACAACTTAGTTAAGCTCTAATTTTTTTTTTTTTTAATTGCACGCAACTCTGGGTTTTCGTGTTTGCGTTGTCATGGAAAATGACCCTTTTTCGGATTTTGCGTTTTTTTGACTTTGAAGAATCCATTGACCCGAGATCACAAATCCGTTTTTGGATTTCCCAAAAAAACGCACCCTAAAGAGTTAGGTATAGGATCACTTCTCCCTTGCAAGGATCATTGTAAGATCCATTGCTCAGTTTGGGACTGGCTTGACCACAATAAAAACAAGAGACGTGAAAAATTCTCTATAAATACTGAGAGTAAGCAAGGGCGAAGGCAAGAAAAGTGACTGGATAAAGAACTTCGAAAACCTTTCTTTTTTAAATTTGCAAAAATGACCCAACCCAATAGTATATAATTGAAAGAGAGAGTAGAAATAATGTTCGAGAAAAAAGGGTGTAATTATAATATACCTTGAAAGATAGCATGAGCACGGAAAAAAACCTGAATACTATCTTAATTTAGAAAAACGAAAACGACATCACTTTCAAAAACTTCAGCGGTTCAGCGGTGTTGAGATACATCTGAACCCCTTTGCAATTTGCATCCCGAAAAGGATTTCTGTTTAACTCTGTATAAATCTCACAGAACCCAACAGGGCCCGACTCAAGACGCTTTCGGATGAAAGTAGATTGCTTAGTGAAATACTCTATACTTTGGAAGAATGTTCCAAGATGCCGCTGTCATAGCGTTTTGTGTTCCCCCGTGTTATCTGTTTCCCCGAACACTGAGCACTAGTGCTGTGTGTTCCGCCATCCTTCCCTGTAGAACATTTAAGTGCTGGTATTTTTTACAGGTCACAGGTCAATGTTTTATTAATACAGAAAGTATCCTAAACATGCATAAAAAGCTAACCTTAGGTCTAAACAAAAGTTTATAGGCCTAAGGTTAGTTTTTATGAATGTTTAGGATACTTGCTGTATAGAGGTTTTGCACGGCAGCCATGTTGCATGACAGGAACAATGAAAATGTTTTGCATTAGAAAGAACATTTGTTCCCATAGGAAAAAGAATCAATTGTTCCTGCCATGCAACATGCCACCTAAAAAAATTTCCTTTTATCGTATTTATCGATATGGCGTGAATACTTTTCCTTAATTTCATATTTGTTTTTGTTTTGATGTATTCTTAAGTCGGCAATTTTGAAAGGAACACTCAGCACGGAAATGTTCTATGGGGAGGGAACAGTGTTCGGGGGAACATATATTACGGGGGAACACAAAACGCTGTGACACCGCACTGGCGACTGGCAACCGATCTCCCTTTTAAATGTTCATACAAAAAACAACAGCCACTAAAGTCTTTGAATCCTCGACATAAAAATAGAATATGCAAAAGATAAGATTAAGACCGGTTTACACGCCATGATCCGTCAGCCCGACATCATCCTAGCACGAATCGCACGTGTGTTTTGAGTAAGAACGTCCGTCCGGGTGAGCGTAGTCCTGAGAAGGACTGTCGCTGGTTAATTACATTGACTGACGTTTCGACAACCTGAGCGAATCAAGTAATTTGTGTAGTGTGACGTTTCTACTGACCAATCAGGTCAAATACCAGAGTACTCAGTATACGACTTATTGTCGTCTCACTAGACTCAAGACTCTCATCCGGACGGTCTTACTTCATAAAGTTTTAATATGACTCTTGGTACAAAATATTTGCTATTTAGGAGCGGTTATCTTAAAGCAGAATAATTTACGCGGAAAATAGCAACCTAAAAGTGAAAAAGTCTCGGAAAACGGTCACTGATACAAAATTAAAATTTACATTTAAAGTAAGGCCATCAAGTGAAGAGTGTGATCTTCGCAGTTATGAACGCAATTTTTGCAATTGCGTAAAGAAGCCTGTTAAATTCAGGACTTCAGCGGGGTTTGAACCCGTGAACTCGCGATACCGGTGCGACGCTCTAACCAACTGAGTTATGAAGCCACTGACGTTGGGAGCTGGTCATTTGTGGGTTCTAATGTTCCCGTTTATCGTGGAATGCGTTTCCTGATATTGGGTTGGTCGGTCAGATTGAAAACAAATAACTTCAAAAAAAAAAAAAAAGTCACAATTAGTCTCGGAATCGGAGGCCTGGTACTCCAGCATCATTGCTGTGGAGCCAAGGAAACAACAAGAACCCAAAACGTGAACCTAAAATCAATATGGCAAAAAGCTCGTTGATGTTGTTGTAAAATAAGGCAGTGTGGGAAAAAGAATCAACCACCGAAACTCCTATGCGACATGAAAATGGTTTAACTGCGTCGTTACTTGTTTTTTTGAAAGAGCCAAAAATCTGGGTCGGTCGGGCAACGCTAAACGGAGAAAATAAAGGGGATGGCCTAAGAATTCATGATACGTTTTGAGTAAATTATAGCCGGAGTTTCGACTGTAGTTGTTCTCTAACTACTTTATAATGAATAAATACAATCCATATCATCATGCCTCATCATTGTTTGAAACGAAAAACAAAATGATCTCAATTACTTCACGAACGAATAAGCAATAATTGTATTTTTGTAGTTGCATTGGATAATTTTTTCTTTTCGTCTATGCAGACCGCCTTTGCAGCTAGTAGACTAAATAATAAGAGCTATCTGTCGTTTTCATAAAGTATGTAATTGACCATGTAATTCAATTACCCCGCTTTGCAATTCCGTAATTATACTGTTGTAGTGATGCAAATGAAGCTTGTTGTTGTTTTCTTAAAAGTTAGTTTGGCAAAACTGACCATATCTCAACCAAACCCTTTAAATCCACGGCCTGTTATTATAAGGTTTCTTGAAACGCGAACACCCTCCCCCCCCCCCCCCCCCTCCTCTCTACTTTCTAAGTCTATTCATTCAAAATTATGTTTAGTAGCCAACCCCTTCTCAAATTTTTACAGAAATAAATGGTAAATGGACACCCCTCCCCCTCCACATCTACATAACCCCCCAACCAGGAGCCCATAACCATGGCCTCCTCCCCCCTACCCATAAATTATGAGCCTCGTTAAAGTAATATTGTTGTAAAATTTATTACTATTTGTATTCAATCTCCTGATACAAAAAAATGAATGTTTGACCCATGCTGGTACCTTTCTTTTTGCCAATAATTTCAATAGAACTGTTTTTTATCTGCTTTTCACATATCTTTTTCGTACGTAAACGTTTTCGTAACATAAGTTGAAGTGCACTCCATTTTTTGTCTGTTCATGAAACACTACTATTCTTTTTCTCACTCTCTCGGCTTTTTATTCCGGATGCAAAAATTTGACTGGCTAAAAAAACATCTATCACTTTATTCCTAAAATGTCACTAAGAAAGATATTTCAAGTAAAAGTCGCTACTCTCATATTTAAATGTGCAAGAGGTTTTCTCATACATCAACTTAAAACATTTTTCCCCTTTGCAATAACAAAAATGGTAAAAATTACATTATGCAAATTATTCAGCAAATTACAGCTCTATTTCGGTTAGGTCTGTATTAAGTCTTCTGCAATATCATCAAAGAGATTTGTAGCCTTAATGCGGTCGTTTTAAAGGCGAGCAACGAATTAGAGTCGCAGTTTCTGCCTCAGTTATTTTTTCAATCAATCATGAGGTGGCAATTGCCACAAGTCTCAGAGCACAATGCGTGCCGGCCATTTTCACCCAAACAGCTTCAAAAACTCAATAGACTGCAGCTCTTCCTCGCTTCTTTGGGCTCTAAATTTCCGCTTTTTGGATGAATCCTGACCACACATGGCATCTTCCCAAGGTGTTCCTTTGAGCGACGAATCATGATCGGCGGAGTTTGTGGAATTAGTCCGCACAGAGTTAACAGCTGCAAATGGGTAAGGAGAGCATCTTGATGGCAGCTGCAGGTTATTTAAGGATTTCTTTGAGGGATTCATCAAGATTAGCTCCTTTGCCGGTGATCCTGTCGACGACACTACACCACGCGTCTTCGAATCCCCCAGAATGGTTAACTGTTTGTTGGTAACTTTCTCGTGTCCTCTTGCATGCTGTGATACGATAGTTTTTCCAATTTTTCTTCTTCTTACACGCTCCACTGTCTTCTCGTTTAAATCTGCTTTGGTCATCTTGGCTTGCGGTTAGCTTGAATAGTTGTAGTCCTCCCTGGATCAGCTTTTTTTTTCAACGTAGAACCGATGGCTTATCGAATTTGCCGTTGCTTTCGGCTGATCAGAAGTTTAATTGCAAGTAAAAGGCTTCATGGTGCTTGTGTATTGTGAAACTGCTAAAAATTCGCGCAAATGATGTTGACATATGCTTCAGACACCCACACCTTTAATTAACCAAAGTGTTCGTCTTCGCACCTGCTTATTGGTCTATTCTATCTTTCGAAAGTGAACACTGTGATAGGACGAGACGAACTGTGTGTTTTATCCACTACAGCTCTTAGTATACGTACGCGGGCTGTGATTGGCCAATTTTATTAGCAATAAACAAGACGTAGAATGAAATTCTCATTAGCTTGTTATTCTGGGTCCTATTTCGCTGTATTCCTCTTGAGCGCTCTCAGCGACAAATTCCTTGCCCTTTCTATTACCTTCACCATGCAAAATAAATTCTCAAACGGACACTTTACTTCGCTCGGTCTGATCGATTGTCGCCGCAATCGCATTTTGTGATGATCATGAGTAGTGTACGTATCCCGTCTTCATTTACATACACACGGACGTATTGAACTTGACTCTTATTTTAGCTTAAAAAGCTGCCAATTTTCTGCTTAAAGAGAAAAAAAATTAAAGGTAAGTGTAAGTTTTTCCCCCAAGATGTGCCCTTCAATATTTATGTAAACTAATGCACTTTAGTCTCATCAGGCGGATCCTTGCACCTTGAATGTTAATGAAAGTTCAGGAAGAAATTAATAAACCGAGCGGAAACTTAAACGCTTGGTTTTGTTGTTGACGCCGGCGGGAATGCTGTCTCAAATCTTTGCGAAAAATGTGGAGAAAGCGGCCAGAAATGAGCACCGCTTTTCTCTCGGCAACAACACTTACGACTGCTAAAAGGCAACTGTCACGAGCTTTACAAAAACAAATTCATTATCAATCATTCCTGGAGTGAGCTGATGGATGTCATTAAATCTATTTAATGGATTTTGCGTCTTTTTTTATTAATAGCTACGTCTTGTGTTGTTCCCAGCTGCGGTTTGGTCCTATTAATTCTTGCTTCCATTTGGTTGAAATATATTCTCATTAGTATTAAAATTGTCCGCTCAAAAGCGTAACAAATAATATACATGTATTTATTAATAGGTTGCACTGTAGCCCGCGACAACACCCATAACTTGTGTATGTGAAAGACGACTCCTCGACAGCGAGTAGCATTAAAAAAATTCTTTTCTTTTTTAACTTAAGTTATGTTTTCGGTATATTTCAGGCGGGTAAAATAGGAGAGAATTTGCATACTATTTACGCGTGTCAGACGAACCATCCGGTCGCCCACAATTAAATGTCCACGTTTTGTAAAGAGTTTTAATGAAACTGATGCTGCTTTTTCCCAGGACAGCCTGAAATATAACTCCAAAAATCCTGGCATAAAACAATTTTCGAAAAGTTATCATATGCATCTTTCCTTGGACTTTGCGAATTTTTTAAAATAAGTATTCGAAACGTGCAATATAAGAGTTGAAGACAGCACCTGCCCGGAAAGAATTGCATTGATGGCCCGGCTCTTGCAGGTAGCTGAGCAGAGATGGGAAACTGGAGAGGGAATATTTTCCTTTGGTGCTATCCTCTCAAATACTTAGTTATTGGGGTGGTAGTCATCGGATTGGCGTGTGCAGCAAAAAGGCTCTTACTGCGATGCCGACAATTGTGCATGACTTTGCTCTGCCGCAGGTGATAGATATGATTACTAAAACAACGAGCTTCAGAAACTTATGAGCTTCGAAATTTAAGATAAATTGAGAGAGAACTACTGTCCGAACCAACTTTTTTTGGAAACTGACATTTAACCAGGAAAAAACCTTGTGTTTGTAATGTGCTATGTGCTGCCATTAACATCGGTTTAAGAACTTTTCATTTTCTTATTTCTAGACCTTTCTAACTTCATTTGAAAGATACTAGTATTATTTTCTTTATAGTTTTTATATTTCTGATTCTGTATGGTGTCAACAGAACCTTAAAAAAACCTATTAGCCTACAGCTGAGACAAGAGTACTGCGTTTTGTACATTAGAGATCCAACATCGCTTTTACGTGAAACGGGAAATGACAGGTTACTGCTCGTCATAAAAGCATGAAAATTATGTTCCTCCATCTCATCTCTCTTTCGATAAGTTACTTGATACCTCTAGCTAACAGGCAAATAAATGAGCTTATAGGCCATATTTATATTGGTCTTATGGAGATAATTTATTGGCCGCCATTTGTGAATACGGGCTATATCAATCTAGTTTCTTCCATTTTTTTGTCAAAACGCAAATTTCCGAGTGACGTTTACCGTTCGCGAGAAAACGCGGTAATAAATCTCTCTAATGTTTACTTTTTCACCAAAACGCCGACTTTTTGTTATGCCATCTGTGTCTCAATAGATACTGAACATTGATCCGATCAGGTTACAAGAAGCGAAGGCGTGTCTTCGTACGTGTTACATGGTTTTCTAGACCATTCGCTGTGTATAAAGTTTCCTTGTCACAGAGAAGAATTAAACTCTTTTTCAATTGACAGGATTAACAAGTCGTTTCTAGATATTTTAAGAACATAAAAGGAGAGCAGAATGTCTAGGCAAGCAACCCTGGTTAGTCGTATAACTATTATTGTGAAATCTATTTGTTTCATTTAATAAATTAAACGATTTCTGATGATGTCATCAGCTGTGCGTCTGTCCTTTAATAGATCATGGGTGAGATCCAATCAAAATGCGTGGAATAAATTAAAATGGATCTTAGGGCGTAGTCACGTGAGCCATGAACTAAATACGGGGAATGCCAACTTAAAATTGGTATTAGTAGTTACAATCCGGATACCCTGCGAGATGTTGGTTTCTTCTACGCTTCCCGAGAGAGAAACCACTACGAGCAACCATTAGTTTCTTTGAGTGCGCCCGCCGTCCAGCGCCAAGGACGAATAAATTAAATTTGAAAAAACTTGCTTTGACGTTTGACGCGTGCGTTCAGCTAGCTGCTGCGTTTGGGCGAGCCTGCTGTGCAGTGATTCCATATTTTTCCCGCGAAATAAGACGAATTGATGTCAAATGCATCACGTGGGGTGACGTACTTCGCACATGCTCGATGGAAAATTGAATGGTTGTTCGGAATGGTTTCTCTCTCGGGAAGCGTAGGAGAAACCAGTTGCTCCCAGGGTACAATCTGAATAACTCTCAGAGGCTGACACAGACAGCAAGATATTTATCAAGAAATCCTAACGAGGTCAGCCAAAAAGAATACTTGCAGAAGACGATCTGAGAAACTATAAGTTAAGTTTCTTTTTCTCCACCACTAAATCGTTTCTAATTTCTTAATTTTCTCCCTAATAATAGACTCAAATTAGTATGCATCCTAGCTTACTATCTTCGTTTACATCTCGTTCCCTATTTTTTTCCATTCTGGAATTCCCACACACATGCTTAATTGGCGGAGAGTTGGTCGGAAGGTATTTCTTTTTTTCCCATCGAGTCCGCATGCCTTTGTGAAGTTTTGTATCATCCTTCTCAGGGCTCTAAATTGCGACTCACTGGTTGCCAATGCGACCCGCAAAACTTCAGTGGTGGCGACTAGATTTTCAGAACTGGTCGCCAGCTGGCGAATCACGTCTGATAACCCAGGATAAACAGAAGACAACTTCTGTATTTGGATCTTTATAAGATGAAATCATTCGAAACTAGTAATTAGAACACGACTCACTTTAGGCCCGTAGGGAATGGGGGTGCGACGGGTGCGACGGGTGCCTCCCCCATCCCCCCCTATTTAGTATAGTTCTATTGATTCACTGTTTGTGTAGTACTGAAATAAATAAATAAAACGTTTCAGCGTACTAAGACCCCTGGTACAGACAGTTTATCGGCAGATTCTGGGATGAGATCTCCAGTCCTTTGATTGACTGTTTCAATCACGGGGAGCTATTAGAAGAGCTTTCCATCTCCCAGAGACGAAGGATTATGTTTTTGATCCCCCCAAAAATAAGGACCCTCTGCTTCTTAAGAACTGGCGCCCAATCTCACTCTTCAGGGTCGGCCAGGGTTTTTGGGTATACGGTATACAGGGGCTTTTTAAATCGGGTATACGGTATATTGCAGCTTAAATAGCTTAGGGCAGTGGCTAGGTCTTGCTTGGAGCCGGTCTAGAATGGAGCAGTAAGGCATCTCGTTCCCTCCACTAGCCTGGGTGGGCACCTTGGGCAAGTGCCAGTACACCCTTAGCCCTCCTTGACCAGGGTAACGGTTTGGGTAGGTAGAGCTCATTAGCTTTGGTAAGCTGTCTACCTAGGAAGTTGCTCACCCGAATGAATTCAAAGTCTGTCCCAGTGAGTTTGGCGGAAGAGACTTTTTTTGTCCAACGGCAATGAAGGTGGTTCAGCAACGCAGTGTGGAATGCGAAGGGCATGCTGGAGCACATAGTAAGGCATGGCCATCCACTGCAGCCGAGATTGTCCCCAGATGTAACGATGATTTCTTGCCACTGGACTCTGACTTTCAAGGCCGAGAGAGTGGGATTGTCTCCGTGCAACGGCTTTTCCACGAAAATATCATTCACGCACAGGTCACATTGCGCACCTCCATCATCCCATCTCAACACCCAGTCACATCACATTTCATCCTTCATCAAGTCATCCACGATTCCCACTCATCCCAAACCAAGTCCTGCAGCGATGGGGGAATGGCAAAGCAACGGGTGGAGGTGACCACTGGCTGTTGTAGTCATGATCCTGCACGTAGGCGGCCTTGGACCAGTGGTCGTTCTTCTCTGTACCCGGGGCACCAGAGAAGACCGGCAGCATCCTGGGCGACTGAGCAGCCCTTTTTAGGACAGCACTGCTCACCCTAGCAAGGCAGAGGCCTAGAAAAGGTGGCCTAAAAATTGCCTGGCCTACATCATCTGGCCAGCTAACCGCGGTTGGCAGATCACCTACACATGCGGTCGAATCCAATTGAGAAAGAAAAGACTCACATTAGGAGCATGGAATATTCGTACACCCATGGACAAAGATGACTCAGCAAGACCCCAAAGGAGAACAGCCCTTGTTGCAAAAGAGTTATCTCGCTACAACATTGACATTGCGGCCCTAAGTGAAACTCGGCTTGCAGATGAAGGATCCCTTACAGAACCAACCTGTAGATACACCTTCTTTTGGAAAGGAAAGACTCAAAGCGAGGACAGGATACATGGGGTTGGCCTCGCCATCAAAACAAGTTTGATGAAACAACTCCCTACCCTGCCTGTTGGTATCAATGAAAGGTTGATGAAGCTCCGCCTGCCCCTCAGCCACAATCGGCATGCAACTATTAGCAGTGCATATGCGCCGACTCTAACTAGCACGGAAGAGGCAATTGAGCAGTTCTATGCCAACCTCAGCTCTGTATTGGACTCTGTCCCTGCCAATGATAAGCTAATACTTCTTGGCGATTTTAACGCCCGAGTTGGCTGTGATCACAATCAGTGGGAAGGAGTAACTGGCAAACATGGCACTGGCAAAATGAATGCTAATGGCCTCCTGCTGTTGAGCAAGTGCACAGAGTATAACCTGATCATCACAAACACGATATTCAGAATGGCAGATAAGTACAAGAATTCTTGGATGCACCCCAGATCTAAACAGTGGCACCTGATAGATTATGTCATTGTCCGCCGGCGCGACATTTGTGATGTCGTCATCACCAGAGCTATGCGGGGAGCAGAATGCTGGACAGACCATAGGCTTATCCGCTCCACATTAAATCTTATCATAGCCCCCCACCATCCAAGGCGCCAGAAACTTTCCAGAAGAACTTTTAACGTGGCCAAACTTCAGCAGTCTCGATGTCTCGACACTTTCCAACATAAGCTGGATGAACAGCTAGCTACCATTGGTCCACTGTTCGGTGATCCAACTCAGAAATGGAACCAATTCAGAGACACGGTGACAGAAACAGCAAAGTCAGTTCTGGGCTTAAATAGCCGTAACCATCAGGACTGGTTTGATGAGAACGACAGTGCCATTGAAGATCTGCTGACCAAGAAGAACAAAGCCTTTATGGAGTGGCAAAATGATCTGGGTTCCTCAGCGAAGAAGGAGAGATTCAAGTCGTACCAGTCTTTGGCCCAAAGGGAAATACGTAAGATACATGACCAGTGGTGGGAGAAGAAAGCCGATGAGATTCAAGCCTTCGCTGACTCTAACAACTCAAAGCAATTCTATAATTCCATCAAATCAGTGTATGGCCCTCTTAAATCTCGCTCTACCCCTCTGCTTTCTTCTGACGGAGTAACACTAATCAAAGACAAGGCTGCGATCAGAGAAAGATGGAAGGAGCACTTCAGCCAGCTCCTGAACCGTCCATCCTCGGTTGACCAGACAGTACTTGACCATATCCCTCAGAGACCAGTCCTTGAAGAACTCGACAACACTCCCTCCATGGAAGAAGCCCAAAAGGCCATAAGACAGATGAGCAGTGGCAAAGCACCAGGAAGGGACGGAATCCCAGCAGAAGTATATAAGGCACTTAGCAATGAGGCTCTCCAGGCTTTCCATAGCATTCTCGTTAGCATTTGGGAAGAGGAAGAAATGCCAGCTGACCTCCGCGAGGCTTCTATCGTCTCCCTTTTCAAGAACAAAGGACTAAGAGCAGAATGTGGGAACCACAGAGGCATCTCCCTTCTTTCCATTGCTGGAAAAATTCTAGCACGCATTATGTTGAATAGAGTTATCCCTTCGATTGCAGAAAAGTTCTTCCGGAGTCACAGTGTGGTTTCCGCCGTAATCGAAGTACTGTTGATATGGTCTTTGCAGTTAGACAGATCCAAGAGAAATGCATTGAGCAGAACATGAGCCTCTACGCGGTCTTTATAGATCTCACTAAAGCTTTTGACACTGTCAACCGCGAGGCACTATGGGTCATTCTCGGAAAACTCGGCTGTCCGACAAAATTCGTTAAGCTCATCCAACAATTCCATGACGACATGACAGGAGACGTGATAGTAGACGGTGAACCCTCTGAGAGATTCGGCATCACAAATGGCGTAAAACAAGGCTGCGTGCTCGCACCAGTGCTTTTCAACCTGTTCTTTACCCAGGTGTTACTTCACGCTACTAAAGACCTGGAATTTGGTATTTACATTAGATACCGCTTGGACGGTTCACTGTTTGATCTGAGACGCCTCTCAGCGACACTGGAGAGACTCCTAATTGAGGCGCTGTTCGCTGATGATTGTGCCTTGATGGCCCATAAGGAAAACCATCTGCAAGTAATCACTGACAAGTTCTCGGAAGCTGCAAAGTTGTTCGGCCTGACAATCAGTCTCAGTAAGACCGAGGTTCTCCTTCAGCCTGCGCCTGCAAGCTCTCCTCAGCAACCTTCTATCACTATCGACGACACACAACTGAAGAACGTCGAGTCGTTTAGGTACCTGGGCAGCATCATCTCCAATGATGGCTCTTTGGATAAAGAAATCACAACCAGGATACAGAAAGCAAACCAGGCACTTGGCAGACTCCGCACCAAGGTCCTACAGCACAAAGGCCTTCGCCTTGCAACTAAGCTCAAAGTTTACAACGCTGTAGTTATTTCTTCACTGCTCTACGGCTGTGAAACATGGACTCTGTACCGCAGACATGTTAAACAGCTGGAACAGTTCCACACACGATCATTACGATCAATTATGCGGATACGGTGGCAGGATCGGGTCACAAATCAAGAAGTCCTTGACAGAGCCAATTCTACCAGCATTGAAGCTAAAATCCTTCAGGCACAACTACGCTGGACTGGCCACGTGATCCGGATGGATGAAACTCAGATCCCACTCCAGCTCTTCTATGGTGAGTTGGTGTCGGGCCACCGTAAACAGGGCCGCCCAAAGAAGAGGTACAAGGACAATTTGAAAACCAACCTCAAATGGACAGGTGTTCATCCCAAGGAACTGGAAAGATCTGCAGCGGACAGATCGGGCTGGCGAGTGACAATAAGAAGTGCTGCTAACAACTTTGAAAAAGACCGCCGACAACGCCTTGCAGCAGCCCGTGAGCGTCGACACAGAGCTGCGTCATAGGCCCCACCAACAGAAGGGATTCCATGCGAAATCTGCAATCGACTCTGTGCCTCCGCATTTGGACTACGCAGTCACATGCGTTCACACCGTTGACATTATTTTACTTTCATTTTTTTTTTTTTTTTGCAGTTTAGTACATGTACATTGTTTTGGAGCGCAACGTAAAGTCTTTCTCGTTTATCGAGAGACAACCAACCAAATACGGGTATTCGGTATATCACTTTCTTTGAATTTCAGGTATACAGTATACAATGCTTCCATTAATTTTGGGTATTTTTGGGTATTTTGGTATACCACTACCCCCTTGGCCGACCCTGACTCTTAAGGAGGCTCGAAGAGGGTTTTTCGTTGCTATAGTGTTTGTGAAACGATGAAAGATACCAAAGAAGGATATTTCATAGTGTAGGCAAACTAAAAATATCTTTGCAACTCTATTGTTGGGAAATACTTTAAGGGTACTTATGACTTCACATTGGTTACCATGGCAACACGCCAGGTCCACAAAAAGGCCCTCTAAATTTCAGTTTTTGAAAATTATCTGAAAAACTAAGTCGGTGACCTACCGTTTTTATTTCTGTGTTGGACATCTCTCTAAGTTCTTTAACTTCTAAGAGAGTATGACAAAACGTTGTCTGGTAGAATTTAAGATACAGCGAAAAGAGGCGTTTTATATTTTTCAGAAAATTGTACGAGATAACTTTCCCCGAAACTTTTTTATTCAAAGTGCGATCGTGAATGATACGTGCACGCAAAAATCAAGATAAGTCACCGAGTAAACCTTTGAGATAAAGACAATTTTTTCCCGCACGTTTATTTCCGGTTCGCGCGATTTTAAGCCGTATTTTCACTTCCAGTGTGCTGCGCGCAGTTGTTTTGATAGAAATTTGAAATACGAATTACAAACTTGCAACTAATTTTATGGCAAACAGTCTTAAAAATGGGAATAAAATGACTAAGCTTAGCTTGTACGCCAATGATACCGTTTTTATCCGCGACAATTCCTCTGCTGTATCATTGTTTTCTCTGCTTGAAAATTTGGCTCCCTTTCCGGGTTGAAAATAAACAAGTCAAAAACCGAAGTTTTGCAGCTAGGATCCTGAAAAATTAGATAAGGAAAGGATGAACCCTTTGGCACTATGATTTCTTGGCCGAAGCAGTAAGTCTCTTCCTATGGGGTAGTGTTTTCTTACGAAAGGTGCGTAGGCGAAAAAAACAATTTTGACCAAAAGCTTGTTTAACTGAAAAAAGTTTTAACCTTTGGTACGGTCGGCACTTAACAATTTTAGGTAGAACCGCCATTGTCGAAACACTAGCACTCTCAAAACGTATTTACAATTGTTCCAAGCTTGAAGTGCCTGTCGGTTTTGAGAAAAAAGTCTATTAATAGCACTACCTTCCCATTTATTTGGAACTTCAAGCCTGAGTGCTCTGCCATCCAACTTTTCTGGAAGGATGTCTTAAATTGGTGGAATTTGAATCATTCTGAAAAAAGATCCTAGCTACACTGAAATTCTCCACGGCTATAAACTAAAATTCACCTCCAGTTTTTACGCTTTCAATCATTACCTTCTAATCACCTGTTATGATTTCCGGTCGTCTTCACTTGATTCATCGCCCCCTTTCAGTCAAACGCACCCTTGGAAGATTCTATAAAAGCATCTATAATTCAAAAATCAATCAGTTAATCACTTCGAAAGACAACCTTTGCAAGCAAAGTGGTATTGACGTTTAAACCCCCGTTAAGGTGATTCCTTAGTAATAGAAGTTGTAAGATTTTCTTTAAACTTTTCTCGATTGTTCCCTACATTATGGTGACTCGAAATGTGCAGTTAAATAAATAGGTCACCAAGCTCGCTTGCGAGATAAAACTTGCTCAAGTTACTCATTTCATCATTGCTACTTCATCTATCAAGGACAAGTTTGTTCTATCGGTTCAGGCTACGTTTTGCAGGAACAGGAAGCACAGCTTTGACGTAATTCTTGAAATAACAAACAGGTGAATTGTATTGCTCAAAAGGAATAATTTAATGTTTGTTCTATGGCACAGGCACACGTCTTGAAAAGGCACTGACTACAAATATTCCTCGGGTGCGTGATCTCGAGGGGACAATTTTGTGTCCACGAGTGATGGCTACGAACCCTTTTTTTCCTGTAACTTTTTTTTCTGACGTAAATTTTTAAATTTTTTTTTACAGCACAAAGAGGATGAGTAAGAGAATAAAATTATGCCAAAAAAAAGATGGGTCACCAACCTCGTTTAGGAGAAACAGAAAGCAAACCAGGCTCTACCCCTCGACAACACATCTCCCGGATAGCAAGGTTTCATTTTCACTGTTGGACTGAAATGTTCTTTAGCATCATCAAAGCTATCACTCCACTTTTTGTTTTGCGAGAGTCTAAAACGTTTCTTGTTTTGCTCTTTACTGCTGTGCTCTGAAAACGGCCATTCTTCTTTCTAGCGAGGTTTCCGGCACGAAAGGTCGCCATTTTGAAATGTTTTTGGCCACGTTCGATTTCTCAATATTCACACATGGCTACGAGTCTTTATTGTTAAATTCAAACATTGTTTAGGTTAGAAATATCCGTTGAGACTTGTGAGACCATAAAGCTTCTTAGCCATGCCTTAATACGAACGTGGCCTACGCTGTGTTATGCGCAGTACAGGATACGCAGTGCAATACTAGGGAATCACCTTAACAAGTTTGTCAAGTATAAACTATTTAACAATTATTATTCCATGAGCGTGCGTTGGATATGAAATGGTAAATAGCCAACGAAGCCCGTAGCACCGAGTTGGCTATAATAATAATGACCGTTTATTAAAGCTCATTGTAGCAGGATAGCTGAATTACAGAGCTGAAATATACAAATCATAGAAAAGGACCAATACGAATACAAGAGATAAAAACGTGCAGGTTAAATAACTATTCTCCTTCAGATTTATAATCTAAAGGTAACAAACTCTTGCGATCTCTGAGTCCTGCATCTGTCACAGTAGTCAGGCCTGACGCAAACAGGGCCTCCTATAACCAGTCTCATATCCAACAAACGGGAATGGAATAATTGTTTTATTAAACTTCCATTCAATTCTGGACGCTTGGACACTTGGAAATTACGGCAAAATCTTATTGGATTATTCCATTTTGATTTTGAGCTTTCATATAAGGGCATAGGGAATATGAGCTAACAACCGAGATTGAGTGAACCAATCAGAAAGCTAGAAACGCAATACCACTACTACTACTGCTACTACTACCACTACCACTGCCACTACCACCACTACCACTACCTATACCACTACCACTACCACTACTGCCACTTCGACTACCACTACCACTACCACTACCACTACCACTACCACTACCACTACTACCACTACCACTACCACTACCACTACCACTACCACTACCACTACCACTACCACTACCACTACCACTACCACTACCACTACCACTACCACTACCACTACCACTACCACTACCACTACCACTACCACTACTACTACTACTACTACTACTACTACTACTACTACTACTACTACTACTACTACTACTACTACTACTACTACTACTACCACTACTACTACTACTACTACTTCTGGTAACGCTACCGCTACCGCTACCGTTGCTCAACTACTTCTTAGAAACAGTAAATTTGGAATAATGTAAGGAAAACATTAACTTCATGATCAGAATCCATCATTATTTTACTTGAGAAAAATAAATGTATGTTTTCATCTTGCAGTTACTACCATTTGCGTCCATCCTTGAAGTGTGACGAATTTTGCGCGTAGTTTTACTAAAGGAAGATGACCGCGAACTCATTGAAGTTTTGAAGCTCCACTCTCCATCCATGTCCCTTTCTGAAATAATGGAGGAGTTAGAACAACTTGGAGGACAAGAAATTTCAATGTCGGCCGTTTCACGAGCCATAAAAAGCAGGCTACCTTCCGGTGACCAGTATTCACGAAAAAAACTTACAAAAGTGGCAATGGAGCGATTCACCCCAGATAACTTATTTTATACTCAGCTTTTTATCAATTACGTATCTTCAAAAGATCCAAGGAACCTGAAATTTTTCGACGAAGCGGGAATAAAGATTCCTGACGTGGGAACTCGCACGTATGGACACAGCCCGAAAGGATCACGATGTGTAGAAGTGGGGAGGAAACTCGAATCTCCGAATACAACTTTAAATATGCTGGTTTCTCTGCATGGCCCAGAGTATTATAGTATCGTAAGCGGGGCTACAAACACAGCCCGTTTTCTTTCATTTTTTCAAGAGGCAGGTGAAAGTGTAAACATTGAGACGGGTAGACCGTGTCTCGAAGTCGGTGACATTGTTATTATGGATAATTTATCTTCTCATCATTTTGAAGGAGGTGAGATTTTGGAAGAATGGTTTGGTACCATGGGAATTGAGTTGTTATATACGCCTTCATATTCTCCAGATCTTAACCCAATAGAGCTTTGTTTTAATAAAATTAAATGTGAATTGAATGGTACCTTGAAGGAACTTGTTCATTCCAATATTAATTTAGCAATAGCAGAAGCAGTTGAGACTATCAGAGCACGGGATATGGCTGGATTTTACGAAGCTACAGATTACCTGTTTGTATGAGGACTGTATAATATAACGTATGTCGGTAGTGTGCAATTTTTTTCTCCGAAATGCCGTTGAACCTTTCAATGTAAATGAAGTTATTCAAGTTCACATTTCCCAGAAAAGTTTGTAGTAGACCGGTATTAGTGGTGCCCGATGGACATATCATGGCAAACGGAGAAGCCATAGATATATATATATTGCCAGTGTACGTGCCACTGAGTTCATTGTTATTTTAAATTGCACGCGTCCTTCAAATACAAATGAACACATATTTAACTTGAATTTCAGCGCAGAGGGTACAAAAATTACCGCGAAACCCCATGCCTTGGTTATCAGTGTCAGGAAATGTAGTTTTTCTATACCAAAAGTTGTGTTGACAATAAAAATAAGCGTATATATTTTGCCAGATCTGAGTACTTTTTGTACCGCCCAGGTTATAACATCGCAGACACTGTCATAGGTTAAAAGAGATGATTTGATTGTCATTAGGATATCAAGAAACGTAGTTTTTCTGAAAAGAAAATATTTATTTTTTTCAAAAGGTATAAAACATAGCTTTCACTTTCTGTCTTTTTCAACGGCTCGTGTGTACAAAGTTCTCTTTCTTGACACAAAAAACTCAACGCGGAACCTGTCAACAACAACTCGACTGATTAATTTAATTTTACATGAAAGATGTACAATATGAAAATATTAAAACACCAACGAAAGTCTTCAGTTCCCGCTATGACGAGTTCCTGATAAGTTTAACAATAGAGATGCAGCTTCATATTCACAAGCATCACTCGACTCCTGTTTAGTACTAATTGACCGGTTGAATTCTACAGTTTTCGTACTGTTTGTACTTGTAGTACAGGTCGCAGTACATGTGTTACACGGATCGGGAGGATATTGCATTGAATACTTGCTTGTGAGTGACTGACCCATTGCACCTACTGCTACAGGGAAATGGACGCCCGAAGGAAAAACTGCTGGGTGTGGAGGTGGCAAGAAGTCATAAGAGTAACTTGTGTTTACGCTATTTTCGCTTGTAGACTGTTCCCGCAGGCTTTCCCGGATCACCATTGCTAACTGCTCGGCCTCTTCCCCCTTATTTCTTGGAGCAGTATACAAAATTTGTGAAGAAATTGCCCCATCACTAGAACTGTTACATGCATGTTTACTACTGGGGAAGTCTACACCATACCGCTCAAGGGACGGTTTTGCTGGATTTTCACGCTAGCGGCTGCCGCCCTGCTTTGACCTAGAAAATGCAAGACTGCCAGAATTATTGTCAGTAAGAGCTTTTTCTAAAATATTTCCGATGTCTTGTTTCCCAGGTATTTTTCCTCTAAAGTTCTTCTTACAGTATTCCTCCACGAGGTAAACATGTTTACGTAATAATGACCAGTGTTTGGTGCCGTTCACAAGGTATGCCGCCTTGTTCACTTCGAACAAGTCACTCTCGATGCGGTTTTGTACTTTGTCTTTCATTCTTTCTACAGCACTCTTTTTACTTTCCAACTCTTCGAATAACCTGTTAAGCTCACTTTGATGTCTCTTGATTTGACAACGCATTTCTTTCACGTTGAGTTCACCAGGATGAAATTTTTCCTCTCCACACTTAAAGACAGAGGAGCATTTCCCGTACACGCACGTACGAGCAGAGTGTCCTAAACGCAAATGGCAATTTCTGCAAATATTTCCATCTCGAGGATCAGACTTAACTCTTTCTAGTTTCATTTCAGTTTCGTGTACTTTCTCGCGCAGTTGCTGAATCTGGGACCTCTTCTGTTCAATTCTTTCTTCAGTTTTTATGATGTACCTTTCAAGAGGAGTTCTTTCACTGCATAAAGACGACTTTTCATGTTGATTTGTACGCGTTTCAATGATTTCTGTGGTCGTTGTCGAATCTTGCCCACCACCATCAACGTAGTTGAGGATATCTCTATTGAGAGAAACCCGGGCTGAGGGCCGTCCTTCAGTAGAGCTAGATTGACTGGATGGTTCAGCCCTCTCGACAGGCTTTGCTTTCACAGAAGGTGAAGAACCCTCGAATACTCTTAACTTGAGTCGCTGAATGTCTGTTCCTACAATTAGTTTTGACGTGGAAATGGCAATTCTCAGGCTAATTGCATCGTTATTCAAAACTACATACTCTCCTTCGTCATTTTCATACAGTATCCCGAACGTTAAAAAACGCATCTTAGGAATATTACTTGTTATGGCATTGTTCAACTCGTCAACAGTTTTTGGCGGAGCCATAAAAAAAACCCTCCTCGTATCACCAATTTCGACTTGCACTTGCATTTCCGACTCCATAGTTGCTTCGCACGTGAACCTGCCTTCACTGGATGTGAAACTTGAAAACATGCACAGCACGTGAACAAAACATGATCTTTTGGCGCCAAAAACGTTATCAATTTCGTGACCTGACTGCCAACGTTTCATTGGTAAAACGTGACAGGTATGAGACTAAACCGTTAACGTTTGAAAAGTAAAACTACGCACAAAATTCGTCACACTTCAAGGATGGACGCAAATGGTAGTAAGTCCCGGTCAAACGTAAAGGCCTGGCCAAACGGGAAATGTTTGGTGTTTAAACAACATCAAACATTGTTTGGTGACCAAACATGCTGACGTTGAAGTGAGTTGCCAAACTGTTAAAACGTTTTTGACCTAACTCAGATCAAATCCACAGAACTATGGGTCACAAATACGTAAAAAACAAGTGGATACAAGAGGCTGAGCAAGCGTGGTCGTATGCGAATGCCGGGCACGTTTGATACGGCTGTCCAATAGAACAGAACTTCGCCCATCAAACATAAGAACAAAAGAATGTTTTAAATTGTTTGATAAAATGTTTGATGGGCTTCAAATTTTATAAAACACGACCAAACACAATCAAACAGCGCCAAACAAGGTAGCCAAACGGCAAAATGTTTGGTCATCAAACAATATTTGATTTTGTTTGGTCGCCAAACATTTTCCGTTTCGCCAGGCCCTAAAATTCTTGGCGACTAAACACGATTATACATGTTGTTGTGTTTTGGCCACCTTGTTTGATTGTGTTTGGTAAAATTTGAAACCCATCAAACATGCGATCAAACAGCATCCAACATCATTATTGTTATCGTCTCCAAACATGTTTGGCGCGCGCATGCGTATTACGATGCAGATTGTGGTCATAAGCATCCAAGATGTCGGACAGTGAAGAAGTCCAAAGAAGCGAGTGAGATTATTGTTAGAATGCCAATATCAAAAGGAAAATCAAAGACAAGGAAATGGTCAGAAGAAGAACGCCTCATAGATCATCTGGAAGCAGAACTTGTCTTTGGGACGTTTTTACCAAAGAACACCACTTGAAAGACAAACGTGAAAATGCATTAAACAAAATCAAAGAAGAGCAGGGTATTAATTCGGAAATTCTTTTGGAACTCAGCTGTTGGGAACGTGTTTGATGGCTTGTTTGAAAGCGTTTCCCCACGTCATCATCAAACACGAGAAATTAATGTTTCGTGACCAAACCGCATGTTTGATCGTGTTTGGTCACCAAACATTTTACGTTTGACCGGGGCTTTACCTTCAACAAATCATTCATTTTCCTTCATATAAATTGTCATCACCGCCATGTTGGTGGACGAAAACAAAAGATCTCTCATTAGCTCCTTTTATTCTTCCACCACCAATTGCACATTTCATCATTGTCACTTCAGTCTCAAGAGATTGGTTGAAAATCACCTTTACAATGTATAAAGGCTAAAAGCATATAATCATCCTTAGTTAAGATCTTGTACACTCTATACGCCTTTAACTAAATGACAAAAAACTGGAAAATACCTCCTGCTGATACTTCGTCTTAGTTCAAGACTTTGCCGGGTAACTGAGCCAAGTACACAGAATTATGCTTGTCCAATAGATAGTAATGATGCGATATATTTCGTTGAGAGAAACAACATTTATCATTGATAACCACAGAAACTGAGTATTGAAGTCAGTGGGACCGTTATTTGAGTTTGTTGAGGAAATGAAAGTATCATCAATGTGCCGAAATTTAACCAGGACCACCCCCATTCCAGACCGTGATGAAGTGGAGGAAATGTAAACGGAAAGAAAATATAAAAACACAGCTGATAAGCCACAGATTTGATTCGTGCTTGATGTAAAATGACGGAAGCAAGAAACTACAAACTTCCCTTGCACTAGATCGCGGGAATCGAGAGATCCATCAGATGTCTAAATTGTACGCAACAAGAAACGAAATCATTGTAACTTAACATCTGTCCTGGTACTCATCAACAAATCTCTGTAGAAGTACCACGAGTGCTACGGCTTGAAGCACATGGTAAGCTTAACTTAAGCCACTTTCGATTGCATGAATCGAAGCACATTTGAAAATAAAGTGTTTTACTGTTTCATCGTAGTTTTTCTCATTATTCTACACGTTTGAGTAACGACAATTTCATCACAGTTCTTATGATGCTTGAATTCGACCAGAAGGAGGTGCAATTGCATCTACATCTACATCTACATCTACTTGTCCCAGGACTCGGCAAACTCCTTTTTGACTTACGGCTGTTTTTTCTTTGGTGGCCTCATATACCACAAGCCTTTTTGGAGACATAATGCCAAGCCGGCCAATTCTGCTGGAAAGAGCACACTCACTGCAAAGGACAGCCACAACTCCAGGAGCTTCATCCCCTACTATTCTCGAATAGTGTGTGGGTTCTTTAACGTTCCACAGAGAACTTATAAACATGGAAGATATTTGTCAGACGGGGCCTATGGTTTATAGTCCTTATCCGAGAAGACTTGAAAGTCTAACCATTTGCGGATGTAATTACAAAGGCAGCACTTTGTCCTCAGTCATTTTAAGACCTTGAGTGTTGGTCCGGCCGGAGTCGAACTCACGACCTCCCGCATGGCAGCCCGATGTTCAGCCAACTGAGCCACTGGTGCGAGGTAATTGCGCCAAACGATTAAATCATGAAGAAGATCAAAGTTCAGATTTCAGAATTTTCTGCAAGAAAAAGGCCAACGATGTAACTTACAATGACTAAATTCACAGAGCGTTCACACAATGGAAAGAAAGCGATGGATGTGAAAGTCATGCACGATATGACAAGGCAAAACAACACCACTCACGTTTATCATCGAAAGCAGGATTATGAAGGTCTCGTTATTTACTTAAAGGTTGCTTAATATTTAATTTTTAGGTTGCTCGTGGCATAATACATTCTGGTTAAATGCAATGCATTCTGGCTAAACTTAGGGTGCGTTCGATTGACCGTATTCCGGAATAGGAATACATGGAATATAAGTTAGAAATCCTTCGTTTTTACGGAGATTCACATTAAAATTGTCAGACACCCGCTAAAATGCTATTTTAAACACATCTTTCTTATCCTTGTTGCTTCAAAACGCCAGACATACCGTTTTAAATCAACATTCCATGTATTCTTATTCCGGAATAGGGTGAATCGAACGCGCCCTTAATGCATTGTGGTAAAAAGTGGTGAATTCGAGAATTCGTTGCAGCTTTAATACATACTTTTCCTTAAATCCAGATTATGTTGCTTCCCGCTCGCTCCATTCACTCGCTTCGCAATAATGATAACACAGTAGTACCTCCAAAGTTTTCTTATCTCAACCCGTTATTAGCGGATTAAGTGATTTTAACAGACGGTAGGGTTAATTTTGGGTCAGCAATTCGTTTGAAAAATGCAAGTAAATATTAACGAAGGAGTTCCAGGATTTTCAACCTGCGATATACACCAGTCTAAGCTGAATTTTTGAAAGATTTTGACCGTCGAAAATTTAGGACTACGTTTTGAGGTAGTTCTTAATTCATTCCGGATTGGGCGTTCCTCTCCGTTTGAAAGTTTGTCCACTTCAAATTTTTCGACGACTTTCTAGACTGTTCTATAGCTGGGAAGATCCCTCTCAAAGAGAAGAATGAAAGACGTTTCTAGACATTTTAAGATAATAAGAAAGACCTTTTAGCCAGAGAGAAGAAATGCGAAAGGGAAAGTACGCAAGATAAATCTATTTATTACACATAACATGAGAATTTTATTCCATAAAGCTCATTTGTACAAATCTATACGCTTTATTTTCACATGTGGAAAAGGCTTATACAGCCAATCAGAATGGCGTACAGCTATTTCACATGTTGAAGTATAACCAATCAACGATAGCGTAAAGGCGTTTCCATGCCAATCACTCGTGCATCTCGTGCAAATCGTACTTTGTTATTGAATTAAATTAAATTTGCATTTGGTTCTATTGTTAGTGAGTTTTTGTTTCTAATTTGCGTTCAGAAAACTATTTTAATGAAAATTCTCGTCTTATGTGTAATAAACAGTTTACGACATAGAAAGTGCTTTGTACGGGGTTTTATTCACTCGTTGTTTGTGCCAAAAACCCTCACTCGCTCGTTCCTCGCTCGTTCTGGTTTTTGACACAAACAACTCGTGAATAAAACCCCGTACGCCGCACTTTCTATGACGTAAACTATATATACTATTAATTTAGTGATCACATTTCTTTCTTTATAAATCGAAAGAGAAATAATTGAGCCAGACATTTAAGTCATTTATAACTAGAAAGAAGGGGTAGTTTCTAAAGAAACTGTGGCGCTGCGTCGGTGGGGAAGTAGTATACAAAAATTTGGTTTTATCAACGGAGTTGATAATGTAAATTGGCCACCGTACAGAGATTCTTTAGAATCTCTGTACGGTGGCCAATTTACATTATCAACTCCGTTGATAAAACCAGATTTTTGTATAACTAGAAAGTCCTGACACCATCGTTTTCCTTCTATCTTGTTAGCAGTATACCCGAAAAAAACGCCTTAGTGAGTTCAAATGTCAATATATCATACAGATTGAATACAACAATAAGCTGATTCGAAATCGTGAGCTGCCTTAAGATAGCACGTGTTGCATGCAACAAAGTAGTTGGAATCGCGTGTTTGTGACACTTTTTCTACAATTTTGGCCTTTTACCTTCCTTTCTCAGACCTTCTTAAAGGATTATCGGGATTAAATAAGAATAAGGAAGATATTGAAGCGGCAAATCTTTCTGAAGAGACGGTATGATAAGTGTCAACTTACCCGGAAGGAAAAAAATTCAAAACGGGTGGTACTACTCCAGGAAGGATTATATCCCTACATCTTATAATTATTATTTGTTATTTGTAATCAAGTTTGTTCCCTGAAGAATTTATAAAGGAAAGCAAGGTATCTAGTTTTCATATTCCTTTTGCTACACCTAGATCACCTAAAATGAGTCCACTAGCGATGTATTGGTCGAAATTGGGATAATAATATTTTTAGTTTTCCAGTAAGGCCCCCCTGGCATATGAAACTCACGAGAACGGTGAAGCATTGACACGTGCTTCAACTCTCCAACCGATTTTTCTCACGTTTTTCGTGACATTCAAAGAAATCGAAGCTTTTTCAAAGGATTAGCAAGTGTTGACTAAAAAATAAGACTGTACATTAATGGTCCCTTTATTGGCGAGTGGCATCAAAAAACGCGATTCTCTTGTACAGTAACTTTATTTTGCTTAACTGAATTCAGCGGTAAAGGCAAAACCCAACTCTTAACTGCATTTCGATGATGAATTTCTATTCATTCAGTCGCAAGTTATGAGCGCTATTATTTCAGAGCCATTGGCGGTAGATATAGCACGTGCGATATACTTTTGAATTGTTTATCATAAACGATTCTTATTCTTTAAAGGAGATTGAACATTCTATCATCCTGTTCAGTTTTGTGGACAAAGAAATAGCTTGCCGTTGCTGAGGCCAAGAAGAGTTGAACTGTTAAAAGTTGTATTCATGTCGACGAAAAAATATCAACTGTCTAGAAAAAAGATTTTGTTCAAGCCTCAATTGAGTACAATATTTGAATGGAGTGATGACGGACAGAGGCCCTGCCAAACCGAAGCGCGCCAAAGTGAAGCAAAGTCTGCGAAAGAACCCAAACGTTCAAAGATCATCGATTGCGGTACATATAGCGCGGACAAGTTACCAAAGAATCCAGATAAATTTGGCGCAAATTTCCTAGTAGCTTCAATCAAAAACTCTCGCTTTACACTCTCCTCGGATCTGATGGAAACTCCATGGGATGACACAAAATTTTACCGAGTTACTTCACTGTCATCCCCGATGTCGCAGCGAGGAAGAAATACTTTCCTTAGGCCAAAAAGGAGCAAGAAAGAGCAAGATTGTATTGAATTATGGCTGAAATTCTTTGGCTAAGAACTTAAAATAATACATTCAACTTCTATACATTTGATTATGCAGGAGTTCCGGAGGCATAATTTAACCCGTGGCAAAGAGCTTTTGCGGATTATATAAAAATATTCTATGGTTTTCTTTCCTCTCATAAACATAGGCTTTCATTTAAGTCTTATTTTTAAAAATATGAAAATATTCCGGAGTCCAATCTATCTTTTAACCGAAGTCATCATGAAATCATTACGTAATACAAAAGTGATCGGAGCCAAATCCGAACTACTCGAAAGTTATTCTCAATGCCACAAACATAGGGAAAAAAATAAAGTACCAAATATTTAACTGAGAAGCAGCAACTAGAAACATGAAGGGAAACAATTTTAAATCAACTAATCATTGAGGCAAATTTTTTCAATAGCTGTATATAGATGAGGTTTTTTTTTCGTTATTTACATTTCTAGCCATGGTAACCTGGAAAGCAACAAGGAAACAGAAATATGGTGTTTTTAGCGCTGGTCTATTAGTATAGTGAATTTAGAAATATTGGTTTTAAGTATTTAGACAATGAGAGTTAAGGTTACGCTATAAAATCTTAGCAACACAATAAACTGGTAAAAATTTGCTTTTGTTACAAAGGTTCTTAATTGCGTGGTTTAATGTACTTTCCTTGATGTTTAGAATATTCCTAAAGCAGGCGGCCTCCTTCGCTTGAATTCACACTGAAATGATTTGAAAGCAGACGCATTAAACCGCATAACTCAAAAACCTTGATAATTCTCGACATCAAGAATTCAATTCAGGAACTATTATAAGTGAGAGATTTAGCTTTGCGTTTGCGGCAAACAGCATGGAACTACTTGTCATAAATGCACAAAAAAGTTTCGTTTTTCCAACTTCTCTTTTTGAGAAGTTCCTTCCCGATTTCTGCTAACAGAAATAAACAAATCCAACTTACAGCAAGACTCAACTTAACGTTTGCAGTGGAATCTTAGATTCTCTTTCTTTCTAAACTGACCCCCCATTTGTAAAGTTAGATCTTGGTCTCAAACCGAAATAAGACAAAAACACCTCTTGAACACGCTCTTGAGTGAAACTCACTCGTTTCTTCTTTCAAGGGCCTATGTCAGTCAAAATGATATAATTCCATGATTTGGGTGCAGGGATAAGTGAAATAGTTTGAAAAAAAAATTAACTGCAAATTACTCTGATGTACGTTTTCCTGCATGTCACGTACGTCTAGAGTTGCCCTAAGCAAAGGCTTATGCCACACACTAAGGAAGGACTGAACATATTGTTTCCACTCCATAATTTCTCTTCTTTGCACTCTAATCTGATGACAGTTCAAGTCTTTTTTGGTTTACGTTTGCACCAAATCAGTGGTATCGCAAAAGCCGGGAGTTTCGCGGGAATTAATTTTTGCGGATTTTGCGGACGTACTTGATCCGCAAAACTAGATTCCAGCAAAATTAGAAACCGTAAAAATTTACTCCCGTTAATATTAGTAAAAATGGCTTTTAATCCACAGACAGTGGGGTCAAAAAGATCGTTTATTTTGATATTTGCATTGAGAAAAAGCAATTGGAGCTTGCTACATCAAAACGAAACGACAAAAGGTTATCACAATTTTTTTCCAGTCTCTGAGGCATAAGAAACGAACTCAAAGCAGTCAATTAAAAGGTCACGTTAACCATTTTCTAAGGCCTCCAGCATGCGACATTTTTTTCCACGTTCTGAATGATCGAAAGGTTTTTTACCAAAAAGTAATAGAAGTTGAAAATAGTCTTGCTGCTTGAAAAGAAAACCGCAAAAATTAGTTCCCAGCGGAAATTTCAGTCCGAATTCGCGTCGCAAAAATATGTTCCGTAAAACCTCAAACAATCGTCAATAAGCAAAATAAAGGTGCCGCAAAATTTTCATGCTACACGGTAACAGTAAAAGGCAAGCCAAAAGACAGATGAAGAAAACATAACATACTTTTTATATAAAACTCTGAATTTCGAATTCTCAGCGAAAGATTAATGACAATCGATCGTAAAGACACTAAAATTCCTGGAAGGACACGATGTTCTATCAGAAGAAAGAGATTTTAAATCACGTGCTAGGCACGTGATCACCTTCTGTCAAAGTTCTTGTTTACGATGAATGAGGAATGTCATATCGTTCGTCGCTTTTAGAGTTAAACAACGTACTTCTTAGCCAACAAACTTACGTCTTTCGTTTTTTCATTTTGTTGCAATATTTAACTGAATATTTATATTTCACCTGTCGGGTCGGGAAGCCTTCTTTGTCGGGTTATTGACCCGAGACCGGACTCGTCTCTGGAACAATGTTGATCAATCCCTTCACTGAAGAACCATTTCTTTCAATAATTAAGCAAAAAATAGACTACAGGCTTTCTTTCAAATAATTCTTGACTAAAAAGAATTGGTCAAATTTCAAATCGTTTTTTACCAGAAGACTATGCAGAGTTGAGTACAAATAAATAAAATTATAAATAGCCTGAAAATTGTAAACACAGACTACTCGAGGTGTTCGATTCCGTCTGTGGTATCCAACTCGAAAAAGCTACCAGAGAATTTGCCGTTTGGTTTCAGTGTTGTACATAATAGCACAGTTATAAAATATTAACGAGAACTCGACGAAGACGTAAATCAGCGACTAAATTTCCTGTGGCTATTGGCAATGTTTATTTCAAGCTTCTTATGTAAATTTTGGACAAAGAATATTAAATTACAAAAAATATTCCACTTAAAGGTTGTTAAGAAGCTTTCTTTTTGGCTGTTCATTTGGACGAAAAATGTCACAAAAACCGTTTCCTATGGCGCTCCTTTCCAGTCAATAATCAAAACAGCTTTATTTTGTAATGCATGTATTAAATTTCTGTGCCATAATTTATAATTCTTTTCTATATGCTTTTTATTTTGCTTGGATATATTTTATATCTCTTCCCAATAACTTAAATATAAGTGTTAAGCACATTTATTGTTTTTTTGTTCTCTTTATTTTATATTCGTTCTAAATGTGTATTTATATTTGTGCTGTAATTTTTTTTCATTCTAATTAAGTATGCAACACGTGATGGCATTACCGCGACTCACGTGAGTCATTTTCCGCCATTTTGGCGGCATGTCGGCCGCGGATGCCTTGCAGGTTTTGAGTCATTTAAGACGAGACAGACTAATTACCGAGTTAGGATTTCGAGTTGGATTTCGAGTTGGATTTCGAGTTGGATTTTCGAGTTAGGATTTCGAGTTGGATTTTCGAGTTGGATTTTCGAGTTGGATTTCGAGTTGGATTTTCGAGTTGGATTTTCGAGTTGGATTTTCGAGTTGGATTTCGAGTTGGATTTTCGAGTTGGATTTTCGAGTTAGGATTTTTTGGCGGGATTTTTTTGGTGGGGTTTCCAATAAATTTTCAGTGGTTTTACACAACGTACTTTGTCAGTGGTGTTGCACATCGTCTCGAGGTCTTTTCAAGATGGAGGAGAAAGAGGATTGCAGATCGCACTGGAAAACTTGAAAATTTACAGGCACATGTAAATCCAGTTTCCAAAGTGTAAATTTGGATTTACATGTTTTGTAAATTACAATTTACACGTTAAGTTCCGTAAACTAAGATTTACAAGGTATTTACATGTTGGAGTAGGTAAATAACCTGTAAATAGTAATTGACATGGTCATGTTCTTGAAGTATAAATGGAGGAACATGTAAATAACATTTAGATTGTTTCAAATGAATTTACAGTATGTTAATCATGTAAATGGGTTTAAAATATCCTGTAAATAACATGTAAATTGTTACAATCCTGTAAATCGAATTTCCATGAAACTTTCATGCTTCACTTGATCATGTAAATTAACTGTAAATAGTGACTGAAAATCATTCTTTCGGAAGTTCAAGGTGGAGAGCATGTAAATGACATGGAAGTGGAGTTTTCAAAAACCATGTTAATAAAATTTTCACGAGACTTTCTTCACTGATGTTCGAACAAGTAAATCATGTAAATTTGCCCGAGGTTTTTTCTCTCTTAGAGCGACAGAATAGCGAGTTGCGAGTCGCGAGTCGCTGCTCTTAATCTAAGAGAGAAAAAAAAACCTGTGGTATCCGTGGCATCCAGGGTAATATCTCACGATTTAGGTAACGACTGGAATTGATTTTATCCATCATGTTGTATTTCATCGACTATTTCATCAATCACACGTGTTGTGAATCGACGCAGAGAAAGTAATAGAATGGACTATGCCCCTTGTAATGACAATTGCAAGTTGAATTTCAATTATCATTTCAGAATGCAAAGACGAAAAGAATTGGTACAAACCACGACCAAAGAATCACCTCGACTGAATTGACAAACGGAGTTCTGAATGTCATGGCTTTTTCGTTTACTTTTGTTTCAGGAGGTGATAATGAATACGATAGACAGTGTAAAATGAAAACCAGCCTTTAGGCTCAGTGTCTACAAATTAATTTTTCTGTCACAGATAATTAGAGTATTCACACGTTGCAAGCTCAAAAAACCAAACGCTGTCAGAGGCAGTGTGGGCTCGCTTAACTCTGTAACCGCGCCTCTATAATCACTGCGGGTTATTTTTGGCGCAAAAATCTGCTTTTTAATGGCCGTCGATCTCCGTCAGGATAACTCTCGCTAACATCGAGGAAATATGGCTCAATTGAAAACCAGTTCGATTACTCCGATGCCTTGTGCTTCTTTTGAGGTAAGGTAATTTGTTTTTTGTCGCATTATGTTGTGCTTTAAATGTTGTAACCGGCTCTTCTTTTACAGTAGACACTGAACTCTCCATAATTGTCTCTAATTGGAGCTGAAATTAGTCGGCATCTCAAGACAAAAAAAAAATGCACAAAGGCTAGTTGATCAAGATCGATTGTATCAAAACATGAAGCTTTATTTTGTTCAGTAAGCCTGATTGCCATATAAAGTGACCCTGGGTTTGCAATGCAGCAGTGAAAGTTAAGCTTCTATAAAATTGTAGAAGCCATAGTGGATTAAATGTCATGGATTAAATTTACAAAGTGGCTGTTCAGACGGGACTCGTACACCAACCTATATTTGCTATTCATATGGGAGTCTTGTAATTGTAATTATCGTTCAAGAAACTGCTTCTAAAATAATTGCTATATGTTGCTTGGTGTTATGCTAAGAATTTGAAGGTATTGACATCCAACAAGCTCAATGTTGGTCATGTGGAATTGAATTTTTAAGGCAGCCAGCAATTTGGCATCCAATATTTTGTAGAAGGTTTACTCAAGCCAGTAATTGACTAAAAAGGCAACATTTGATGGAACCATTAAATAATTTCCTCTCAAACATGGGCATTCACAGGATGCCTAGATGCCCATCTGCCTGTTAAAGCTTACTTGTCCTAAATGTACAGTACACTCTTTGTTATGGGTAACCACTTTAAAATGAATAGTCAGTAATAAGCATTTAATGACTGGTCTCTTGGGAAACATTTAATTTTGTTTCCTGAGAATCTCAATGTTTCCCCGAGGTGCAGCCGAGGAAAACATTGAAATTTGAGGAAAACAAAATGAACTGTGTCCTGAGGGACCAGTCATTAAGTGATTTGTTACATAGTACAAAAAGAAAAACATGCAACGGCAACAGAAATGGCGGTCGTTGGTCAACATTTGCAGGTTACAGTGCACTGTTACCCTCTGACATCATAGATTTTGAACATTTGCAGGTTACAGTGCACTGTTACCCTCTGACATCATAGATTTTGCACTATTGTCCAGAGACTAAGACTCAGAGACCTTTGGCAGGAAACAGTTTTATTGTTAGATGTCATGTGACCTTGAAGTAACCTATGAGAGCGCACACTGTTGGGGGAAAAGTTCAGCTATATAACAATTGCTGTTTTTTTTTTTCCAAGCAGTTGTCATGCCTTGCCCATGTAATAATTTTGTGTGTCAGGGGCAAGAGGATGATAATCAGATTGTGGATTGTTTAAAATGTTCTTTTTTTTTAATCCTTTGGGTGTACATTGTTTATTGACCGAGAAAAGTAAATCCAAAATAATGCCTTGTTATTTTTCTATTTCCTTTTTTGCTTTGTTTTGGAAAGTGGAAAGGATCAGGAGGGCTAAAGGCCTGTCCTGAGACAATGGAAGAAGACAGCAGAGTTAATTTAGAACTCTGCAATACAATTTTGCTAGATGCAGACATAAAAATCCTCTATGGGGTTTATCAGGTGGAAGGTGCTGGCCAGGTTACTCTGTACAAAACAAAGGGCAGGAAGCACATAAGCAACATTATGTGTTCTTCAAGGAAGCCAAGTGCTTACCAACAGCAGGTGAAATAACATTTCCCAGTTCAACCTCTCAGACTTGATATGAGTGTTATATATAACCAGAAACCCATAAGGGTTGAAACGTTTAACGGCCCCTTGAGTGCTGGGAAACAAGCTTCTGAATATTCAATTTGCTAAGTACCATATTTGGAACAACAAGAGCGAGGGGTTTCCAAATATGGTACTTAGCACTGAAACATTCAACTAATCAGTTCGCACTGAATATTCGAAAGCTGTGAACGCGCGTTACACGTTTCAGCCCTTATGGGTTCTGATATAACCTCTTGAGAGTTTACATGTAGATAATGACAACTCTAATCTCAGTCTTATGATGAGCTCATGCACAGGCAACACATGTTTAGAGAAACTCAGTGTGGCGAAGTGGACGGTTGTAAATTAATTAATCCTCTTGTGAATCAAGCACACATGTACATGTACACCCGTATGAATGTGCTGTACAAGCACTAGTGTAATACAATGTAGGACATGACATCTTTCTTGTGCTTGTGCATGATACATGCATTTTTTTTAAATGTTGAACATTTAATTGGCACTTTCAGTATGGAGTAATGAGGTCTTTAATATTATTTTCATTTTATTATTGCTATTCCTATATATGTTTGCACCAACATTCAAGGTACAGATGTAGCAGGGGTCTAGTATGTATTCTTTCAGTTTAGTGATGAAACTCTTTCTCTTTTTGTTCTGGGAATTTTTTTGTTAGTGCTCTAAGGACAGCTCAAGGAAAAGAGCATGCAAAGGAAAAGCAGAGGTCAGATAATAAAAATAATATCAGATTTTACCACACCTTGATTACATGTAAATTGTGTATGATTCCCAGTGCACTGGTGGCTCAGTTGGTTGAGCATTGGGCTCGAACCCCGGCCAGATCAACACTCTGGATCTTCAAATAACTGAGGAGAATATGTGATTGTGAAGGGGAACCTCGTGACCCGAACTTATTCAAGATCAAACACCGTAAAATCCAATGATTTAGTCGCTTCACTCAGTGGCCAGCGATGTGTTTAAGATTACAGTCCTTTTAACCTTGTGTCCTCGTGGGTAGAATATACCTGAGGATTACAGTTACATGTAACTCACACTTTTAATTTTAACATGTGACCCAATAAGTAGGAGTCCTTGATTACAGTTTGGACTTCAACTTACATTGCCGTCATAAACCTTGTGAGTAACTTGTGTGAACAACACACTTCCCTGGCTGAAAACGGCTTGTTCAAGCTCAAATCCAAAGGAAGTTGTTTCAAAAACAGCTTGGGCACCATGATTAAGTCTATCTTGACTCACTTACTTTTGACTTTAGGTTTTAGATAAGAATTCATCATCTCCGCAATGCCACTCAAAAACTGTTTTTAGGCTGTTTGTTGTGATGGGGGAAGGCTATCCGGTACTGGCATGTTCAGAGGCTCCATTCCATCTGGCTTAAAGCTGCATCTCCCCTTCCTGAAAATAATGCCCCATCTTTTCCAAACAGAGAATTTTCTGATTGTCAAAGAAATGCTGCCATGTACACTGTAATTAACAACTTACTAACCTCACTTGCTTGGGGCTGTCCTGGAAAATATTGGCCCTTGGTTGTTTTGTTTGGATCGATCACTTGACCTCGGGCCAATATTCCCTAGTATGGCACTCCTGTTTTTTTAGTACTTAAGAGGTTAATAATGTATAAAGAGTAAGGACTTAACTGGCAAATCTAATGTTGTTTTCAAACTCCTTTACCATGAGGCAATTTATTTTTATTTTTAGGAACCAAATGGCAATGTACCAACTAAAGTTCAGAAAGTAGATTTGCAAACTGAGGTAACTGTTATTTTGCCTGTAAAGTACTGCTGTAATATAATTTACCACTATAGATCTCTTTTGGGACTCATTTTTATAAGGTTACAGGTTCATATTTTTTCCTGCTTGAATTTTTGTTATACACCAGTTCAATTTTGATTTTCCTTTGTTTCAGACTTAGAAAGGGCATTGTTATAGCGTGAAGGTTACAGGTTCAAATTTTGTCCTGGTTGAATTTTTTTTTTGAACACAATTTCAATTTTGATTTTCCTTTGTTTCAGATTATGATAAGGAATATTAATTAAACGAAGAAAAATCAAAACTGGATTGCTTTGAAAAATTTTAAACCACAACATCTACATGATTGTTGATGATAGTCAATGATAGTTGAAGCTCGCTCTTCTGTTGGACCACCAACTATCAACTATTATACACTATCATCAACTATCATTCATTTTGAGCTTGTTCAAATTCTTCGTGATAGTCAATGATAGTTTTCCTCGTTTGACCACGCGTATGATAGTTCATGATAGTTTTTGGTCAGCTGTTTTCCCCAAACATCAGCGGGCTCATTTAAAATGGCCGCCAAAAGTTCCTCGCAAGGCTCAGCTGCAGCTTCAGAAATTCGTGTTTACATCCAAGATGATAATCATGACAAAGAAAATACTGAAGACCAAGATATCTTAGAGAAGATATCCTCTGAAGAAAGCGTCAACTCGCAAGAATTAGAAGAGACACTGCAAAAAAAGAAGCGTATCACTAAATGTTCATTGCTCAAGAAGGGCAATGCGGCAAGATCGAGTAATGGCCTGATATTACGTCTAATAGAGGAATATGAGGCCTGGCCCTGCCTTTGGGAAGCCATTTTAGTGTTCACATTTTTATGCCGAAAGAGCCTGGAACTAGCTGCTTGCGTGACTTTGCATGTGCGACTGCCAGTGAACTACAGTATCATCAACTATCACAAACTTCTTTGGCCATTTCAGCATGTGAATGATGATGATAGTTTGGAGAGAATTTTGACCAGGGCTTAAGATTTTATTAGAAGCCAAAAAAACATTAGAAATCCTTTGATATACTCATTTGTTTTCTTAGGAATCAAAAAGTAAATTCATTTCTTAGGAATCAAAAAGTGAACACTAAAACTGTTCATCTTTAATGGGTTTTACATGGAGCTTAAAATTATTTTCTTTGTTGCTCTTACAGTCGCTATGTTTGGGACTGTGTTATAAACTTCTTTGAAGGTGAAACATTACTTTAGGGGACTATGCCACATTATTCACGTTGACAACAACAAAAAGAAGTAAATTCAAAGTTTACATGAAAATAGAATAATATTATTTTGATAATTTATTGTATCAATATAAATTATTATTGTTTTTGGATTTATTTCCTTCTTTTCATATGATATCAAATACTAAACTATACATGTTGTCAATATTCCTTCTTTAAGGCAAAGATAAAACAGTAAAAGCGAACGATAAAAACCGACGTTTCGGAGTAGTCATGACTCCATTATCAAGGTAAAAGTTTAAAACATGCAAATAACAGTATTTAAGCGATGTGGCGCGAAAATTAACATAATAGGTGCGAAGATTACACAAATACTTTCGCACGAATAGAGTCCGATTGCACGTTCAGGTTTGGCTTTAAAGTTCTTATATAAAGCATTTCATACAATAAGCAGTCAAATTTGTTCCTGCACTTCTTAAGAACTTCGAAGCATTTCAGTAGGTCCTGAGGGATCCTCCCGTGTACGTTCTTGCAATGTTTGGCAATGGCCGAGGACTGTTGTTTATGTCCTTTTACACGATTGTGTAAATGTCCGCGTGTGTATCCTATATAACCTGCATCGCACAGGTCACATTGGTATTTATAAACAACACACTGTTCATTTACAATCGATGGCTTTGCTTCTTTCACATTCAGTTCTTGATCAATTTTTCGGCTGACAAATACGGGCTGGATGTTGGTGTTCACTTTCAGGCTCAGATCCCTGAGTTGTCCTTTCACAAAATTTGCTGAGGTTTGGTCTTTAAATGGTAGAACCACTCGAATTGTGTCCGTCTCTTTAGTTGGTAATAATGGTCGCTGCTGGTCACAAACCTTTGAGTCAACGAAATTTTTGATGGCAGAGTCGATGAGGTATTTGGGGTACTTTAAACGCGAGAATACTGTCTTCAATCGGTCACATTCGTCTGAGAAGTGTGACCAAGAAGAAGATAAACTATGTGCTCGACCCAGCATAGTTCGGAGTAAACCCTGTTTGTACCGATTGTCAACGTGACTTTGGTAATGTAAGAGGAGACTTGAATTCGTGGGTTTTACGTACACCTTTGTCTCTATTTGGGGCGATCGGTTCAGTAACTGGATGCCCAAATAAGGGAGCATGCCATTGCATTCGGTTTCCATTGTAAATTTTACGGAAGAATGTGCCTTGTTAAGCGTGTTCAGGAAGTTGGATGCTGTTGCGATATTTGGCATCATAGTAAGTGTATCATCAACGTACCTTCGATAGAAAGAAGGGAGTTTACCCTCTCGCTCGAGGTTTTCCTCAATTGAAGACATGAACACATTAGCTAGCAGGGGACCAAGGGGGGAACCCATGGCCTCACCATCCGTCTGTTCGTAAAGTGCTCCATTATACTGGAAAAGTTGTCCTTTTGTAGCTACACTGAGAAGGTCAACAAGGTCCGTTTTGGTCAGGTTCAGGTCATAGGTTGAATTAAACCAGTCGTTGTCAAAAGCTCTGTTCGCGAGTATCTCAATTGTTTCATCCAAGGGTACGTTGGTAAAGAGGGAGGACACGTCGTAAGAAACCAG
>OX421447.1:38060836-38080836 GCA_949126865.1 Montipora capitata
CACTTTTGTACATATTTTTATCACATTTCGGCGCATTTTTATCTAGTTTTTACATATTTATGCTAATTCCTAAAACTTTTATTCTCACTTGAAAATGACCTCCGAGGGGTCGAAACGTCGTGATTTCGAATCCAACGCAAAATTTCAACGCAAAATCCCAAGGTCAAATTTCAAATGGAAAATCAAACGCAAAATCCCAAGGTCAAATTCAACGCAAAATCCAACGAAAAATTTTATAAATATTAATTAGTTTCTGGTTGTTTTCAAGTTGGTTTTTTAGCGCTTGTTAAAATCGTATTTAACTTCGTTTTATTCAAATTGGTGAAAATGCGCTAGTACCCCCAACTACTATACTACTCAGTAGCCCTCAAGCCTTGCCTAGCTCAAGTGGAGCTGACATTCCTGAAGCCTCTGTGACTGAATACATTTATGTAAATGTTTAACAATATGAAACAGTTGATCCCATATACATTTATACACTGAAGGAATATGCTGACGCTTTTAAGAGTAAAAAGGATATTGGGCAGGAGTTTGAATGCAATGATGAACTGGTGAAAGAGTTTATTGACTCTCTAAACCTTGACCAGACTCAAAGATAATAACAGTATCTGCACCGCGACTGTACAAGGTGCAGTGCAGTCAGTTCTGGATTGAGTGTGAGGCAGTGTGGCCCAGTGGTTAGGGCACTTGCCTTGAGATCCGGAGATCCCGGGTTGAAGACCCGCTCTGACCACTCGTTGAATTTGTTCCCGGTATTCCCTGGTTCAACTTCCCGGCTGCACTTGTAAATAGCCAACTGGTTTGCCTCCGGCCAGTTGGGATTCTTAACAGTTGTTGTTGTGTTCTGTCGTTTCGTTGATTGTGTTTCATTGGCCCTGAAAAGCCTCTATGGGAAGCGGTCAATTACGTATGTATGTATGTATGTATGTATGTATGTATGTATGTATGTATGTATGTATCAGAGATCAGGGCGGATTACAGCATCAAATTTCTACAAAGTTTTTCATTTAAAAGCAACAACAAACAAGGCGATTACCATCAAAATGTTGATGAATTATTGCCCAATGGAGAATGTTCCAGAACCACTTGAATAGGGTCATGACAAGGAGATTTCAGCTTTAAAAGTATATATATTTTAAAAACAGTCATAAGCGTTGTGATTTAGTTCTGAAAGAAACTGGACTAGTTGTAACTCCACTTTGGCCCTTTCTTGGTGCCTCCCCCGACCACATCCGTCATTGCAAGTGCCATCCTCAAAGACTGGTGGAGATTAAGGGTTTGTTTTCCAAACGAAATCTTTTTCCTTCAGTTGCAGCAGCTGGCAATTTAATTAAGACTACTAATGGCTATAAATTAAAATTGGAAACCACAGTGTACTATATGAGTCTATCAAATCCAGAGTCAAATGGCACTTCCAGGTGTCAAAAGTACTGACCTTGTCATCTATACCGACAAAGGAATTTTAATTGTCCCAGTGGAATTTGATCCTGGGTTTTGGCTTTAAGTGTTGAATAAGCTTCAGTGTTTCTTTGTGCAGCATTTAGCACCTTAAGCCTCTTACAGGCAGGGTTCTCAAGGTTGTTTTAAGTTAATTGTGGACCCATATGGCCATAGTATTTGTGAAGAAAGAAACAATCATGTAGTGCAGGGCTATTTTAAGTGACAAAAAATGCAGCATAACCTTGGTGGCTTCATTTTTATTTTTTGCAGGGTTTTGTTATTTACATTTTTGCGTAATTAAAATTGTACCAGATATTCAGATTTGTGGAAAATCTTTTTTGTAACAGTTTGTGTAAATGGCAATGATCGCTATTATAATATGACCCATTAGATTTGCTAGACTTCACTTACTGCCTGGAAAATAATTTAGATTTTTAACAAGATTTTACAATTACAGTGTCACAGTGATCAAAATGTCACTTGCCTTTTTACTTCCGTCTGTCAATTCCAATTTTAAAATCTTACGAGAGATGGATTGAGAAACAAGTCACCTTGTAAGTCACTTATTAAGTTGCAGCTTGTATATTTGACTGATTTTGCACAAAGCATGGGATTTTCAACTTTCACACTTTCATATACGTCAATATACAAACATGGCTACAAGGCTCTATAGTAAAATTCCATGGCTGCAGAGCTTGTTTTCTTTGTGGCCATTTTTTTAGATTCGCACAGAAAGGAATGTAAAATTTAACTATAATGCCTTTTATATGTAGAGAGTTTATTTGGAGGTAACTTACAGAGCCAGCAGTCCATTGAGCCAATGGCTCAAGCAGATTACACAGTCCTCCACAAACCACCAGCAACTAATTAGCCAAGGGGACAGAAGGGTTTTAGTTGGCCATAAGAGTAATGTTTCTTTGAAAGTAGCAGAAAAGAAACACACCCAGGTAGTGACAATCCCAATAATTTGTGACGGTGAGATGCCTCCCCATTGGCCTAAGTCTTAATCTATCAAGAGTCAGGACAAATTCCTCCTCAGGTCTCAAAACTCGCTTTGGTCCTTGTTTCTTGTTATCGCATGTCTGATATTTCATTGCTTTCCCGTTATTCTTGTCCAAGTATTTCAACTTCTCCACCTCTGGTCTTAGTAACTCTGACAGCAATTGTAGACAACTTAGAAAGGGAACTCCTGTGTACAACTGGCGATTCATCGTTTTCAAAACGTCCTCCATAAACAAATTTCTCTTGAGGGTAGCTCTCGGATTCTCATTTCTATATTCTCTGAACTGAACTGTCTCTACGCATGAAAATGAGGTTCTGGGTTCGTGCGACCAAAAGTATTTTCTCTCGTCCTCGACCGTTGATTTGCAATTGCTGAGCGTTCTCTCCGAACTTGAAAAATGATGAATTGAAGAAACTTTTTTTGAAGCCTAAATGAAGCCCAGAGAAAAATTAGGGCCAGGTTACGATTAGTTTACATGGATATCAACTTTGCAAAACAAGAGGCTACGGGTAGCCTACACTTTGTTCGAAGAAATTTAACCGATTGTCTTTAAAATTCACAGTATTGCAATAATTTTTATGTTGCAATATCTTCGTCAATATCTAGTTCAATTCCGTAGTCCGAACTTTAAAGTCCACATTCCATGACCCAACCATATGGTTAAGTGTGACCGTAGCACAGTTTTTCACAGTTAAAACTGTAGTTAACGGTATTGATTCCAGTCAAAATCATTACACAGATGCTTACAAGTTTGTCAAAAATATTTAATACTTTTTCTTAACAATACCGGGAGAACTGCAAAATAATGTATTTAGCAGGATTGGGATGTGTTACCGAGTCATACGACCGGACATGGCCTTGCGTGCAACGAAAACACAAAAACTCGTTTCCAGTCAAGCACAATTTTTAAAACGTATTTTCCCGGCAATTTGTCATGTAGTCTTCTGTGGTTCAGTGGTCATCGCGGTTGCCTTTGAATAAGGAGATGACGAGTTTGAATCCTACTTGGACAGCCTTCTCTGGAAAGTGTCTCTAAGAGGCACAATCTCGTTCCCAGAGCCTCTGTTACCCTTGTCCAGCAGAACAGGCGCGGGAGGCTCTGGAATAATCCAAAACCGGAACCAGAAAACTCTGGTTCCGGTTGAATAACTGCGCGTGCGTGAGGGGAGACGGTTGGGAATCAACAATGGAGTTCACCTTGCCATGACAGCGCTTACTTTTCACTCGCGAGATAGTACACATGAGTATAAACACATCTCCTAATACACTCGAAGCTGCGGCGAATAAACAATAACGAGATACATTTTATCAATCAAAACAGATTTCAGCATCTGGTGTCAGGCAAGTGAAAATTGCTGTATTTTCAAAAACAAAAACGTTACGGAACTGGTAAGCTGTAAAATGATTTATTTCTAGATCATCTTCAACCTCGTGTAGATACAAATCCACAAAAAAAGCACAATTTTCGAGTTTAGACTGAAAATGGCAGGAAATGAACCGTTTTTCAACAGGCAATCAAATATGGCCTTTTTTGGATTCAACCAGAGTCTTCTCTTTCCAGACCGCTGGTCAAGGGAACGATGACTCTGAGAACGAGATTGTAAGAGGCAAGAAAATTTTACTCATGCGCAGCACAATCGTGACTCCCCTTCCCCCTCCCCCCACAAAAGAAAGGGTCAGGGCTGAATCCTAGAGTTTGTTCTTCACACTTAGACAGGCTTTAAAGATGAGGCAGACATGAATTTATGAATTTAATTTAAGGTTGGGTCATGGAATGTGGACTTTGGACTTCGAACTATGGAATTGAACTGTATGTTGAAAAGATATTGTGACACAAAAACAGGGGCACCCAACCGGGAATATAGTTCAAAACCACTTAAACATAGCATTGTTAAACGTATTTTAGTATTTAAACGGTACATATAGGCATATTTTTATCCCCTAAAAAAATTGATCTGTTCGGATTTCCTAGCTGAAAGTCTAGTGATCCGAAAATTATAGAGATCAAAAGTTACCTTTTCGAAAATTTTAGCCAGAAAAAAGGCTCCCGAAAATTCTAGGATTTTCAGAAGTTCGAAAATCCGAGGAGAGGCAGGCAAGCAAGAAGTTTTACAACAAAAGTTCCGAAAATTCTAGATCTCAAATCGTTTTCCGAACAGATATTTTCAGAAAATTGACGTTGGGTGCCCCTGCAAAAAACACTGAAATATTGTGAACCTAAAAGGAAATCGGCCAAAAATCGTTCGAACAAAGTGAAGGCTACCCGTAGCTAGTTGCTCGTCTTTTGGTGAATTTCGGAACCCCTAACGCTTGATAATATTCAAGAGCTACGTATAGCTGCCTCCAAGCGTCTTGTCGGATTGGATTGATTGTTACGTTCAGACATGGTCCTTATTGAATAAGGTAAACAAAATTCACTTGTATTAAAAGGGGCGGCTTTTATACTCTCGGAAACATGGTCGCTAAAAATAGCAATAAAAAAAGAATTGTTTGGTTCGTTTGTTTAATATCAATTTTATCAACACCTAATAACTATCTAATATACAAAATTATAAAATGAAGACGAAAAATAACAATGGAATCAAAACATTTGCGGGAGATATTTACCCGAAAAAAAAACTAAGAAAGTATGAAAAAAAGGTAAGAAAACAAAGCTGTTCAAATTCTTCAAACTTAACAAAGAGGAAAATCGTCTTCATCGAAGTATCAAACGACATCAAGTTTTAGATAACGATGTGATACTTTAGAAAGAAGCTGTGAAATCTTGGTGCAGCCAGCTATATTCCCTTGGTTCCTTCTGTTTTTCGATGTTTCATATTTAACGTGGCATTAACCTGTGAGAAGGAAAGAGGATTCAAAAGTCATCAGTTTTTTTTTTGTTTTGTTTTTTGGAGCTGTATTGATTGTCTCCGTTTTTTGAATCACATTAACTTCAAATTGGCCTCGGTCACCGAGGCCAGAATTTCTTAAGTTACATATCAAGATAAAAATAGGTTCTCTGAACTGATAAAGCAGTTCTTACCGCTCAATACGATGCGGTTATTGTATATTGAGCACATCGAACCTAATAGTTTTTTAAGGCATGGTTAAAAGCTTTTACTTTTTGTCTCTTACATGCAAAAGTGTTTGTGAAAACTTATAATCCATGGGAGTGTTTGGCACCTTGCTTGCTGAATTATTTTTCTTAATCATCAAATCTAACCGTCTTCTCCGAGTTTCCGTAGCACCCTGAAAACTGTATTTGAAGGTCAGGGAAGCCTACACTACTTTTTGTCGAGAGTGACCAATTTTGCCGTCGCTGCTAACCTGTTCTTAAGTATGTAAACGTATCCCCTTAATTTAGTTATGAGCGATCATGAAAGAAGCGAGTTTCAAATGAAACGAATTCTTAATTTATTTATATGTGTTACGCCAGTTCCATCAGGTCATACACGGTCATAAGTGTCTGAATTAGAAGGATGGACGTGTTTAAGCCAATTCTGACCAAATTAACTCTGCCAAATCAATCGAATCAAACGTCGAACTTTCAAGCGCTTTATTCTTGTGTTCCATTTTGCAACTGATTTGTGTGGTTTTTAAGCATACGAGAAAGAATGTGAAATAATAGCTAAAACGCAAACCTTGGTGGTACAAGTTTCAGGTTTTCAACATGGTCCCAGATGGTGTTTTGGAAGAATCTATGTTGACGAATCCAAGGGAAGTGGCCGCCCTTGTAGCCAATGCGGTCTTTTCGAGGTTTTTCAAGGAGCTAAACAAAAAAAAATGAAGATATTGCACTGAGTTTCTATCAATCGATGGTTTCTGTGGATTTTTTATTAGTTTAAGACAAAAATTGACCCACTTAGTGATTGCACTAAAACTGGAACATAGCCAACTTTGGCGGCGACCGCGTTCTCAGGTTACCTAGGTGGAAAGCGGAAGAAAGAACCTACCAGGGTACCTGGTTCCTATTTTTGTATCATATTCCTATATTTTCTCTTCTGCTGCCAGAAGGCACAGTTATGTTACAGACTGTCCTTTCTTCACGAGGTGGAGAGCACCTGACCGTTCCCTGCCATTTATCAGGAAAGTTAACACGTACATGAAGGCACAGCTCTGCTGCATGGACAGACAGATCACCGCGTGACACACAACTTCGGAGATTGAATGGATCTTGGTGAACAATGTTGAAGTGGAG
The DNA here is from genome assembly GCA_949126865.1 of Montipora capitata. NCBI lineage: Eukaryota > Metazoa > Cnidaria > Anthozoa > Scleractinia > Acroporidae > Montipora > Montipora capitata. The sequence goes on from OX421447.1 coordinate 38,067,457, forward strand.
ATCTCCCATCTGTTCTCCAGTGTCAAATGGATACTAAAAAATACAAGTTTTGAAATTAGAAGAGCATATTTGTATATTTTCCCAGTGTTCACCGAACTGGAGTAACCCCTGACTACTTTGAACGGCATTGAGATGTCGCCGAATTGGTTGGATAGTTCCTCCTGCTCGGTGTGGAATATACGTCTACAATTATTAGTCATACTACTAAACCTCAATGACTCGTTGAATAACTGACGAAAACATTTGCTGAGCGAAACGATTGTATCATGATATGATGGGAAGCCACTTTGTTTCGCTTTGAATTCTACGCTGGACGAATACAAGTATTTTGCAAATCAAATGTAGTTGGTCAACAAGAGGACTGAGAACGTATAAACCCCCATTAATTTGTATGGTTCTAAATAAATAATTAAAGAATTATTGGTCATTGCATTCGCCTCTCACACATTACCGGGATCCTATGGCTGGGAGGGTAAAACTTGATCAGTTGTATTTGTTGAACGGCGTGTTTACAGACCGAGTTATTTTTAGATTGATCTTCCCGCGAAACCAGAACTTTCCAGCCAACCACAAGTCTTGCTTGAGACATTATTACCCATGGGATTGAGAATGGCCACTCTTGCCAACAAAATCGTATTACGGTAACTAAGAAGTCGTCTAAAATAGCTTTACATTGGAGTTGTAGGCTCCTGGGTATGCAGGGCTTCTGAAATTACTTAATCAAATACTAGTACATATAGACATGTTTCACATTTGTAGATTCCGCAGATTTTCAGAATTAAGAGATTTTTAGGTCACGGATAGAAGATAGTGAGCACAACGGTATGATAAAATATGTTACTAAATCTTCGACCTCGGATATTGCATTTCTAGCTTTCTGATTTGTTCACTCAATCTCGGTTATTATGTCGTATACCGTATGACCTAATAAAATGGAAACTCGTTCCAAAGATCTCTAATTTGAGATTGGAAAGTAATTGGCTTTATTGAACTGTTTAAGAATAATGAGGTGAGTGAGTCTGGAGCAAAAGTCAGGAAAATATACAAGGGAAGGATCAGTGGAATGTAAAAGGGGAGGGGATGGGTAGGAGAGACGAAGCTCCAAAACGATCCTCAGACCCTTACTTGCTGTCAACCAACTCCAACCAGACTTCCCACCTCTTTTTTTTTCGAAAACATGTTTCGCCAATTGACGGCATTTTTTACGGCAAAGAGGGAAAGAAGTTGAGGCGATGACTGCTTATTGTCTTATTGGTACGAACTTGATCCCTTCCTTTTTGCACCGGGATTACAGCATTATTATAAGACGGTTACCTTCACTGATATATTTTGGACAGTTTGCATTGCTCTCGTTTTTATTACAATTGCAAATGCAAAAATTCGCTCATAAAAAAAAGCTACAAAAAAAGGGAAATTATACTACATCACTTGCACAGGCTTACCATTCCCGACAACATGGTGTAACACATGATACCGAGTGACCACCAATCGCAGCTCGAGTCGTATGGCTCGAGCAAAATGACCTGGAATAAATATAACTTGGGTTATAACAAGTCTATCAGTGGCTTTCATGAGTTAGAATTACGGCTACTATCCTTGAAGGGTTTTCGAAGTTTTCGCGAAGTAACTGAATTTCCCCCAATTTGTGATATGGTAGACGACAGGAACGCAACGATGGGTGGAAAACTGAAATGTTTAAGTGTATGTGCTACAATCATCACTTCAATAAAATGAGCCAAGCTTGAGCATCTGCAGAGAAGCCTGAAAAAGTCTTACCTGACTATTTACTGAAACGTACCATGATTGTTTGAAATATGCACTTATAAATAAATATATAAGTGGTGCTTGCATGGGCACAGTCGGTGCGGAGCTTATTATTACTGACACTAGATATTGTTTTGACTCTTGCTTTTTTAACCACATGGATGGATAGCAACTGTTTGAAGTGTGTGGAACAAACGCTAGTGACAAGTCAGGCCTCGAACAATTCCCGTGAACGTTACAGTTGAGGATGGTCAATGGTGACGTCGTCGGCTGTGAACGTTCTGCACTTGCGTTTCCAGGGAGTTACGAAACGATAACAGCTGCGGCGACGATAATGTTATTATTTAACAAATGAGGTGAAATTGTCATGCTGTACGAGCTTCACGCATTTTAGCATAGTTCCTTGCCATACGCTAAAAACGGCAAATTTAAGGAGCATTCATAAATGACCACCGTAAATGAATACTTCATTCCCTATCTTTATTTCAAATATCTCGTTGCAATTTAAGTTACCCTTGTGATTTCTTAAACCACGTATGTTTTTTAAACTGACGTTAAATGACCAGACCAGTTTCAAATTTGTGATGAGGACTTACAGACGTAACGATAAATTTTTAAATTTCTCTGTACGTTTCTACCCCGCTAATGCCAGAACGAGGGCCTCAGGTGTTAGATTTTTTGCTCTTTTGGATTTTAGAATGACTTCCTCGTAACCTTTTAGTCATCAACGTTGCTTCAAAATATAATTTTGTTGTATCGTGAGTATTTTGTGACTTTTCATAGGCGTTCACGTTGAATAACATAGGCGAAGTATCCTATCACATGGATAAGTATCAACGGGGTGTGGAAGTATAAGAATAGGGAATAGGAAATTTTGTACAAAAAAACAAGGGAATGCATCGGTGGCTCAATTGGTTGAGCATCGGGCTGTCATGCGGGAGATCGTGACTTCGACTCTGGCCGGACCAACACTCAGGGAGAAAGTGTTACCTTTTTAATTACATCCGCAAATGTTTAGACTTTCATGTCTTCTAGGATAAGGACTATAAACCGTAGGCCCCGTCTCATAACCCTTCAATGCTCATAAACTCTGTGGGACGTAAAAGAACCCACACACTATTCGAAAAGAGTAGGGCACGGAGTTCCCGGTGCTGGTTGTGGTGTAGCTTTTCCTTCAGCAATGTGGTCGGCTTGGCGTAATCTTCTGAATGGACTACAGATCGATGAGACCACATAACATACAACAGTCAATTTAAAAGAGGCCAAGAGCTGAAAGCGGTAAACCTAAACCTGTATGCTCACGCGTTCTTGTCAAAACTGCTGAAAACTGGTAACTATACCTTGATTTGAAGAGTGCGTCAAAAAAAAAAAAAAAAAAGAAAAGCAACTAAAATTACACTAGTGTGCAGCACGATCACGTTTTCTCTATTCAACGAACCAAATAATCGCTTCGTAGCATTTACGCGGTCGTTTTTTGCTGTCGTCGTTGTTTATTAAATTCGTTATAAATTCGCGAGCCAGTACACCTGGCCAAGAACAGCTTCGCATCCTGGACTTTTCCCAGCCGAGCAACTTCCGAAGAGGAGGCCAGGGAACCGCCAGGATATTGGTGCTAGGAACCTTACCTCTGGAGCGATATACAGGTCTGTCCCGCAGATCTCGTTGTCGCAGATTTCTTCGAATGGCGTTCCATAATGGGACAGTCCAAAATCAGCTATTTTGATGTGTCCCTCTCGGTTGATTAAGACATTGTCAAATTTCAAGTCCCTTAAACAAGAAATTGCGAAGAATATGAAGGATAAACACCTAGAAATTTCTACTTGGTAATGGGAAAATATGTAAGAAATTTGCAGAAGAAAAAAAAGGGCTTACACAAAACATCATACATTATGGGCTTTTTTCTGGAGGCAGTGTGGGCTAGCGCTTGCCTATGAGATCTGAAGTTCCCAGTTCACGACCTATGCATGAAGACAACTGAAGTTGTTCCTGGTAGTCTATATGTCTTATTCTTGATGGCTCTTGCATTTGTGAACAGCTTACCTTCTGAAGTTTCTTAAAATTGTTCTGTTCTGTATTATAATTTGTTTCAAAGGCCCTGAAAAGCCCCCAAGGATGATTGGTCAATTAAATGATTATTTATTTATCTCATGATACATACCGGTGAACGATTCCATTCAAGTGCAAAAATTCCAAGCCGCAGATGATTTCAGAGAGGTAAAATCTAAAGTAATACAAAAAAAGAAAAACAAATGAGAAAAATACGTTTCTGCTTCCTCAATGACACTGTCATGTGCAGATTGAAAAGGAAATACCTTGCGGTTGCTTCCGGAAACCTTCCATCATTATTTTCAAGATCTGTTAATAAATCTCCTCCTTCCATAAAGTCCATTACGAGACAAGCTCGCTGATCCTGTTGATCAAAATAAAAATCATGTCGATTAAAATAAAAATCATGTCGTGCCACCTTATTCTTCACTCTAACCAGGAGCCCAGAACTTTCAGCTTACAACTCGGGTTTTTTTCTACGATCTTTCTTTAGAATGACTTTTGTCTAATCAGTTATTATCACCTTTACCAATCAATCTGCATTGTCGCTGATTAACTCGAAGTTGAATAAATTAACCTCAAGAAGAAAAAGAAAATAAAAGAAAGAAAAAGAAGAAAAGCTGAGACACGAAAAAAAAAAACACCCAAAACTACAAGCCGGTACAAGTAGTTTGTACCAAGTCCTAGTTTTCCGGTAAAACCAATCAATACCAACTAACTCTTGTATTACGAACTCAAAGCTTTGGGATTCTTATTCCAGTGTACCAATGTTTTAATATTTATTTTGTAGGCCCAAATTCTATACGAGACCGCAAATAGCTGACAAGGTGAGACGCAGATAGAACGTATGTTTTTGACAATCTGTCGTATGCAATCGTCTATTGTTTTTTCGACAATACTTAGGGTGCGTTTTTTGGGGAAAATCCGAAAACGAATTTTGCTTTTTTGGCGAAATCCAAAAACAGATCATGAATCCGAAGTAACCACACTAGAGGAGGATACTTCGGATAATATCTAAACCAGAATTTTTGAGATTCATTCTATGACAAAATTCAATGATCAGTATTTGAAAAAAAAATCATCCAAATCATGAATGCAACAATCCAAAGCTGGATGGCAACAAAAAAAAAAAAAACACAAGCCGATTCTGCAAATGGCCACCACGGAAAGAGGCATAATGCAGAGAAGCATAACGCAAAAAGTCATAACGCAAATAGCCATAACGCAAACAGCCATGACCGTGCGCAAAAAGGCATAACGCAAAGACGCATAACGCAAATAGCCATAACGTAAAGAGGATAAGGTGTCTTGCAAATTTCACATCAGAAATTACACTCAAATTTTCTTGACAGCAATATTGCTACCACCTTTCCTACAGCTAAAAAAGAACTTATCACGCATATTTTTCATAGTTTCTTTTTATCGATTCGCCAAGGTATTTTTTTAACTGGTGGCATTTTCATTGAAGAATTTCTCCAAAACAAAACAGTTCACCACTAATGCGCCAGTCAACTCGAAACTTCAACATCCCCCCATCCCGGGAAAAGCCCGGGAATTTGAACTTTTGAAGACTGAATCGTTCAAATTCCCGCCCCCAGGGCCAAAATGGTGTTCAAATGCCCTACTAAAGAACAATCGTTGTCGGCTCCTGTCGTCTTTAATAAAGACCTTTTTTTTGTAAGCCAATCGCTCACGAATGCTATATCTCTTCCTTTCAACTCTTCCATCTCGTCCAAACACGTGCTTTATAGCTGTTAGCGACTTCGGCGTCCGGAAAAAAAAAAAAAAAACATCTGAAACCTGACAATTCCGCTTCAATTTTCCCCACCCCACGCAGGCAAAGGTCAAATTCCTCACTCGTCGGGCACAGAAGATAGTCAAATGCCCGGGGAATGCCCGGGGGAGGGGGTGTGGAAGTTTTGATTTGATTGGCGCATATTTTTTTTGCTTTTTGAAGTTGCATGCAACTCTGCATGGGTATGTTTGTTTGCGTTGTCATGGCAAAAAATCCTTGTTTTGTTGACGCTGAAGAATCCATTGATCCGAGATCACAAATCCGTTTTTGGATTTTCCCACAAAACGCACCCCTGCAAGGCGAGATTTGCCACTCTCATTTCCTATATATGGTCAAACGTTGGTATAATGCCTGGTAACGGAGCTCCAGTGAACCATTGGCAAAGCTACACGTCATCAGAAAGCGGCGCGAAGGTATAAATTTAATTCCATTAAAGTGAAAAAATGTTGTTTTACAGATCTGATTAAAGCACCGGAGGGGAAGTATATTGTATCGGGGTAGCATTAATTTGCGCTTGAATACTTTTCCGTTAAGGTTGTTTTTAATAGAGTTAATTTGCGTATTTTTCAGAGTCCATACAAGAATCCATCAATCTTAAAAAAAAACTTAATCTTTTTTAGGGGTGTTTAGCGTTTTTGCAAGGATGGGCCGACACCATTTCCATTTTTTTTTAAATCGACAGGATACCAAAGACTATTCTGACATTTTTCTTCGAAATCGATATCGATACTGTGACGTCAACGAGTTTACTGGTAAGTCACGTGATTTGCAAATTACTTCAACAACACAGACAAACAAGTCAGACGACCGTCGTTCATTTCACTCAGCTCATATGCCTCGGTACACTGGAAATGACCGCGCTCTTGGTGTTGATCACTTAACCAAATGAACGCAGGCTCAGGAGGAGAAAAAACGTTAGCAGGTCATGTGCAGTATCAACAGTATCGATACTTCTCCACTAGTATCGTATTTTCCGATCCAACACCAGTGTCGCTGCTGTTGAATACTTGGTATAGGTATCGGCCCATCCTTACTTGCGCAAGGATTTTACAAGCACAATATGCTCTGCAATTTAAAGCAATTTCCTCTTACATAGTCGACAAACTGCCCTCGCAATTCCATGATAAACTTATTCCAGCATGATTGCCCAATATTCATGGCTGCTTTTTCGCAGCGGATCGTATCTTCATCTTCGGTGGTAAACATTTGTTTCACGGCATAGAACCGATTTAACTTTTCATGTTTACAAAGGATGACCTACAATAATATAAAAAAATGTTAAGACTCAAAGTGGAGAGTTTGCAGTTTTAAGTTTTTAGATCGAGTTGCTCTTCTTCAAGTACCAAATAGAGACGAAAAATCAGGCAATCAGGTTATTCTTGGATAGGTCATGCCGGCCCCTCTTTGAGACAATAGGATAGGCCCAGCAACGGTATTTTCATGCCCTACTCGTTGCATATAGTGAAATGGGATTATCAACTGGGTTGATACGGTAAATTTACCACCGTTGAGAAATTTGAAAGCTGAAGTTTTGAGCGCTACCCTTTGCTCCGACGGGGGGTTAACGCTTAAACGGTCAGCTTTAAAATTTCTAAAATAAAGTCATTAATATTATTCGATTATTATCCTCATCATCATCATAGGTTTACAGTCCTTATCCGAGAAGACTTTAACTTTTCACCAATTTCACACGAAATGACCATATACTCAGTCGCAGAGAGTTGGTCCGGACAATTATAGAACCCACCTCCCTCCCGCACAGGCGCATGGTTATCTGATGCTCAATCAACTGAGCCCCTGGTGCGCGACGATCGATAAACATTGAACACAGGATCTTTTGTTTTACGGTTAGAATCCATTGTTTCCGTTGTATATTTTTTGTCGATTATTTTTAAACCCACGCAAGCTCATGGGTGACGTCTGAATGCTGCGCCAACTCCACTTCCCAAACTTGTTTTGCGTGCAACTTCCAAATAATGCAAATACCCTTCTTGTACCTTTCGTACTGAGAAAATCACAACGAGGAAAAACTCTTTATGAGCTAGTTGTTTAAGGAAATTTAAAAAAAAAAAACCAGCAGTAGACTAGCAAACTTTGTGGCATGATTATGGTGCTGAAGCAAGAATCCCCCTACAGGAAGGGGTTCCTCTCTACTAACTGAAATAATAATCTCTAGTAAAGTGGGTAAGTGGGGGGAAATTATTGTGTCTGTGGATGGTGAGTTGAGGGAAAATCATAGCCAAAAATTAGTCTGTAAAATGAGGAAGAGAAATTCACAAACCAAACTCTCAACCTCACAGTGGAGTTAGCAAAACAGAACAAACTCTGTGTGAAAATAAGAACTTTAATTTTAGAAACAGCCAGATGGTACATGTACAACAAAACTAAATCAAGTAAGAGGGATAAACAAATATTTGAACATGAAATTTATTCGTTCTTAAAAAATAATAAATAATAAATAAGAAAAAAACCCTACATGAAACCTTTGTTCTTCAAAACACAGGAAGGGGCAGGTAAAAAACCCAAAGAAATCCCATGCAAAATGAAACACAGTAGGAACACTTTAACATTACAATCTCCCCAGCGTTTAGCATCCAAATTATGGAATGACCTCGATTACCTTTCCAAAAGAACCTTGTCCCAGGATTCTGTCAAAAATTAGTTCTTTGGGGCTTTCGATCCAGATTGCCTCTTCTGGCAGCGACTCATCATTCTTTGTCGGTGTACGCTCAGTTTTGGTTTTTGGCTTCTTGTTGAATGGCGAGCCTGAACTTGATTTCATGAGCTTTCTTTTAATTTTCCTTGGGCACTGCAACAATACAACAGAGAGAACTCAAGAGATTTTAACTGCTTTGTCTATGATATTGGTGAAGGGCTCTCTTTTTTTAATAAATCAGGCAACTATTTTGGTCAGTTTTCATTATTTCATTTCAGTTTCGTTTGGTTCGTTATTGATTCACACTTTTATAACTACTTTGGTCCGTTTTCAATATTTCATTTCAGCTTCATTTAGTTCTATTGATTCACACTATTTCTAGAAGTGAATTACACCAAAATTGATCTGGGGAGGCACACTGAGGGCTTACAACGAAAGAGTATCAATAGAAATCAAGTTTGATTTTTGTGAAGAAAACACTTGTACTATTTCCTAAAAGTTTGCGAGAAGTATTGTAGAGCATGAATTTCCTTCATTTTCCTGCGCGCCAATGTGTTTCTCGTTATGAACGTCAAAATGTCTCGCTACAAAGCAACTTGCTTCACAACGGGATTTACAACGATTTTTTAAGGTGTATGCTTCTGTGCGCCAATCATGATGTCGGATCAAAAGGGCGGCAAAGTAAGGAAAAACGTCTTGCACGCTTGCTTCGCTACTGCGTCAGTGTCCGTACAAACCCGATTCTTCAAGAAAAACGACAGGAATCCTCCGTCCAACATTGAGAAATATTAGCGATGCAGTCTAGGTAAGACAACTAAATCGATCGAGTGCTCTTATTCTAAATTGCATGGGAAAATCACGTGACAATTTGTTACCGATTTTCAGTTGTGAAAAAGGTGGGAGATTTTTCGTCATAATAACGATAACCAGGATTTCTCGCTCGCACTACTCTCTGGAAATATGCACTTGTGAAATGTAATTGTCCTATTGAGGCTTAGGGGCGAAAAATAACCAGAAATCTTATTTTGTATTGAGATCTTCTGGCTCTCTCTCAGATTTTATTTTGGCCTTTCCACGAAAATTATTACCAGATCAGATGTTACTCCTCTTAGGAAGGAAATTTGGGACCCGAGTCAAGCTTTTGCTTACCTTATCTTTCAGATCAATTTTCTTTGCTGTCAGGTTGTTGGTTCCGTCCGTATGACTGTCAACCTCGCCAGAGGTAACTGACGATGAAATACTGGAAAGAGTGAAGTATGATTAGAGTTAGAAATTCGCTGATAATAAATATAAGCAGTTCGAAATCAGATCGGTGGTGAGTACTTCCTCCGCTTATGTCCCATCGATTGGACAAAATGTATGAGTGATAACAATTTAGCGAGTTGCAAATAGAAGGCAAACCAGATTTCGTAAATATTTTTGCTTTCAAATGCAACTATAGATGTTTATTAAAGGTGTAGTGCTTGGGTCTGGAACTTTGCGCAACTCAATTTACATTTCTGAATCAATATATATTGACGTTTAGGCTGCGCAATTCGGCGCTATTCAAAAGTGTTTTCTTCCCTTTCCAGGACTATAACGCTCTTTCCTTGCGTTTCGAAAAAAATTCGTGGGAGGGTGTGTTCATTCAGTTTCCCGTAGGTTAATCATTTATTGCCCTTTAGTCCCTGTCCAGGGGCCCGTTTTTAAAAGATCAGCTTTCCAAAACAAGCGGTTGACAGTTTCACGAATGGCCTTTCGGGTCCTAAACGTTTTCGGGACTTTCGAGAAACGGGCCCCAGTTACGAAATATCTTCGCTCCTTGTCCTTTGAGTAATTTGTAAATTTACCATTCCTCATTCTTCTCTGGATCAATGGGAAACGCTAGGCTGCCACATCTACATTTTGTTGTACCTTGATGAAGACGCACAGAAATATGCGAATCCTTCTTTTAGCTTCGTGTAGCTTTTTTTCGCGGACAACAGATAGAATAAGTTGATCGGTCGCTATATGTAGAAACGCAGAGTAATGATCTATCTCTTCGCTGAAAATCTTTGAGAAAGACAATTCCTTTACAAAGCATGAGCGGGCGTGTCAATCGTAACCGGCAAATATATTCGAGCAAGTTCAAATAAAATTCGGACATTTTTCTCATCTAGACTGTTTTAAAGGAAACAAAAGAGCAGAAGAAACCAGCAGTAAGAACTAAAACGGCTGCAACCGTTAATCGGCACTGTGGGTAGAACCATCTTTTTTTGCAACGAACAAATCTAAGTTTAACATATGAGGCGCTACTTTTCTTACCTTGTGTCATTATTTCTTCCTGCAATAAAATCGAAAACACTTTTAATAGCGATAAACGTCGCGAAAAATGTGTTCATAACCATGGCTTTCTCGGCAGAATCGCTTAAAATCCAGTAAAATAGCTACCTCTAAATTAAAAGGCTTACGTCATAATGGGTTACATTATGACCACGCGCGAGCGGAGGGATTCAATGAGTCTCGCTGGAAATATTGACGTCACTCGAAGGTAAAGAGGACTGGTCACAATTTCCTTTTCCAGAACGATTACTCATGTATTTGAAATTTACATGTACGTGAATGGCGCTACTGTTGATAATGTAATTTATATAGCGCATTTTTGCTGCGGAGCGAGCAAAATTTAAAACGAATCTATGCAAAATCTGGACGTTTTAGGCTTTGCTGGCTTTTTTGCATAAAACACCGCGTTTGCGACCAGAATGCACTGCGAAGGGACGAGAATGCATTGCTCTATTAATATTGTGGAGCTTCGCTTTGAGCAGGAGTCACCTAACATTATCGTGACCTTCTCGTCATTAATATTTTGAAACTTGCGCCCGTTTTTGTTTATTACGCTTCGGCTTTGAGTTCAGATCATTCCCTTCTCGACCTTTCAAAACTTACACAGAGATCTTTGATCATGGTTAAAATTTTACAGTTGTAAAGAGTTTTAGGTCAGGCCCTAGTTGTTTAAACGATGGATAGCGCTATCCGCCGGATAAATCACTAAACAGTGGATAAGTCATAGCAAAACCAATTGCGCTATCCATCGGATAGTGACAAGTTATCCGGTGGATAGCGTGACAAGTTATCCGGTGGATTGCGTTATCCAGCTTTTCAACAACTGGGGCCAAAAGGAGAGGAAAATCAGAAATCAGAGGAGGCTGCGTAAAGTGTAATCTAATTGAATCTAAGACAAATTTCTGAAAACTGTCCAACTGACATTATCTGCCTAAGAATATTAACTAACTTTGAAACGTTTATCCATCATTTTCCCTATTTAACCTGATGCATTTTTATCAAGTACTTTACATATTCCTTTTACATTACCCAGAATGCCATTTTATTAATGATAAATTTCAAAAGAATTTTCAATTATAGCTTGTCTTTTAGAAGACAAACAGAAAACTTGTGCAATGAAATCACCCTTTTTCTAAAATTGCCTTATTTTTGTATTTGAATCTTAACTCTTTGTTCTATTACATAAACTGTATGAACAACATTTTTATATCCTTGGGCTTCACTCTTCAATGACACAGCCGCAACGCGGTGCACCTTCTAATTTGCTTTACATCCCACAATACTTTCTTTGGTTAGTGAGACCAAACATCGGCAAGGTCTGTCAGCCCAGAGCAGTCCATTAGCAACTCACCCACCCCACCCAGCCCATGAATGAATGAATGAATGAATGAATGAATGAAGTCAATGATATAACACACGGGACAAACCATAACACTGGGAACTTCATGCCCCACAATTTCGGAACAGTGTGTATGTTCTTTATTATCCCCCAACGTCACGAACAGTGAAGGGTTGTGAGACAGTTTTTCGACCTTCTCCTGTAAAACTAGAGCGTCTAGCCATTTGCAGATGTTATTACAAAGGAAGCTCTTACTTCTCAGTTATTCACAGACCCTCAGTGTTCGTCAGGTCTCAAGGGCTCCTCCCTCAAAGTAGTTCGATGCTCAACCGACTGAGCCAGTCGGTGGTTTTGTGAATTGTGACGAGTCAGTGCATCAACGCGAACAATCAGTGTTTAGCGTGGGAAACCAGTTAAACACGAAACGAAATGAAACAAAACGAACATGAATGAAAATATGGGTCATACACGTATACTCCTTCCATCTGGCATCATATCATTCATGATAGATACAAGTTGTGGCGACAAAAACGTTAAGACGACTAACCAACCCTGCGGCACAGCACGCAGGATGATTTTAAGCGATAGGGCCTTTTTTCTCGATTTGCTAAGAGTAACCGAAAAAAAAGACTCGCTCGGTGCTTTCCGAAAAAAGAATGGGAGAGTCTGAGAAAAATCCCTAGTAAGTGCCAAGAAGAGACGAGGCATTTTTCTCTAAATTGTCACTAAAAAATGATGTTCTTCCATTGTTGTTACTGCAACTTGTCAACTTGTAAATGACAGACGCTAGAATTTCCAGTTACAGAAGTTGCGGACTATTGTAGTTTTGCTGCCGATCACGGTAGAGGGTGAAACAAAAGTGACATACGCACTATTTTTGCGCTGACGCCTTAGGGAGTCTTAAGTTCAGGTTTCCCCTCCATAACTAACAAAACCCCGGCTTAATCGTTATCGTAATTAATATGACGACTTCTCTTTTCAGTCTCTTTCTGAACAATCTATCGGCACTCGTTCGACACTTTGGCCCACCTTCTCAGCTGCTCACTGGATCAAGAGAAGCACACTCATGTCCGGAAATGCACGCAGTAACAAAAATTAAAAAAATTAAAAAATCGTGCAACCTTTACCTCGAGAAACACCTTGCACTCTTTGAAGTTTCTTGCAACTTCTTGCAGCACTTGTTTATGGAATAGTTGATTGTGCGGCTAGCGGATTGAAAGGAAAGAAAAAACTTTGCCCTTGAATTCTACAGTGGAATTGTAACCGTGGGAACATTTCATCCAGGAATATTTGACTCCATTTGGTGGGCTCATGAGAATTCAGTGTTCAGCCTTGGTATTTCTGACCGTTGACAACCGAGGAACTGATAATGAGGCCCTGTTAGGGGGGGGGGGGGGGTGCCCATGTCCTCCGTCTGAATTTCGCAGCTAGCTATGTCGCAATTTCGGAACATTCTTGTGTCGCCTGTCGGAATTTCAT
>OX421447.1:38085836-38098336 GCA_949126865.1 Montipora capitata
TGACAATGTTTCAGCCAAACTCCTAGCCCAGGTTACAGGCCGCATTATATCCATGTCAAAAGCCATTGGTTCGGCCGTTTATTTGTACACCAGACACATGTATTTCGCGATAGAAACTAGGCAATCGTGGGATGCCATCATTCCTTGCTCTTCAAAGGTTAGAGAAGTGCTACAATTCTGGGATAAAAATGTGGGCCAGTTAAATGGCAAGAAGCTGTTCGACGAGCCTCATGTTTTTGATTCCGTGGTTTATTCAGATGCATCTGAGCAGGGCTTTGGCGGTTACGTAGTTTCCGCAAAACACACTTTGGTGTGTCAGGGGCAATGGCAAATTAATGAAAGGGGAAAGAGCTCTACTTGGCGAGAGCTGAAAGCTGTACACAATATATTATTGTCCATTGGACATAGCTTTAGAGGACATAAAGTACAATGGCATACTGACAACCAGAAAATTTTTCGTGTTATCGACAGAGGGAGCACGAAACCTGATCTTCAATCATTGGTTGAAGACATTGTCTATTTGTGTGCCGAAAATCACGTTGTGGTTGTCCCGGTGTGGGTGCCCCGGGAGCAGAACAAGTTGGCTGATTACCTCAGCAAACTTACAGACGTTAACGATTGGGGTATTAGTCGAGACATTTTTCGGTGGATCAGCACTTTATGGGGCCCTTTTACAGTTGACAGGTTCGCAACTTGGTATAACGCCAAATGTCTTAGATTTAATTCCCGCTTCTGGAATCCTGGCTGCGAGGGCGTGGATGCTTTTACCCAAAATTGGCAGGGGGAAAACAACTGGCTGGTACCCCCACCAAGCCAGATAATTAGGGTATGGCGCCACCTTAAGCTTTGCAAAGCACAAGGGGCTTTAATAATACCCCTATGGAAAGGAGCTTTGTATTGGCCCTGTGTATGTCCAGACGGGGTCCATTTAGCTAAATGTGTTTTGGACTGGGTTGGAGTTCCAGAATTCAGTTCGGCCGCCACGACAAGGGGAAGGACTTACAATTCTATGTTCCATGGTGAACGTCTCGAATTCAAGCTTATAGCTTTGTACATAAACTGGCAGTCTATTCGCCCAGTAAGCAGTGACAGAGGTTTTTGCTTGTCAACAGAAGGTTTGTGTGAACGTTGCATTCGAGGTTAAACAAATCCATAACTTAGCCGTCTACGGCAGGAGCGAATTGCAGCCCACAGGAGGCAAGAAAATAAGGAACCCGCAGGTGGTTTATGAAGGAACCCACAGGTTGTTTTGAACACCAAGCCCTTGAATATCGTTCACTACACTCACAGGTGGTGTTATAAGATTCATAGTAGCATATTAGTATCGGAGATGGCTTCAATCTCATATTTGTTTTTTATCATGCACAGTCTCTCTGTTTCTCACAGGTTTAAACCTCTTTAAGCAAGGCCCGTGGAAGGAGCTTGAAGACCGCGCAGGATCTGGCCGCGGAAGCATTCATCTCACCCGCTTGTTTGAAGCGTTAAAGCAGACAGTCTTTTCTTCAAAAGCTTGTGGAACCGTTTTTAATTACACTAGTTCTTTAAATCGTTGGATTAAGTTCGCACGCGACAATAATTTAATTGTTTTCCCAGTTACTGTTGTTGATGCCGCTTTGTATTTTAGTTATTTGTCCATTTCTCAAGTTTCTGCCTCCGTGATCGAAACTTGTTTTAGCGCTTTAAAATGGGTTCACGACATTGCTGGGGTTTCTAACCCTATGGTTAGCCCTTTTGTAAGAAACGTAATCGAGGGCGCTAAACGTCAAAATGCTAAACCTGTAGCAAAGAAATCACCCATTTCTCCTGAAGCTCTTACAGCATGTTGTACCGAATACGAGGATTCTAGGGAGCTACCAATACGTAGGGATATTTCTATGGCCTTACTTTTGTTCGCAGGGTTCTTTCGTTGAGCTTGCAGCCCTTGCAATCCAAGACATCAGTTTTAGTGAAACTCACTTAACTGTCAAAGTGACCAAGAGTAAGACCGATCAATATCGAAAAGGTAATAAAGTAGTGATCAGCAGATCTGGAAAAGTGTCTTGTCCTGTTCTTAATTTGTATAGGTAATCGCATGGGGCCGAGTAAGATTAAGGATTAATATCACGCGTGTTTTCAGAAGTTGCTGAAATTGCCCGAGTCACGCAGCGACGAGGGCAATTTCAGCAACTTCTGAAAACACAAGTGATATTAATCCTTAATTTTACGAGGACCCATTGCGATTACTTGTTAATAACAAAGAGGGCAAAATTTTCTTAACACTGTTGAGGCACCTCGAAAAACAGACAGCTAAGCGGAAACACTCGTTCGCTCGGAAGCAAAACAACTGACAAACAGACAAGCAAGTCAACTTGTTCTTTGCGTCCAAAACGAGTATAGATGATTGTTATTTACATCCACTCGAGAGGAAAATACGAGTTTCATTCGTGAACAACTGTAACAACGATTAAACCAAATGTTAAGCTTCAATTTATTTTATTCACCTGTGCTGTAGAGGTTTTTACCACTTGCAAATACGCATCCGTAAACATAGCAAACGGTTTGTCCAAAGAAATCCACCAAATTTGAGCTACTTGTTCCTCCCGTCAATGGCAAATTGTTCTGTGACCTTTTTTGTTGAGCTGCAAGATGTCGCGGTAAACTGAAAGCCCTTGACGAAAGGAATCATTTTGTTTTTCAACCACACAATCCCGCTACGCCGGGCGCCATGTACAGTATGGGGCCCAGTTCTCGGCCACAAAAAACGTTAACTTGTATTTCTTACCTTGGAATAGCCGTAAGGACTTGAAATTTCAAAGACAACTAGCTTCAGCATTCAGTTTACACATGTAAAGCTATCGACTGCTCAACGCTGTTATCTCCCGAGTAATAACGAAAATGGAGGCTTCGTTCGTGGGCCCAGTTATCGGCCAGCGAGCCCAGTTCTCGGCCACAAAAGAGTGCGCTCGATTCCTCGGAATAAACAACGTTTTATCACCAGTTTTTGTTGTTAAGTCACTAATAAGGCTTGTGTTTGATATTTCGACCACAAAGTATCCTTAACGAGCTTTGTTTCATGTTAGAAAAGGACGTTTTTGGCACACCTAGTTTTTCTCGTAAATACACTGGCAAGCGAGGCTAAAAAAGAGTTGGGTATTTCAAAACGGGGTCCGGTAAGTCAGAACTCATAATTTTAGTTTATAGCTACTGTCGGAACATGCCACCCCATTACAGCTTTACTTTTACAAATGATTTGACAAGAAAACTCCATACAAAACTATGAGCACTTTTTAGTGTTGTCTACGGCCAGCAGGGTGGCCGAGAATAAGCAAATACGCAGAAGTACTAAGGAAATATTGAGGGGTGAATTTAGGTAAAAGAATAAAATAGGCCAGGAAAAGTTTATATTTAACAGAAAGCTTTATCACTCTACGTTCATTATGCCAAGAATTGGCTCATTTGGGCCTCCTATACGGATAAAATACAAACTTGAATTATACATGTAATTCGAGTAGCCGTAAACAAACACGTTTTCGTGGAAATCAAATTCACCTACCTTCGTGTCACCTCGATTTGCTCACAGTATATAGTAGCTGTAAACTCAAAACTCGGCAGGACAAAAGACAAGGAATAAAGCTACCTTTGGAAGCAATTGCTTTTTATTCAGATTTATTTGCGGCGCTAAAAATAAACGTTGAACAAAAAGTGGCCGAGAACTGGGCCCGGCCGAGAACTGGGCCCCTTACTGTAAGTCGATCCAAGTTTTAAGCTTTTCGTGAAAAAAATATTTTGCCCTTCTTCTTGTCACTCGAAAATTCAAATTCAGATCATCTTTTAAAACTAGTTCTTAATCTTTATGCCTTTTCGGCGAATGCAGCGCGAATTAAAAGACAAACTTCGATGAAGACGAAGTTGTTTTGCTCAAACAGAAGAAACCAACTGAATGTGGAAGACGTACGTTCAGCCAATCAGGAGCGAGAATTTTTGGCGCTCGACCAATCGTGAGCGAGTAATTTTGCCCTCTTCTCAAGCAAAATTAAGAAAAAATACCCTCTTCATTGACCAATCAGCATTCAGTAATTTTGCCCTCTTTGTTATTAGGAAAGATACATGGCTTTAGCGGGCATTAATACATCACACAAGACATCAGATTATCTCAGGTCTGGATATAAAGTTATTGAGAAAGTGAAACCGCTTAGCTATACTCGTGCACGAGAATCTCTAGTTGGCCTTCTAAGTAAGTTTGTACCTACTACGGATATTATTAGTTTGCATTCACTTAGAGCGGGAGGGGCAACTTCAGCGGCTAACGCTCAAGTCCCCAATAGATGGTGGAAACGACATGGCAGGTGGCAGTCAGAGACCGCTAAGGATGGCTACGTCGAGGATTCCCTCGACAATCGTTTACTTGTTTCCCAGTCCCTGGGGATTTGATATGATTCTACTGACATTCCGTTCCCTTTCTTTGTATTTCTATCCAGTGCAGCAGTCAGTTCCCCTTTTTAACAAGTGACCAGTTGTTTTTGACTTGTTGTCTATTAGAGGGAATAGGGGAAAACTTGTTATTTGCTGCGGTTCGAAGAATAGCAGCAAATCGTTGTTTTCACGGTTCGCCGGTTTTTGACAGTTGCTATGGTGACGCAAGTACTATAAGGGCCGGGATTTTGCTGAGTCGAGCCATTCTATGCTGACGTTGCTGCCAACTTGCTCTCGTTTCGAGATTTTTTACTAATGTCGTTTCGATTTATTTTGTTATCTTACAGTTGTTGGATTTGCCACCCCTCACCCTCGGGGTATTTGTTAAGTGCCTGGTTCTGCATTCGGGAGGGTTCAGGTTTCCTCTAAAAAGGGGGTTTTTCCTGACGGGCAGCAGGCACGTTATTATTGTCTAAGCTTCTGTTAGTTTCAATAAACGCAAAAGGGGTCTCATTGCTCTCAGAATGCCGGGCTAAGCGGTACAGTCCGTTGCCAGTTCTATCCAGTGCAGCAGTCAGTTCCCCTTTTTAACAAGTGACCACTTGATTTGATGATTTGATGATTTGTTGTCTATTAGAGGGAATAGGGGAAAACCCAAATTTTCTCACATCGATGGATTACCATATTTTCTTTACTATGGTGCTAGGCGCGCGCGGAGCTCCGCTATAATAATGGTGAAGCATATCAAACAGAATTTCGTGATCAACAGTTCCGAAAGCGTTTTGGAGGTTGAGAGAACTCCAAGAGAAAAAAACTGGTTGGAATAACATTGACAATATCCATTATAGTATGCAGAGTCGAGTGCCCTAATCCGTATTGGAAAGAGACAAAACGTCATTTTTTCTTAATAGTCTTACATTCTTTTATTCATAATCTTCTCCAAGATTCTTTTGTCCTTTGATCAATAAAGAAATTGGTTTGCAATTAATTGCACGAGTTTCATCGCCACCTTTGTAGTATCGGTGTTACTTTGGAAGCGGTATGTCCGCGGTTTAATGGAATGTGTAGACTTTTTCCGAAATCGTGGGGCTATGATATCTTTTGAGAGTTTTTATAGTTTGGTATAGAGGGAAAAGTGAGTACAGGACACATAATTGCCGTTTGAAATCGATAGCATATCTAACTTCGCCTACTGGGGCGTTACTAGACTTGCCCCAAGTCGTCTTTTTGGACAAACGAGCGAAACGACTTTGAGAAAGTCTAGGGCGTTACTCGTTGAAAACCAAATGATGAAATTGGAGACGACTCACACTTCTTCAAGTACTCGAGATAGTGGCGCCGCAGTGGTTCCAACAGATGCATTCATGATGTTCGAGATTTTAGAAGCCTCTTTGACAATTTCGTTGTCATCATTGCAGCATTTAATTGCATTTATGATCTTAGAGTTATCCTTTCGGCGATGGAGGAATTCACTAATGTTACTTTCACTGACAGAAAGCAGGTTACAGATCTTACTTCTGTAATATTTGTATTTAATTTCATCATCTGATACAGTGATACATACAGCTTAAAAGTGCTGTTATCCAGGTTGACAATCTTATTGAAGTTATGAAAAGAAGAGGATATGTTACCTGCATCATTTCATTTATCAATGTTGCAGAAACGAAGTTTGCTTCTCGAGAAGCAAAAAGGTTCCTGAATTTCTTTCAGAAACATTTGCTTCTTCGACAAATTATGTTTCCTCGGCTGCGCGCTTGGGGATATAGGAAAATGTTTTGCGGGAGGCCTTTATTCGAAAATGTAGTTTCATTGGACACATTGGGCACCGATGATGGATCGCCTTTAAAACGGTTAACGCAAAAACCTTGAGTATTCGCGTATCATTTGCCATCTCGGTCAGATGAGGCAATTTCATCTCCAAGCCTCGTTTCCAAAAACATTCTTCCAAATTTGCTTAAACTTAATGCTGTTCCGAGAGGGAATGCTTTTTATCATCAATGCCTTTAGAGTTTGGAAATAAATAACTTAATGGGAATTTGCTTTGAAAGCGAGGCTTGGTGGTGAAAGAGGTGAGTCTGACGTCATCATGTTTGAGGCCTCTTACAGACAATATTTCTGCTTTCGAGAGTGTCTGCTCAACCTTATCTGTCCTTATTGCATGATTGACACCTTTCGTTATTCTACAATCTTTATCAGTTACGTGCAGCACGGTTGAATATTCAATTGTCTGGAAGTATGGGGAGGGCTCGATAAGGTAGTAGGGAAGAGCGGGGCTGATAAATTGCAATTAGGCCTAGTTTGGGGATTTATACACATAAATCCCCCTTTTAAGGGATTTATACAGTTGAATCCCTCCCTTCAGGGATTTATCATACAAATGATTACCCCCTCTCAGGAAGTTACAATGGAATAGCAATGAAACCAAGCATTTCACATTTATCATTGTGTTGCAATTTTACTTTAAAGTAAAGTAACCATATTTAACGTCGATAACTCGTAACAGTAATTCAACTGACAAACCTGAGGTCGACGGGGCGCTCATTTTACTCCTCCCTCTCCATCAGTGCTCCGTTTTACGGGTATTTAAAGCTACTTAGCTACACGGAAAGGAAAGAAGTCGAAACAAGGATGCGAGATCCGGGAACCGAACTCAGGACCTCTTGCACCAAGGCCGCGCACTAACCGACTGTGCCATCCTCGCTCCTAAAGCCCACTTTCGACTTAAACGCAGCTCTTGCGGATAAATTTACAGCAACTATGTCGTCGTATGCATTGTCCTTCATTGCATGCATAAAATAAAAAAAGTGCACGTTTGTCTCTAATAGAATGTAAAGTCGGGACCTCGAAACTGTGAACGTATATTGAATAAAAGTAGCGCCACATATCCCCTCAGTTGATAAAGCTAAAACAATTTTCTTAAGGTAATTTGCTCTTTCCGTCTTCTTTTTCTGCGACAACTTCAAGTTTTGTTGGAAGCTTTTTACAAAGAGGTTAGAGATTCAACTTCAAAGAATCGTGGAAATCGAAGCTTTCATCATACGGTCGCCATCTAAAATTCGAAAGTAGATATACTTCTTGTACAGCTGTGCTTTTTGCGTAGTGCACACTTGGCGTTTGCTTGAAGGATCGATGCTTTAACCCACCCAGATTGTTTACTCACCAAAAAGATACGTAAAACAGCTTTTATCGCTCCTTGTCCTTTGTGGGAATCAAAGTGAGTTGGCTGAACTTCACTGAGTTACCGTGCTCTTGATGGACGCTTGTTTAATCTACCCACGTACTTGCAATATTGACTGAAATGCAGGGTAGCCCGGCGATAAATATACATAGTTACTTAATACATTGATATTTTACGTCATTTAGTCTCTTAGTCCGACCAACTACGGGTCTCAGATTATGGTAACGAAGTGAGTATTTACACTCTTAGTACATGCGGAAGGGAATAACATTTATAAGGGGCGGATGCTTCCGGCATTTTTTCACTCAGGCAGCAGCTCGCCTGACTCCCAAATGTGTCGAGGCTTTCCATGGCCAAGGCGTCAGCGTACTCTATCTTACCCAAAAATTATCCTTAGAACTTTTTCTTTGGGTGGATTCAGGAGGTCTGCTCAGTTTGATTGTGCGGCTGCCCCAGACAGTGGAAGCATACTCGATAACTTATCTCACTAAACTAGTTTGGCGACGTGACTCCCAACAGACCGAAATGCAAAAGCTTGTTTTCTTCGTCTTCTGCTTCTAAACCAAAATCTCATGACTTACATTAGCGGCGCTTATTATTCAACAAAAATTTCGTTTTGAAGTTTCGGAAATTCCGTTTGCCGAATGGAACGAGACTTTCCGATACGTTTGATTAAACCCTACCCAAGCCATCGCATGAGTGGGCCAATCAGGGAGCTTGCTGTGAGCAATATTTCGGTCGGACGAAACCGAAATGGACCGTCCAATTTGACTTCCAACCAGAATTTTTGGATCTTTGGTCGAATGGTAAGCTCTCAGGAACAGGAATATTTATTTTGCAAAGGGGAATGTTGTTTTTCCCAAGATGCTGTTAAAAAAATAGTGATATTTAAAAGGTGCACTTGAGATATTCAAGAGGTCTGATATTTAACTGAGAGTAGTTGTCCAAGAGGTATTATTTTTGAAGGGGTAAGCTATTCTAAATGTGATGTCCAAAGTTCATTCCTTGCGATGTATGCGATATTTATCTGTTACATACCCGAAATAATTCAGGGCACCCGGTGCCTGTTATGTAAAGAAATTAAATTCCTTTGGTTCCCGAAATCCAGAATAACATTTTCGGAGAGAGGATATCAGATGGTGAATACAGCGTTGTGTCTTGGTTACTTACATGTTTAACTAAAGAACCTGAACAGACACTATTCTTCAACCAGCCTTTTTTTTCCATAGAAATTTGCCGTTTCGTTACGCTAGAAATTGTCAAAAGTACCTTGCTGAAGAGCGACGGAAAATATATATTTTTTGCATCAAATCACTGACTGAAATCGGTAGGGCGGGCATTTGAATGGCGACGATATTTTGCATGTTTTAAGAATAGGAAATCGATGGCGCGCGATATCACTTGTTTACCATCCGTTCTATCAATGATGAATCGTGTTACTAGACTGAGCGCGATTTTGAGGAGTTAATATTAATAGCACATTATATGGCAATATTTCTTGTTTACAAACATTGACGACACATTTTTTTTGATATTCAAATTTGCTAACCACGGAACAAAAGAAGTTATTGTTTCAACAGCCAGTTAGGCCCCGTGGTTGGCATATTAATAACAATGGGTGACGTCACGAGAAACATCGCTATTGACGGCGTTGGGAGAAAGCAAATTCCGTGCAGAATATAGTTTACTTGAATAATATGAACAAAAGAGAAACATGATGTTTATTGCTTCAAATTTCACAGGTGTACGGGCCTAGGGGGTTGGGGGGGGGGGGGGGTGTGGGGGCACAGCTCCCCCAGTTTCGGAAATTGTGAAATTTTTCGGGCAAAACGCTCATGATTCGGGCATCATGCGTACAGCACTTGTCAGAAAATAAAAAACAAAAACACCAAAAAAAGAGACTGAAGAGGAATATCAAAACGATGACATAATAATCAAAGAAAACGAAGACCAAGCCATCATGATGGCAAGACTTTGAGACAGCATACGAAGAGAAGTCACAAAAACCAAAAGCAGAAGTCATTGAAGTATTGCACGAAAACTGCCTCTATGAAAACTACCCCAGAGTTCTCCAAGTTCGCGTCCATACCTGCAACATCATTCTCAGTGGAGCTCTCCTTCCGGCTGTCTGCGGCGCTTAAAGACTTATCTTCTGAACACAATGGGACAGCATAGACTGAATAGCCTGGTTATAGTCTGTATCGAGCGCTCCTATGGCAATAAAGTATTTGTGAACCGTATGGACAAGATAATTAACATTTTCGGACAGTGCCACGGAAGAAAGAACTTTTTCTTTTGATACTTTTACAAGTAATGATTACTAGATCGAGTAGACTGTCGATAGAGGCCACAGAGTATGAGAGGTTTTAAAATAACTATTTCAGGAATTAGACGCGTAATGTGTGAACGATCTTGTTTTTCATGCAATGTGAGCGCGTTTGTTTCCGGATTTTAACACTCACTCATTCGGGCGATGTGTATTTTTTTCGGGCAAGGAGTTCACATCATTTACGTACAATAGAGGTGACAGTGGTCTCAAGACTGACCCCCTGAGAAACACCGCAAAGGGTAAAAGCTTTCGTATTTGATTATTTTATTTGAGTGCTTTGCGGAAAACGAACCAGGTAAGGTGAAAAGAATGTAACTAAAATTCTAATACCGTAATGTTCGAGCATTGTCTGATAACATTGTATGATCGATTACTGTGGCAAACACCCTTTTTAAATAAATATTTATGCTGAGTGAGGATATTTTACAATCAATATTATATCCTGTTGACAATATCAAATAAAACGTGCTAAGTGTAATATCGGGCTCGATATTGAGATTGAGATATTGAGAAATATGTAAGACATCGCGTTTGTCAAGAAAAGCAGTTAAAAATACAGTTAAAAATAGAATGTGCGTAATGAATTTATAATTATTTGTTTCAATATCATCCTCCCCTTTATTGAAATACTGGCACTATCTTCTCAGATTTTAATTTTGAACTGTAAGAGCCGCTTGCAACAGCGATTTATTTGTGACTGATTGTGACAAGAGGTCCAGAGAAAAGGTGAGCATTGGACTTAAAATTTAGAGCGGGCACAGGATTGCAACCTTGCAATTCGTCTCAGTCGGCGAGAAATGCAGGGACTATGTGGTATCAGGCTTAGAAACAGATTGCCCTACGGAGCCGGCAAAGTGTTTAAATAGAATATCTAACATTTTTGCTTAACTGAGAAGTGTGGGCGTCTATCGGCTAGAAACCTTACTATTCATATTGCCAATAGATAGTATCGCTCTCTATTACCAGAGCAGAACAGCTCATTCTGCATTCCGATGTATTTCTTTAGACCTTAAGTAATCCATTGTTTCGATCATTGTTTTCTCTTGCTTTTGGATCAGAAAGGTACGGAGTGGCGCATGCTACTTTGTGATCTTGTTTATTTTGTTGTAGAAAATAGGAAATATTCTCTCAATATAGTCCCCTGATAATGGCAAATTCTAATTTAGCATCGAATAGAGACAATTCTCTAAGGCTGGTCCTTTCCAGTATATTTGATTTGAGGATAGAGCATTAAGAAAATAATAAGTAAGATCGCAGACAGTATTCCCTCTAGCTCAGTAACAAAATAATCATCGAACTAATTCATAAAGATATTACAATGAGTGTAAGTCGCTTAGTTATTGTAGACCCTTATTGGCTTGTCAATTGTTGGCAATAATGATAACTCTGAGGAAATTGAGAAATTGTTGAGCGTAAATTCAGGTTTGTGTCCAAGGAATCAAAACTTATGTTGACATCACCCAAATATGAATTGATTTGCCAGTGGCACTAAAAGTATCAGTAGGCTACTATGAACTCTTAGTGCTACTACGGTAAAAAATCAAATCTCTTTTTTTACGGATTTCGAAACTATGTTTATCAAACAGTCGCTGACTGCATTTTGAAGCCTTAATTTGGAGAAGGCATTTGATTATCTTAACGGGAATTTTCCCACTTAATGATCGGTCATTACTGACTTTAAAATCTTGCAAGAGCTGAGACTAGGAGAAAGTGACGTCAAGACTCACGAGTTTAAGAATGCAGTGTAGGTGCGCGCGGCTGATTTAGTATGCAGCACGGGGTTTTCTCAAACTCGTGTTTTGCATATTCATTAAGCTTCATTCACACACTGTAATAGACCTTATTCACGATGGCCGCCATGTTGGATTTGCTATTATCATGCAAATTAGCTACACACTTCTGAGGGGGCAAACAACACAAGTTCGAGAGGTTATAACGAACATCTTAGCCACACAGATGATTTGTTTCACGTTCATTAAAGTAGTAAAATAGAATGATTACACAAGTTATTTCGATGTTTTTAGTGGGTTGCCAGTATGGCAATTCCAGTCGGAAAATGAGTAATATTTCGTCGTTTTATTTTCCCTGTCGGTAAAAGTCTTGCCTGTCACTCCCCTGCTAAGGGGTGTCTTTGTGCATAGAGTCCTCTGTGCGTATTTTGTTAGGTTTGAGGGGGTTGGGGTAATGCGTGGATTTCCCTGGTGCACACAGGAGAACACTTAATTAACCTGCAATGGCGTCGAAAGTCATTGAAACGAGAATGGCGTTTTAGTGCATCTTTAAAAAAATACACCCTTATGGAGCTCAAGAATGGAAGGTCAATTGGATAAACAAGACAAGCGGTGAAAAATAAATATCTGGAATGTTAAAAGCGACGAGTAATGGACTTCGACAACAATCTTTCGCCCGTCGAGCCGAAATCAAAGTGAGCTGTATTTCTAATATTCTGCCACGCCAAGTGTGGTGTGGTGTACAAAACTGAAACCAAATGGAAAATTTTCTGGCAACTAATGGGTTCAACAAAGACAGAGAAGGAATCGAACACCTTTAGTGGATCTGTGATCTCTGTTGTCTGTTGTTGATCTGTGATCTCTGTTGTCT
>OX421447.1:38105836-38113336 GCA_949126865.1 Montipora capitata
GAGTGTCGAAAGTAATTAGTGAATTGCTTTGGTTTATGATTACTTCACTCAGTGATTGGTTCAAAGTTCTCGCGCCACTTTTTCAACCAATCAGAAGTGAAAGCAAAACCAATCGTGGGTCGCGCGTGCACATTTTCCCGCGCTTTGTCTGGGCTACGTGTAATTACTTCGAGTTTTGATTGGTTTACTGGATTGTCTCCGTCCTTCTTGATTGGCCAAAGTAATTACTTTGGTTTTGGTTTTACGACACTCATTTGAAAACCGCTCTAAATCCATGTGTTCAGTTATCAAACCGTCCTTGTCCCCACGTCTAAGTTTCGAAACGATCCTCAGCACAGGGATGAAAAATCCTTGTAAACAGGTTTCACACTTTTATCCCTGGCTGTGAGCCTCGGGTCGCAATTTACATGACAAGCGAGATTAGTTTCATCCCGGATGAGATTCATTTTAGTTCAGATAAGAACTGCTAACAAAAAGCACCTGAAACTCATTCCGCTTCTCATGTAATTGATCATCTTAACTCTTTAACGTTTTGCATGACGTTCTTAGAAAGAGACTGAAAAATTCCCCTCGTAGAACTGTAGTTAATTATCTGAAACGAGGAGATAGTTTGTTTTGATCGTTACAAGATAAGATTTTGTTCCGTCACGTAAAAGCAAACCGATGTGCTAAGTGCCAGCGTGGTTGAGTGGTCCGGTCGCCGGACCTGAAGTCTAGAGCATCTGGGTTCAAGTCCTGCTCTGACCACCAACTAAGTTTTATCTTTATAATCAGCCCTAGTTTAACGTCTCGGTTGCTCTTTTAAAATAGGGACATTACGATTCTACGACGGCAACCTCAAAAGAAACGCAACTTTACAATGGTGTTTAATAAGCAAAACAATAGCTCTGCCCATGCATTTAAAAGTTTGGTTTGTTTCTTGCCCGCTCTCTACAAATCTGCAACGTGAAATGACCCTTAAGTTCAAAGGACAGCATGAACACACAACGGTAAAGTTTTAAATTGCTTTCTCCGCTTGATCACCTTTCCAGCCAATTCAATTCCTGGATGGTGAGGTTAGGTTTTAGAGGTTTAACGACGTGGAATAATCGCCAAAAAGTTTCAAAAACGAGAAATTTCAATTTTAACTGATGTTGTAGTTGACTTAAAGGTTGTAAATTGTAACTGACTCCCGCCAGGTGGGATTCTTAACTGTTCTGTTCTTATGCATCATTGGTTTCATTGTTCCTGAAAGCCCTTTGAGAGGCGGTCAATTTTATTTTTTAAAAAAACGTTAGTTTTAGATATTCTTAGTTATCCATAGTTATATTCTAAATTTACGTAATCTGTGGATATGCAATGTTAAACTACTGTTAGTTGTTCATTTGACGAGAATGTTAATGTATTAAAATTATCGTTAAGAAACAACAACGACAATAGTTGGTACAAATTTTTGGAATTTGATTGGCCTTCTGGGATCTTCCTCCCTCCATGTAAACAGCCCCTTAGATTATTATTATTATTATTATTATTATTATTATTATTATTATTATTATTATTATTATTATTATCTTATTTTCGCACATTGGATTTCCAATTGAACTTCAGTACTCCAGGGAAATTGGTGACAACAAGTCTTCTCAAACTTCTAGGACCTTCCTAAGAATCCTTGCCGTGTTCAGAATCACACTTTTCTGAAGCTCGTCTAACTTGGTCTCTATACCTATATTCTCTAGTCTCCTCTTTAAATCCTTTGGAACTGTTCCAAATGTTCCGATTACAATAGGAATTACCATTGCTTTCCTTTTCCATAACTTCCTCAATTCTCTTGCTATATTATTATTATTATTATTATTATTATTATTATTATGGTTTTATTGATATCTTTCCATTTACATTTACATATATTTTTGAAACTTGCTGCGGACTATGTCTAGGCAACAGTTTCTAAACCGGGGGGGACTCCCATCTAAAAAGGACGGGCGTGCTCGTCGGAAATTTTGAAAAGAACCTCTAAGAGGTACCAAAATCCTGTCTAGTGGGGCGTGGCATTAAATTTATTTCACCCATAAGAGGTACCAAATTATGGTTTTTAATTGCACAAAATTAAAAATTAGTTAATTCTGAGGCAACAGATAATGAGCAGAAAATGGGCCTGGATTGGCCATACACTTAGGAGATCGAACGATTGCATTGCTCGGCAGGCCCTTGGTTGGAACCCACAGGGAAGTAGACGGAGAGGGAGACCGCGTAACAGCTGGAGGAGAGACACAGACCATACCATCCAGTCGAGAGGTCTCTCTTGGCACCAGCTCGAACACCTGTCCAGGGACAGAGGGGACTGGAGGGACTTTGTCAGTGGCCTATGTTCCGAGATGGAATGATAAAGGCTTCAGATCAGATCAGATCAGATCAGACTCCTTGTCTGTTGCCTGTTTGAATTGCTGCTGTAATGTAATGGTGATAATAGACAAAGGTCAGGCGGGATCAATTATATTTGAGACCCAAGAGTCTTCATGCAAGTGTTCGTGCATAGGTACCCCAAGCTCACGGAGTATCGTTGCTGCGTTACATAAATTATATAAGGGTTTGTATCGCGAATTTAGCGATCGTTATTTAGGGCATTAAAATAGAAATAAAATTACACCAGAATTTCTCACCTAGCCTCCTTGTCTTATTTATGGCATGTTCTTAGCATTTCTGGCCGTTTCAGCGCGATTCTAGGGAGTTTTGGTTCTACCGTTTCTCTCATATATATCAGTAAATAGAGAAAGAAAACAGCGAACCTACAACCCACAGGAATAGCGCTGAAATGGCCAAAGTACGCCACAAAAACATTGATAAGGTATAGAGAACACAAGTAGTTCTCTTTTGAGCAACGTAAATATTTTTATCCAGGAACTTGAAGGACCGCTATAAGGTAAGCAGAATGTTTTGTATAATTTATTTTGATCAGGTTCTTGTTGAAATGTCCTTATGAAATGAACACAGAATTTGATTTTACTTTTGTTCTTTGCGGTTCAATTCAGTGCTTACCGAAGGGAGTTTAGTCTGGCGTCGTTTTGGACAACGGTAAGACCACAGAAAACGAGGAAGGTGGGCAAAATTGTGCATGGAGCTGTTAAAGTTTTGTAAATTGAATTCCCTATATCGTTCTTGTCAGTCGATTGCAATTACTTTACATAAGAAGATCAGAGAGCTTGGGAATGGAGTTGATCAAAGTTGTGCCACCGCGGTCTGATATTTTCTTAAAACTACCCACTGGTCTGGAAGGCTCCTCTCAAATCTCTTCCACTGGTTCGCGACCGTCTCAGGTACTTTCTGGTCCATGGGAGATGTTGGTCACAGACTTCTATTTCCCCACAAGTGATACCGGTGAAGCTAGACCAAGTGTGTCATAAACTGAAGCAAGGAACCGCAACATCTCTCTTTTAGACACTTCTGGGGAGGCCTCTCGGAATGTAACGGCGATGGTGTCTTCGGTTTTGTTCCATGGTAGCCCCAACATCTTGGTTTCTCCGGGTTTGATTCCAAGTTGTTCTTTGGCATAGCTTTGTTTCCCGTCTCCTGGTTCACCGCTTGCTTCTAACTCTGGCTCATTTGAATGCCACTTGTGTAACTCAAACTGTGCTTCTCCAAATACTGCGACGGCCGATTCTTTCAGCTTCCACACCTTCTCTGTCGTTTCTCCACCGGTGATAACATCGTCTACGTATAGACTCTTCTTGATTTCTTCCACTGCACATGGATATCTTTCTTTCATACCTTCTAAATGTTGATGCAGTGTTCCTCCTAAAAAGAATGGTGACTGGACAAGACCGAACAAAGCACGGGTAAATCTCGAAACTTCTACATTTGACGTTTCCTTGTCGTTGATCCAGTGAAATCTCAGGGCATCTCGATCCTCCAGTCGTATAAGGACTTGTAGGAACGTCTGTTTGAGGTCACCTGCCAATGCCACAGGTTTCAATCGGTTTCTTACTAGAATGTCCCACAGCAAGTTTTGGAGGGGTGGTCCTGTCTCTAAACAGTCGTTCAGTGACGGACTTCTTTCGTTCGATGTAGCTGATGCATCGAAGACGATTCGCGGTTTGGTGGATTCTGCAGATTCTCTGAAAACAGGCTTTTTTTTTTTTATTCCACACACACACACAAAACAAACAACTTACTTACAGGATAGACAAATTTACATATTTACAGTAAAACAGTATACATTGCTTCCCATACTGAAAAGAAAATCAAAGCATTAAAGTTTAAGGGCTGTCGGTTGCAAGGCTGTTGCGAAAAGGCGGTGAAAGATTTGTTGGTTTAGGACTTGTCAAAGTAAAAGAAGCAAGAAAAAAGAGCGGTTTTCTAAATTAAAGTTTTCAGTAATTCCCACTTCGTTTGTAAGGTGCCTGCAGCCTTTTGTTCAAATAGATAGGTCGACTTAAGATATCTGAAAAAGCCTTCTACCTTTGGTAGCGTTTTATTGTTTTTACAAATCCAGATATAATGTCTTGCTAAAAGGAGGCAAAATCTGGAATCAAACCTAATGCTATAAGAAGATTGAATTGGTAGTTTTCTGGAATAATCTGAGACGAAATAAAGCGTTGTATTAAGAAGGTCCAAAAAGCGGTCACTCTGAGACAGGACCAAAAGAGGTGACTAAGTTTTTTCTGGTTCATCTTTGCAAAAGGAGCAGTTTGGGTCGTCTTGTAGGCCGATTTCAACTATGAATTCGTTAATTGCTATTCGTCTGTGCAAAACCTTGAACTGGAATTCGAGAAGTCTTGTGCTTGTACAGCACTTAAAAGCTAGTTGGTAAGTATCATGCCACTTAATACATTCTTCGTCTTCTATGCCGCATTCCGCTACCCATTTCTGCTGAGCCTGCCTAGGAGGTACAATTTTCCTGGATATGTTTTGCGTAAACTAATTTGTTTGCTTTTTGAGCTTTCAGTAGTTTAGTTGAAAAACTCTCATACTCGTTTTTAGGATTATTGGGTACAAAGCTGTTTTGATGTGTTTTCCATAAGAGTTTAATTGTGGACAAAGTTCCGCAGTACTTAAGAGGGCAAACTGTTATTCCGTACCTAGTCTGCAATTCTGTGAGAGAAAGAAAATTATTGGAATCGTCCTTCAAATGTTTCACCTTAGTTTGTAATACCATCACAATGCCACTCAGGGTAGTAAACGGGGCGGTTGTCAATTCTAATCAGCGAATTATACCACAAACTTTGGTTGAGGAAATGATTCTCTGAAATTATTCGGTCTTCGAAATTAATTTCTGCCCAAATTTTTAGAACTTCACTAATGAAGCTATCTTTAGATTGAAGAATATTTTTAAGAGTCATTTGTGTTAAGGTTGCCAGTAAGAACTGTTTTTTCGCCGAAAGCCTTTAACTCGAGATCAAAGAACAGTTTCCATTTGCCTCGGTTTTCTGCATCCAAATATTTTTTTATCCAGGTGGCTTTCAAGGACTTACTAAAAGAAACAATATCTATCATTTTAAGGCCCCCGTTTGGATAGTCATTAATGATAGTGTTTCGCTTAATTTTGTCTCCTTTTCCATTCCACAGGAAGGCGAAAAAAAGTTTGTTCACTTCTTTAATAGCCTTTACATTTAAAGGTAGCGGTGATAAGACATAAACAAGTTGCGAGACAACAAGGCTTTTAAGTACTGCTATTTTACCCATCAGTGTCAGTCTGCGGTTGTTCCAGCTGCTTAATATATTCCTGACCTTTACAAGTTTTTCGTCGTAATTTAAATCAGTGTTTGCCTCCGGGTGAACTGAAAGCCAGATTCCTAGAGTTTTCGCTTTGTATTTTGGCCATTTAAAATTCCTCTCAGGACATTTTGCTCCAATCCATAATGCCTCTGTTTTTTTATCATTCAATTTCAAACCCGAAACTTTGTAAAAGTCGTCCAGAGTTTGAAGGCAAGCTTTTAGAGAATCCCTTGATCCATCTAGTATTAACGTTGTGTCATCAGCATATTGACTTAAATTTATTTCTTCATTATTTATCAGAAAACCACTAATTTGTTTATTTCTGCGGATTTCCTTGGCTAACCTTTCAACCGCTAAAACGAACAAATAGGGTGAGAGGGGACAACCCTGCCTAACACCTCTTTGGATTTCAAAAAAGTCATTCGTCCATCCGTTATTTAAGATGCAGCTCTCTGGACAGCAGTAAAAAATTGTGAACCATTGTATTAAACTAGTGCCAAAACCAAAATAGTTAAGAGTTTTTTCAATGAAAGTCCATTCTATTGTGTCAAGAGCTTTTTCAAAATCAAGAAACAAAAGTAGTGCTGGCATATTTTTTTCTTTTGCATAACAAATGATACTTTGTAATAGTCTAATGTTTTCACCTATGAATCTGCCTTTTATAAAGCCAGTTTGGTCGCTGTTTATTAGATTAGGAAGAAAATTTTTTAATCGGCCAGCAATTGCCTTAGCCGCTATTTTATAGTCGCTAATAGTGTTAAAGGTCTCCAGTTCTTAGTAAAATACAGCTTGGCGTCTTTCTTTGGAATAAGCTTAATAACTCCCCTTCTCTGGGTGATTGAAAGTTGTCCTGTTTCGTAGGCGTAATCTAATGCGTCGATTAAAGTAGAAGATATGTCTCTCCAAAAGACTTTATAGAATTCAGCTGTTAAGCCATCGGTGCCTGGCGTTTTTGCAGGTTCCATAGTTTTCAAAGCATCTAGAGCCTCTTTTTCGTTAAGTTTTCCTTCACATGCATTTCTTTCGTAATCCTTAAGGGCGGTATCGTTTTCACCGTCAAAGAAAGCTGACGTGTCAAGAAAGTTGGTTACCGTGACTTTAGATTCATAGAGGTTCTTATAAAAAGACGTCCACTCACATAGAATATCTCCATCGGAGTTGATGAAAGCGTTATCACTAACCTTAATGTGACTTATTGTGCTCTGTTTAAAATGCCTTTTCTCTAGACTTAAAAAGTACTTTGTATTCTTCTCTTCTTCATTGTACCATTTGGCTTTTGATCTCAAAATTGCGCCTTTTGTACGATATTCAATTATTTTTTCATACTCAAGCTTTTGTTTATCAATTTCATCCTCAAGGTGTGACGTCTGTGACTCAGTGAGGTTTCCGCCATTGTCGAGTTTCTCCTCTAATTTGACTATTGATTGTTCTACCTCCATTTCATTTTGTTTTGTTTGTTTCTTCCTGTGCTTTGCATAAGATAATGATTTCTCACGAACTTTTAGTTTAATCATTTCCCAAAGAAGTGAGGGGTTGACGAAGTCATCATCTCTGTATTCATCAAGCGTTTCCTGAATAGTCTCCTTAATTTGGTTGATGTAATCGAGTTCAGTCAAAAAAGGTGCATTTAATTTCCCGGTCCCCTAGAATTTGAGTGCAGGGATAATTTTAATATTATCATAGAGTGATCAGTCTGGATATCAGAGAGGGCTGTAATATTAGCAACACTTTGGCTAATCAAGAAAAAGTCGAGCCTGCACTGTACGTTAGGGCTGCGTCCGAGTCGTCTCCACGTGTACCTACTAGTTT
>OX421447.1:38120836-38128336 GCA_949126865.1 Montipora capitata
CTAATATTTATTTATTTATTACAAATTTTATTTTGAGTGAATGTGAGAATGATATATACATGTACACATGAGAAACAAAGAGAGACAAAGCTCTTCACCTTAAATCAAGCTATCGGCAACTGATGAGATCCACATGATAGGATCGAAACCGCGGTCTTGTCTGACCAAATAATATGTCAGAGATCTTCCATCTAGAGTCGGATTATCTTAATGCCTCGACAAAGAAGCGACCTAAAGACATCGACATCAAATATCAAAAGAGCATCGACGAGAACGAATTAACTCCAGGGGTTCAAGGAGGACAGCTACTGACCATGGCCACAAATCAAAACACGCGGAAGAAGTCAGAAGAACGAGTGAAAGAATAAAAAAAAAAAACGCCTCCAAAGAGCATAACGATCTGCTAAGAAACGCAGAAAAAAAGGCATACAAAGCCTATAAGAAGCCAGCTACCTCACTGATACAGGGCACAATGTAACAGGCGTTCAAAAACAAAATGAACCCGGGCCCGGGTCAAACATTAAAACACCAGAAGATCACTCGCTTCTACCGCCGATGAATATATCGGACGAGCCTAGAATTAAATTTGCGAAAATTTTACTGCTGAGAAAATCAACACCAAGAACTAAAAACATTACTTTCGAGACCAACTATTTTCTTGGAAGAAAACGTATCATACAGCAGTATAGAGATTCAAATGTAAGCCTCATTGGGCAAAAACCATTGCTAAATGAATACTACAGGAACCGCCTAAAAGAGGCGTCCATTCAAATATGTACTCAAGAGAGCAAAATTATGACAAAGGCAACAGAAACCAGACCACGTACAAGGGAGTCGTGTAGGCCTGTCAACCCTTTTTAACACTTTCAAAGTTTGCCCTTTGATTGACAGTTACGTATTGAAATTCCCAAGTTCGAAGCGAACTTATAAAATTTACAACGAGCTTCGCAAATCGCCTGTCAAAAGTTTTGTGAAATGCACTGTAAATAAAAGTCACAATTGGACCTTCCTTCTGCATGAATTTTTTTTCTTTACCTTCTTCTTTGCGTGAATTTTTTTTCTTGGCATTTTCCCTTGCATGAATTTTTTTTGGGTTTTTTCCCCATCCCCCCCATCACTTTTCTAATGGTCGGTCCCTAAACGATTACCGTATCAAATAAATGTCGCTTTGCGACGTTCGCCTATTCAATTTCTCTGTCGCCTTTCTCAGCCGTTTTTGTTGCGCAATGAAAATAGTAATTGAAAAGCACAGTTTGCAAGATCGTTTCGAGTACCGTGGATGTGTAAAGTCACAGGACAAAGAAAACTGACAAAATAGAATTTTCGGTGCCTTTTGGAACAACACCGTTCAAAATCGGGTAACAACGGTAGCTTTCATAGTGATAAAGTAAATTACCGAGGAACATTGCACTCTTCGGTAATTGCTTGACATTCTCTGTCTTTGTTATTCTTTTGACGCACGATTTTGGAGTTAATACACTTAAAACTTTAAAATGTGTATATCTATAAAAAACCGCTTTAAAAACTGCAATAAATTTCGCTGAAAACTCAGCCTCGTCAGGCATGTTCCGCCATCTTGGATTCAAGAGTACCTGTTACTCATACTGCTATGACAACACAATTTCTGTCGAAGTAAACCCACACGAGGTATATTTTAAACTCGTCCGTTTCGAGAAATAGACACATTCTTATTATTGTCCGTGTTGCCATGGTTTCAGACTACCTGTATGTGACCTCTCATGAGCTTGCGTTGGTGTCTGTTATTCACACTGCGATGACAGCACAATAATAATACAATTTCTTCGAAGTAAATCACACGAAATTTTAAGAAACAACACAACACTTTTTAAATTTAAAAACATGTTTCGACAGAAACTTCTGCCATCTTCAGTTTAAATTACAAAGTACAGAGTTGAATATATAGTGTGAACCAAAATGCTAATTAGCTGTAAGGACACATGACAATGTAAAAGATTACAAAGAAAGTTTTAAATTAACATGATACAGTTGATGGTTAAGTGTAGGTTTCTCCCATTGAATATGAATGGCTTCTTTTATCTTAAGTTGGAAGGTGGTAGAAGCGTGATCTAGGATGCTAAAACAATCATTAGAGCACAAAGTGCGACAATGCTCAGAATTCTGTAGATGTTTGAAGACGTGCGAGGTCCTATCACTGAAAGTGTGCTCACGTACGCGCGTGGAAAAATGCCGGGTAGTTTCGCCGACATAGCAGGCACTACAGCCCGCACACAAAAACTTGTATACCACACCCGCACGGAGCCCACTAGGGACAGGATCCTTCACACTGAACATGTTGCCGATTTCAAATGATGAGAAAACTAACTTAATATCAATATTATTACAATAACGTTTAGCAAAAAGGTGAACCTTTTTCTGTGTGATAAAAGAAAAAGGACCAATATAAGGTAATTTAAAGTAAAAGGTACGTATAGTGTCAGAGACGGAAGCCGGGGGATTACAGCCATGGCGAGTAAGTGTGAGGTAGCGATTAATAATATTTTCAACTAGATGGACTGGAAAAAGATTCTTCTGAAGGATTATGGTAAGCTTCGTGATGTCCTCGTGAAAACCCAACCAAGTGTTGTTAATCTTGTAGGCTCTGTCAACAAGCGTGCGAATGAGACCCAGTTTGTAAGAACGCGATGTAAAACTAAAGTAATTAGTCAAAAGGCCCGTAAAGGTTTTCTTACGGTAAACACTAGTGACAGGAAAATGAGTGCCATTGTTGATCAAAACATCTAAGAAAGGTATCTTATGATCTGTTTCCTTTTCCATAGTGAATATGATGTTAGGGTGCCTGGAGTTAATGTAGATGAAAAATAATAGTGCTTGATTCTCCGAATGAAATAAACAAAATGTATCATCAACATAACGTCGGTAAAACAATATCTCAGAGTCCTGGAAATTTTCTAACCACAATTTTTCATGATGACCCATAAATAAATTAGAAAGAACAGGAGCGAGGGGGGAGCCCATTGCTACACCATCTATCTGGTCGTAGAAAGAACCCTTAAATAAAAAGTGGGTCTGAGCGGTAGCTACGGAAAAAAGGCTCTTAAGTTCGGTGTTGCTTAACTTAATATCAGGATTGCCATCAGGGCCCGGTTGTTCGAAAGCCGATTAACTTAATCCAGGATTAGCGTAAACTTTGGTTTGCTTTTTTAACTTTTGGGTGAAAGCTTCTTTTGGTTATTTTTTGTTTTTCAAGCTTGACTTCGTCTAATGTAAAATTTTGCCAAATATCAGCGTTGTACAACATTTGGGAGTAGAGAAATAAACTCCTTGGTTATTTTTAATCTGGGATTAGCGTTAATCGGCTTTCGAACAACCGGGCCCAGAAATGTACTTGACGCCAGGTCAATACATTCTTCAAGAGGTATGTTGGTAAAAAGACTCACTATGTCAAAAGAAACCATGAATTTACCATGCATAGATAAACCTTGAATATCCTGGACAAAGGTAAAAGTGTCAGAGGCGCAATGTTCAGTTGGAATATGCGGTGTTAGCAAATTACACAGGTATTTGGCCAGGTTGTAGTTGTACTCCCGGTTCCAATAGATGACACAATGGGGCGGAATGGCGGGATGGAGTTGTGTCCACGTTCCTTGTGCATCTTTGGTAAGCCATAAATTCTTGCTGGCTGTGAACCTCAGGCCCTTTACGGGCCTTTTGACTAATTACTTTAGTTTTACATCGCGTTCTTACAAACTGGGTCTCATTCGCACGCTTGTTGACAGAGCCTACAAGATCAACAACACTTGGTTGGGTTTTCACGAGGACATCACGAAGCTTACCATAATCCTTCAGAAGAATCTTTTTCCAGTCCATCTAGTTGAAAATATTATTAATCGCTACCTCACACTTACTCGCCATGGCTGTAATCCCCCGGCTTCCGTCTCTGACACTATACGTACCTTTTACTTTAAATTACCTTATATTGGTCCTTTTTCTTTTATCACGCTGAAAAAGGTTCACCTTTTTGCTAAACGTTATTGTAATAATATTGATATTAAGTTAGTTTTCTCATCATTTAAAATCGGCAACATGTTCAGTGTGAAGGATCCTGTCCCTAGTGGGCTCCGTGCGGGTGTGGTATACAAGTTTTTGTGTGCGGGCTGTAGTGCCTGCTATGTCGGCGAAACTACCCGGCATTTTTTCACGCGCGTACGTGAGCACACTTTCAGTGATAGGACCTCGCACGTCTTCAAACATCTACAGAATTCTGAGCATTGTCGCACTTTGTGCTCTAATGATTGTTTTAGCATCCTAGATCACGCTTCTACCACCTTCCAACTTAAGATAAAAGAAGCCATTCATATTCAATGGGAGAAACCTACACTTAACCATCAACTGTATCATGTTAATTTAAAACTTTCTTTTACATTGTCATGTGTCCTTACAGCTAATTAGCATTTTGGTTCACACTATATATTCAACTCTGTACTTTGTAATTTAAACTGAAGATGGCAGAAGTTTGTCGAAACATGTTTTTAAATTTAAAAAGTGTTGTGTTGTTTCTTAAAATATCGTTATCCCTGCTACTATCCAGACCTTTTGGCAAATCACACGAAGCATATTTTAAACTCGTCCGTTTCGAGAAATAGACACATTGTCTTACTATTGTGTCTTTCTTGCCATGGTTTCAGACTACCTGTATGTGACCTCTTTTATGAGCTTGCGTTGGTGTCTGTTACTCATACTTCGATGACAACACAATAATAATACAATTTTTTTTGAAGACATAATTTACACTCTCTTTTTTGAGTCCTTGGAGCTATAGTACTATTATTTCTTAGTTTTAAGTTATCAAACTGCTTTTCTGTTAATGAAATATCTTGCTACATACCATCACAAATTCAACCCCTCACGTTTTATCTAATCGCACATGTTGTAAATCTTAAACAGTGAAGAAGCAGGATATGGTAGACAATTTGATCTTTTTTTAGCACCAGACTTAAGAGCGGAGGTAATGTTGGAGCTCCTCGATCTTTCTAACGTTTCCATATGATCAAAAGGTTTTTCTCCGTGAGTGTCGTTTTATCCTCCCACTGTGTCGTCCATGAAAATGACTGTGCCATGTTGCCATTTTTATTGGATTACTGCGTCGTCCATCGCAATAGGTCTGTCATGGTATTTTCAAGTGCGCGTGTAGTCCATAGAAATGGCTGTACCATGTTTGCATTTCAATTGATTTACCGCCTCTTCGATGAAAATGACTAGCTGTGCCATATTGGCCTTTTAAACTACTAACTGCGTCGTCCATCAGGAATGCCTGTGCCTTACTGGAATTTCAATTATGTTCCAACTTCGTCCATGGAAAGACAGTGTGTCGGACTGTCCCTTGGATTTTCTTATAAAGCCGTCCACTGAAAAGACTGCTTGGCTGACTCTCAAACTAACGTATATAGGTGCATAAGCTCCACGCTTGTTAAACTTGTCAAATTCTCATAGACCGAATGCATAAATGGCGGCCAAAAATGTATTCTTTTGTTTATGTGCTAATTAGACTCACTAGCCTCGCTCTCAAGCAACATTTCTTTTGTATTTTGTACATGCAAACGAGGCTAGTGAGTCTAATTAGCACATAAACAAAAGAATATTATTTTGGCCGCCATTTATGCATTCGGTCTATTCTCTAGTTTATCATGACCTCATTTTGTATACAAGGCTTTTAGATAGAACAGAGTTTCTATGTTAATATGATATGTTTATGTAAATTTGACAGAATTACCGTGTTTAGATCGTTTTTTTATCCTGCTTGGAAAAGGTTTCCTTGATTTCCCTACATAGCGAGAAACATCCAGTTTGAATTTTAACACCTGTCCAGTGGCGGAAGAGTGGAAGTGGCGTTGTATCGACATCAAGTCACGAATGCGTTACAGAACACGTTCGCGCCAATTGTTTCTGCGCATCCTTACTGCGCACGCAAATGCACACGCCACGTCATACACGAGCGCGCGCGCTAAGTAATAAAATGAGAATGATAGGGCAAAAGGCCATTGCTATAGCTTTGCCTGGATTTAACGGTCTTGGACGTTCGGTGACCCCTATTTTTCTTTCCAGAAACGGATTTTATTTACAATTATCTCCACGTTGTCCAAAAATGAACAAAAAATCAATGTGAGAATTTAAAAAAATTTCAAGATTTCTGCTCACGGGACATCAAATCTTGCCATCTTGCGGCTGCAAGGCGAGTGAAACTGTGGTCGCTAAATGCGAACTTGATCTTTAAGGAACCTCACCAGTTGACTAAATTCACTTAATAAGTCCACTTAAACAATATTGGGCAGAGAAGATTTCACTTGAAAGATTTAATTGCAATATATTTGGGTTTACAGACACTGGCCTTATTCGCTAACGAAGCCCGATTTTGTCACATTTTGGGTGTTTTTCCGGGCATGTTCTCTCCAAAACGAAGTCGGTGACCCCCCATTTTTTTTACATTTCTGACATAACTAACTCATCATCTTACAGTTGTAAAAGTTTCAGAAAAAAATCAATGTTGAAAAATTTTCGCGCGAACGTCCTTAAGGTGATTCCCTGGTTTTGCATTGCACAACCTTACTGCGCATAATTTCTTGTGTCATTGGTGCCAGCAGTAGAGCGGGCACATAGATAAAATGGCGGATTTTCATTGACTCCAAGCCTAATCATTCAAGGAATGGCGATTTTCTCCTGAACGAGTACTGTGACCCCAATTTTTTTATTTCATATATTCTCTGAGAACGGTGTCTTCATGGAGTCGTGAAAAAATCAGCAAAAATCTATGGCCAGTTTTTTGCCAATGTCATAAAATTGTACGGAAGGAGCCATTAAGAGTCGAACAGCCCGCACTTAAGTTAAATCTATTTTGGAGTGTTAAGTACTCACAAAGGCATTATAAATACATACATTTTTCAGTTACGTACTTGAATTAACCATAGAATGACACCAGGCTATCCCGTTATACGTTGGATTACATTCATAAAATCGAACTTAATTTGTCCAACATTGGGGGTGCGCGGCAGTTGTCAAAGTAGCTCAAATAGCCGTATTCGTCAGCGTTGTACCCCGGAAACGAGCACATTGACTCCCCCTTTTTATTACATCATCTCCTTGACATGTTACAACAGTGTGCGAGGTTTCATCGGAAATCTATGACAAGTTCTAAGGAATCCACTTAAATTGTCACTGTTTAAGTTTTCCCCGAACCACCGACTTTTTTGCTAATATGTGGGTGCCAAAATTTTATAATTCTGAGTGTAAGCTAAATTTTTGTAAGACAGTTTTTGGGAATTTCCGACAGAAAAGTTAGGACTACGTTTTAAGGTAGCTCTTTATTCCGGCTGGAGCGTTCCTTTCCCTTTGAAAGTTTGTCCAATTCCAATTTTTTGACGACCGTCGCTCGGTTACACTATTTGGCAACGGTCACCGAAATTGGAATTTCCTGAAAAATGTAAAGCACCCTTTGTCGCTTAATAGATACTGAACAGCAATCCA
>OX421447.1:38133336-38145836 GCA_949126865.1 Montipora capitata
TCAGGACATTTTCGCCGCGCCACAGACACAAACGAATTTCAAAGATATCACAGGAAAGAAACAGAATCCACAAAGCGAATGCGGAGGACTGGTGCTCTGGTACATCCGGGAGTATGGACTTAAGTGGAATTCGCTGAACTGAATATCAGGGTTCAAATAGGTCATAAATGATTCTGGCGAATTTTTATTCTTATGAATAGTCGTTTATTATTCTTAATGTCATCTTATGTGTTAATCTTAACACGATTTAGCTTACGGATGCAATATGTTTGAAGCTGTTTGTCAATAATGTGTCTATCACATCTATCCAGCACGTTTCTTTAAATTTGACGTTTAGATAGTTCCTTGTAAGCTATGTGTTATGCCACGTTTCGGTAATTACGGTCAAGCTACGTCACGCTTCATCAGTAGTTTTGAAATTTAACTCAGTATTCAAATCTGCGTGCCAGTTTTAAATTCAGGGGCGCATCCAGGAATTTTCCAGGGAGGGGGGGGGGGGGGGGTGCACCACCATGGAATGGGGAAGCAAATTTATGAAATGTTATACATAAGAACAATAAGACCCAATTTAAATACCCAGAGCGACTCCATTAGGGCCAAACTCTTTGTTTAACTTTTAATGCCTTTTAATTTATTCATATCTTCACTATATATATATACTCTATTTCATTACTTCATTTTTACTTGATAATGACGTTTTGGAAACGTCGAAACGCCGTGCCATGTTGTTTTATAATATTTTATCGCAGATTTTTATTGTCAAATGATGAATTATTGTTCAGTTATTGTGCATTTTTCGTACCAAAGCTTCAAGATTCCATTCAAATCTCGGAAGCTCCAAAGAGGAATCCGGATGTTCATTTCAGTCTACCGGATACTGGCCACGCGCGACATAGCTCGACTGTAACAACCTAGAAGCTATGCTAAAATATCTTGCAAGTTCTCGGTTTGTTTGACCTTCCCCATATTAGTGAGTGTGTCACTCTGAGCAAATGAACTGCAACTGTCGCCTGGAAGTGTCATCTCTGATTTAAATTTTACGTGCAGCAGCTCTTAGCATTTAAAAAGCTCTTCGATTAGCAAAATGCTAAATTTGTTTGGCGCGAAAAGTTGATACGATAGCTACAGACAATAGCTTAAGTTAAGAGCACCAAATTTCTGTATACATTTTTATATACCTGCAGTGGCCTACAGCACTTAGTCTCTAGGGTGGCGTGGAATCACTTTAACCTTAGAACATAGATCACTGTAGATCTTGGCTCATTCCTCGCAGGTGTTAAGCCATTTAATTCTGAGTAAGCGGTATTTTGATACGGCAGTGGCCTTGCTTGCTTGCTGTCTCTAATTTACTTGACGGCAATGAATAAAACTGACAGACCAAGTCTTATCTGCACAATCTATATAGTTCTCAGTCATTTGGTCTAAGTTTTAATCACTTTTCATAGGCCACTTTCATAAATGGCGACCACCTTTACATTCTTTTGTATTTATTTAATTATACCAACTGCCCTCATTTTGAAACAAGTAATCTTTTGAAATTTGCTCGTCGTAGCGAGGCTAGAAAGGCTTATTAGCATCAAAACAAAAGAATATTTTATTTGGTGGCCAGTATGAAAGAGGTTATCACTTCTTTCCATCCTTCAAACTGTAATTTCCCTTTTTATTTAACTTATACGACGTACAGTCTACTTTAGACTTCAAATCTACTTCAACGAAACAAAGATTTTAAACAAGCTGAGAAGATTCAAAATAGGCGAGGCAAAGAGTTGAACCCAGATCGATGGCTTCCGCCTTGCAGTTTCCGATATCCACTAGACCAACGGCCACAAGCTCCCGGAAAATCGA
Source organism: Montipora capitata (assembly GCA_949126865.1). Classification (NCBI taxonomy): domain Eukaryota; kingdom Metazoa; phylum Cnidaria; class Anthozoa; order Scleractinia; family Acroporidae; genus Montipora; species Montipora capitata. The sequence continues at coordinate 38,135,182 of OX421447.1, forward strand.
AACTTTTTGAGTATTGACATAATAGTACCCAGCAAAACAATTGAAAGTTAACCGTCTTCAACGGGGTTTTTAGACCTAAATACTGTAGATCAGTGCGGCATAGCTTAGTAACGCTATTTCTTGTTGAACTAAAGCTGTCATTCTGCTTGTTTTCATTCTTTTTAGAGCGGTAAGCTTGTCAATATTAACATGGCATAATGCGTCGTGTAATTGTTACGAAATGTCCAATGTCAGTTTGAGGGATGGAAATTAGTGTTGACCTATGAAAGAGGTCTATTGAGCGTTTTCATGTGACGTCATAGCGGCCATGTTGGTGTTCCAAAACAAAGGAATGACGGCCATGATGGTGCACCAAACTAATCGTCCGAGAATTGAACGTTCCTTTGTTTCAGTAATACAATATACCTGCTGGTCACGTGGGTAAAAACGCTCTATAGAGTTTTTTGGTTGCTGTTCTTACTTCAGGAATAATTGAAATGCACCTTAACATTTTTTAAGTTTCCAAGTCATTCCAGTTGTCACTATTTTTTTTTTTGAGGAAAAAGCTTGATTTTTTGAAAATGTAAAGCTTGGAGGGTTTAAGTTTAGGATAAGGATTCATAGTAAGTCCAGGAGTAACGTGCGATCAGGGGTACTTTTCTTTAGAGAAAACGCGCCCTCTAAATCTCTAAAGAAAAGAACGCCTGATCGCAGGTTAGTCCAAAAGTGACTGGAACCACCTAGTTGGATAGATGAAAGGTAGTTTCTGGAATTTAGAAATCTTCGGGTCCTTGGTATCATACTACGTTATTGCCTTAAATATTATGAATTATCAATGTCATGCACAAGTGGTGCACCAATAACTTTTTTAGGAAGGGCTTTAAGGGACTCCCCTTCGACACGGGTTGCAATGATAGTAAGGTGAGATACTTAAATTGTAATAAGTGACTGCGGCCTCAAAGAAGCATTTGCATTCAGCCAATCTTTGTGTCTGTGTCAATAGACCTTTTTGCAGATACGGCAGCCATTCTGATTTCTATTGTTTCAAATAGCTATTATGCGATGCCCAGGGGGCAAATACATATTAATTTTTCCCCTGAGCATCCCATAATGTCTTTCGAAACAATAGAAATCAAAATGGCCGCCGTATCTGCCAAAAGGTCTATTAATTGGAGAAGGGGCAGATATGTCCAGGTAACCAGATCCATGATGATACGTGCTGGTAACTAGTTGCATGACGATTTTGAATAACGAAATATCCCAATGCTCTTCACTCCAATTTTAACGTCACTCATGATCACATCTGGGAATACGGACATATTTACCTCACAAAGTGCCTGCCCCCTATACTCTGGCCCTCAAGTAAAGAGAAGTAGCTGCATTTACCCTTACCAGTCCTGCCAAATTAACTACTGATAATAGTTGCATTTGTAGATTTTAATATATTTGATAACTATTAATAACTATTGCTGCATTTCTAAACTCTTAGGCGCATGACAATTAGGACACCAAGCTTCCCAAGAGTTTTAGTACTTCAATGTGTAGAGCAATCGATTTCAGTCGTCTCTCGTCCGTCGCCAAGCAAATGGTTTCCCATCCTTTCCACGGGCACATTACACATTAAAACATCAAACGTTTCGGCCTTGTTAACACCTCAACTTCTTTAAAGTATATCCCAATAATGCAAGGACAAGCCCAGGAAGCGTTTGTTTGTAAGTCTACTTTTTATTCATGGTCTTAAGTTAAACAAATGTATAGTGCAGTTCTATATGCCTGTAATTGCTTAAGTTTACGTTAGTCTACCCACGAGATAATTACAAATGAGAGAGAAGTTGTGAAACGACAGCTTGGGAACAAAACTCCTTGTACGTCCACCTGCCCCATGGAGGAAAACCCCGGGCCAGATGAACCCCCAGTCAAAGACCTCACGGACTGGGTCAGAGCAGAGTTTGCAAAAATGTAAACCATAACTATTGTAGATGAAAACAGATTCAGGAACAGGTGAGAAAAAAGTTTTCTTAAAATACCTGTTTAAACATTTACTTAAAGGCCCACCTTCAACCGACAGGCATTGCGTGACTCGGAACAATTTTCATATATGAAAATTCCACCCGAATCTGAGATTCATCCAATTAGATCGCTGCGATAAGAAATACGAATTTCTATAACAAAAACAAACGGTCGAAAAGCCTGTCGGTTGAAGGTGGGCCCTTAAGAAAGACACTCTCATTCTGAAAAAAAACTGATCCATTTGACTCTTGCTCTAAGAAACTTCGAAGGTGAAAAAGGTTTACATAGATTTAGTACTATTCTTTGAGGGTAAATTTTGACTCTGGCCTTGATGGGTTGGTTATAATAGCTGTTTAACTTAAAGTCTTAAGTTTTGATCTTATCTTTGCCTATTTTGCCCCCATTAATATCTCTTATGGCCCAGCGCCAAGGAGGTTGTTAATTTTCGCACGCCGGTGTTTCATTATTAGCAGTGTACCAGAGCTTGTGCAAAAATATGAAGCGATATTATCACCCTAAAATATAACATTTTAAACGCATCACTCACCCATAAGGCTTATCGTACATTTCATAATCCCCGGAAGGACATCGGCTCGCATGAGATAATAACCTCTGCGTGGCCAGTTATTCGTTAACAAACGCCGGCACAATAATATTTCATGCATTTATTATGAATAATTATTTGGTCCAGCGCACGCCATAATATTGTGTGACATGCTATTACATTCATGTGAGCACGCAAACTAAAGCTATTACAGCTATCCCCCCTTCACTCACCGTTTTGCAGATCATAAAATAGTAGGAGAGTATCATTATCAATTTATTCCTATGTTAAGTTCTTTGCTAACATGTGCGTGTCATTTATATTATTATAATATTAGTCCCTACTTATTTAATTACAAGTACAATGCTGATGCGCCCAGGCCATTTAACGTAATGATAAATTTCTGTAACAAATGTAGTTGTTTAGAACTAAGTTGCTTGATAATGCGCGCACACTGTCATGACATCATTAGTCTCTACTTATTCACTTGCAAGTTATTTTCTAATGCGCTTTACTGTTATGTCACGTGATATTATTACCATTTACTTTTGAATTGTAGCAAAGTGTTAAAAAAACACCCACGCACCATCAAATCATTTGATATAGGGCACTGTACCATGATCATCTAATTATTCTTAAGGAAGTTGTTTACTAATGCATGTCGTCATGTCATGATATCATCGCCTTCAGTACAGTACGTCATACGCACTTCATCATATCGTATATTATAATGCTCTAGTAAATTGTTTACATGCGAGTTACTTGCTAAGCGATGAGCGTTTGCCATCAGATCGCTTAATATTTTACACCTGCTTTCTAAAGTACTGAAAACCCAAATATGCCGATGCGCATATTCCATTAAATACCAGTGAACTTATAAATATCTACTTGTTCATTTGTAAGTTGTTTACTGATGCGCGCGGTCAATTATACCGTAGTAGTTTTTTACACTACACCCTCTAATTATTTATTTGCATCCAAGGCGCGTATCATGTATGATATTATTATGCTCTTCTTATTTATAGGAAATTTGCAGCACGCACAGAACATTTAATGATAAGTTCTTGTTAATCTTCTTATCCATATGTAACTTATCGACTGACGTGCGCTCACTGTAAAGTCATATGATATTATGCCCCTCTCACTTAGTGACTATATTATTTCCATTTACTGTCTAAATTGCACAAAATCAGTGTGCGCACACACCATTTAATGCTAATAAGATATTTATAAACATCTATTTGTTCTCTAGTAAGTTGTTCGAAGATGCACGCGCACAAGTTTATCCTAATGATATTTTTACAATGAACCCTAAACTCGCAAGTTATTTACCAACGCGCTCACAACATCGTGCTATGTGAAATTATCGTCCTTCGCTTTAAATTTTTTGTAAGTTGTTGAAAAGCGCGCACTATCATATCGTAAGATAAAGGCCACAATATAATTAGTTTGTGACCATCTACTTATTCATTCGTACGTTGATTAATAATGCCTGCATTCTATCACGTTATTACCGTCTATTTATTTACTTTTAAGTTGTTTGCTAATGCGGACACTACCATCTCTTGATATTACTGGCATCTAGTTAACCACATGCGCGTTTACCATCCTGAATGTTATTATCATCCCCCACTTACTTATCAGTAGTATGCAACACGCGCACGCCGTTTCATGATACGTTTTTGTGACACTGTTTTTATTTGAAGGTGGCTCTTCTTATGACGCGCAATCGCTATCATATCATACGATATTATGCCCCTTAAGTAACTCATAAGTTGTTTTTAAGAGCGCACATTCCATTGCATTGAGCAATATTGATGATATGTGTATGCGTTGCTTGCTATAGCGCGTTTGCCATCATGTCGTGTGCTTTTCCCCCTCTATTTTTTAAATTATTCACAAGCTGTGTGCTGTTGTGCACACGCCATAAAATGCTGATAAGACATTATAAGCCTCTACTTGTTCATTTGTAAGGTTTTTGCTGATATGCGCGCCCACCATTATATCTTATGACATTTTACACTCAAGCCATTAAATATCTACTTGCAAGTTGTTTACTCTCGCGCGTACACCATCATGTCATGTGATATTATCCCCTTTTCTTTGAAGTTGTGTAAGTTGTTTGAAAGGCGCGTGTACCATAGTATCGTATGATATAATTGACCTTAAATTATTCACAAGCGCATTTGCCATCATGTAGTAGATATTGTTAGCCTCTACTTGTTCACTGAATTGTAAACCCCTTGCGGAACCGCGCATGCTATCATGTCGCATAGTCGTATAACCCCTTGCTAAATACATGTTAACGCAATCGTAGGATAAAACAATCTACTTACTATTAAGGTGCTGTGAACGCGCACGTATTATCTTATTTTGCAATATTTTTACACCCAACTTGTTCCTTACCTCCTTACTTATATTAAGCTATTTAGTATATTTCATATTTATTTTTTACTCGTTTATCTTACACAACGGCCTTTATCCACTAGTTAGTGCATTAGTTATTTTAACACCTTTTGTAAGGCATAAATATGCAAGGCTAGCATGAAAATTTACCCTCAATTTTGTACTTATCCGATGACTGACATTTTTCACACCATTATACACATATGTATTGGATCAGCCTTTTGACAAGAAAATTCCAACGATATAAGCAGTAGATCCTAGTTAGCTCTTTGACATATAGATTAACTGATATCAATGTAAAATGCATTCTAAACTCTAACTTTCTTTCTTTTATACGGTAATGATCAGATGGGAAAATTGTTTAAAGGTTCATTGTAGCAACTACAGCTTTACAGTCTTCATCCAACAAATTAAGAGTCGAGACTGCGTGCCGGTGTTATCCTCTCAAGGAGCACTGATATCCTTGTGTTTTGTGGAATTTCGGGCATGATTCTTGGCTAAATATGAAGTAGATAGCTGCAAATCAGACTTGAAATATACCTTATTCATTTGAACATTTTGCTTCCAGGATTTACATGACGGGACATTATCCCACCATATTATTCCTCTCAAATTTCGCAATATTCGTGCTCAAATACGCCCTTTTTATGAACAAGACAAATGATCAAATCTCTTGAGTATTGTCACATGATCCATACTGAGGGAGAAACAAAACCATACCAGCGAATTGTGATTGCAAATTTGTAAAAAAAAATTAAAGGAGGAGCAGCCAATCACCAGTTTTAAATGTCTTATTTAAACGAAAGGTTTGAAATTTCTCACAGTTATCAGAAGCAACTTCGATTATAGTAGTTTCATTCTTCAGGTATAGCCAATGCGATTCCCGCTTTTCCCAGTGATTAAAGATGGTCAACAAAGTCATAGCTAAATTGAGTCTTTCATACCTGAGAAACCACTGCAGCATTTCCGTTGAACAGGGTGAACCAAGATAACCAACCGTTCATAGCGCTTATTGTGGCAAGCGGCCACCGTCCTCTCTTCCTTCATAGCCGTTATTAGGAGCTAGGTACCAACTTAGCGGACTAAGAAAAGAGCTCATGGTTAATTTTAACACCAATCAGTAGTTTCCATTACTTGGTTACGAAACGCTTAGAAAGCTGAGGTATCACTGAGTATAGAACAATGAAGAGGGTTATCGTTCACAGCTTGGAGCTTTTGAGAATGACATTATTCACTTACAAGTGCATACTTTTGAGCCTCTCTGAAAGCAGAAGTCCACCTTTTTCAATTCGTCTTTTTAAAGCTATCTTTTTTCTTTTTTTCTTTTCTTTTTGTTTGTAAAGTAACTCTTTTTCTTTTATCATCTTGGCGGACCCTGCAGCGAATAAAAAACAAAATTAGTTCCCGGTATCTATCTGACTTATTCAACGATTTCAATTCTTACCATATGCATATCCCAAACCACTACCGAAACATTCGAATTGAAAAACATCTGTGAAGAAAACAACAATTCCATTTGCAACAGATTTTTTCTAGGACTTCCTTGCATGCGGCGGCTGCGCCCGCAGTACGAGCGGCAGTCAAAAGTTAGCTGTCCTACCGAAACGACACGATAATAGCCTTTTCCAATAGTTAAAGTGGTACTACGACCAAAAAAAAATTTTGTTTTTCCCTTGGATTTCAAAACTATGTTAACTAAACACTAACTCACCCAAGTTTTAAGTTCTGATTTTAAAAAGACACCTGTTTATTTTAGCTGGAATTTTCTTATTTATTGGTCCGCCATTACTAACTTCAAAATCTTGAGAGAGCTGGGTCGAGGAGAAAATGACGTCAAACACTCACTAGTTTAAGAATGCAATGCGTGTGTACGTGGCCTAATTAATATGCAGCACGGGAGTTTCGGGCTTTCAGACTTTTCAACCCGTGTTTTGGATATATAATAAGTTGCGTTTACACGCTGAAATTTTAAGCTAGTGAGTAAATGACGTCATTTTCTCTAGATCCAACCCTCTGAGGTCCAATCGGCCAGTTTTGAACGTGAGTAATTGCGGACCATGAAATCCAAAACTTACACTCAAAATAAACAGCCTTTGGATAAAACTCAAAGCTCAAAATTTTGCCAGTTAGGTGTTAAGCGAACACGCTTTCAAAATCAGAAGAAAAAAAGGAAATGATTTTTTGATCATAGTACCACTTTAAGTTGAAAATTCCGGGTTGAATTTGACAAGGAACAGCATATTTTGTTCAAAATAAGACAACTATTACCCTACATGGCGACACTCTACGAACTACGAGCGAGTTGCCATGCCGGAAGCCGGTGACCCATTTGACGCCAAATTGCAAGCTTGGAGACACAAAATGTTTCATATTTTTCACTTTTTACGGTCTGATATGGTTTTGGAAATTGTAAGTCCCTTTTCCTGAATGTTTAATCCAATCTCCAGTGAGATAAATGGCCTTATTTCAATCCTATTCCTGTTAACTTTCATTGAAGTCAGGACAGTAAAGTTTTTTCCGCCTGCTGAATCCTGATTGGTCAATTCAAATTCAGGCGCACCAGCCGTATGCAAGGTTATATATTGGGTGTTCCTTTTAGTATTGGTAAGTCAGGCTGCCAACCTTAAGCTTAGCTAGGCCCAATCTCGACCCCAGAGCTCTTCTCTTGGCTGAGTGAGAAAAGAGCTCTGGGGAACCCTGAAACAAACTGTCTTCTCATTGGTTTTCGTGAAGAACAATCAAAAGAGTCTCTAATTGGTGCATTCATGTTAGCACGAGGAGTGAGCAGGCGTCATAAGGTTCAAATAGCCAATTTTTTGGCTACCATAACCCTACGGCGCATGTTTTCCTAGATACAGTTTCCCAGAGCCTTGTGTCGATGGTGACGAGAATAAGTTAAGCCCTGTTGGACCTTTGAAATTGTCAGTGATCTCCCCTGATAAAGTTGGCCACGAAATTTATCTGAATTGATCCCTGGGGCTAAGGCTTTTTAGTATAATTACGTAGGTGATTATTTAAAGTTCTCATCGCTGATTGTTTGCTCTTGAGGTGATTGCGCGATAATCACCTAAGTGTTTTTTTTCAAAATGGCCGACAGCGGTTTTGTCGAGGTGACAGACGAATAAATTAATTGTTTTAAAGAAAACGCATATTTTTCAAATAATCACTTATGTAATTATGATAAAACCTGTATTCACCTCACGCTCGGTGAATAAAAACCGAGGTAAATATTCGTCTCGCCTTCGCCGTTAAATATTAATTTCAATTAATTATTTCCGCTCTTTCTTGCTACCTTGTCAAGCCGCTCCCAGGACTGACGGTCTAATGCGCTTGTGGATTACCTGAATAAAGGAAGTTGAATGAAATAACAGTGTTAACCAGCGGACAGCAGCTACGTTTGTCGTTTTTCCAGAAGCGCTGACCTGCAAAACATGTTTTAATGACTTTACCTTCATGTTCCTTAAAACAAAGGGTTCGCTTACCGAATTGTTCCCGGTAAGCACGCAGGATTGTTAGCAGCCAAGACTTCTTTCCTTTGCTACTTGAATAATAATCTGTAAAAATCTTTCAAAACGCTCCACAAGATCAAAAGTAGCATGAATGAAATATCACTGACAATTAAACAGAATCTATAAACTGAAATGTTAAGTTAAATTATGCGGCCGTAGTGCTCTCTCTCTCTCTCGCTCTCTCTCTATCTCTCTCACACACACACCACCGTGAGACAATACGGACACAAACGAACATCAAAACTGATACGTACCGGTACATCTAAAATACGGTTAAGGCTAGGGCGGGGAATATGCGGCTCTTGCAGAGAAAGAAGAAATATAGCCAGCATTCGGTGCCAAAATTACAATGGCGGAAGACAAGAAATTCAAGTAAAAGGGCGCAAGAAAAGTTTCACTTCACTCTCGATTTGATGAAAGAAACTTGGTGGAATACACCAGGAGGTTTGCAGCAAACATAAATGGACTCACATAAGATGGCTGCACAAGAGAATACAAATTATTGATCCACTGCAACTGCCTTTTGTACCATTTTATCGCTATTGTCGGAAAGAGCACTTATTGCAACCGAAAGCACGTCATTTCTAGCCTGCATCCAGTTATCACTGAGGTTGCAAAGTCAACACCCATGTTGTCCTGACATTATCGGTTTGTGTTCTAAATATACAGTCTGTCAGATCAAGCAAAGTACCTTTATTCAGTTGATCAATTGTTCCACGTAAATCATTGAGATCTATAAATACAAAGTTAAACTGTTCAGGCAGTTTCTTTGATAATACAACAGCCAACTCTCTGTCCAATATTGGCAGCATACACATCAGACGGTGAGTTTGTTAAATGCAAGGCAACCATCCTTTTTGGTGTTGGACTCCGTCTCGTTTGCACTCTCAGTACCACTGTTGTCCTGGTCCTCCTCTCCGGCTTTGTCCTTTTGGAAGGTCTTCCTCGCTGGATGGAACGCTGGCAGTAGCAATCCCCATTCTCGGCATGTGGTTTCCAGTTGAACACTTTCAACCCTTTTTTGATCCCTACCACAGTCTCATCTGGAGCAATCGCAGAATTCCCACTAGAAAAGTTCCACTTCACTCGCGATTTGATGAAAGAAAAACGTAAGATAGAAATTGAAGGAGAAGATGAAATTGCATTTCAAACATGCTGGAGAGTGGCTCTTGAGGTTTATATGATGCTCCACACCAACAGTGAAAATTGTGGCATGGAAGGCCACCGGTCACCGGCACGAAGAGGCATGCAACAAAACTAACAGCGTACGCAAAATGGAACGGCCTTGTTTACAGTTGTAACCCTCTTTTTCCATACGAATTAGGGCGTATGCCAATCTGAATCCTCGCTCTCTACTCGGATTATAGAGAGACGACGCTGTTCTGACGAAGACGTGAAGGTGAAAGGGCGATCAGTTTAGTTACACATACAGCGCATCCTGGAATGCAACTCGAGTCAAATGAGTTATGTTATGTCAAAACATCGTTCTTAGAAGGCCCCACTGTGCCCTCCCACTGTGTGGATAAAGCGCACGAAAAACCATGGAATTTGAGGCAAACAACAAACCCACCAGCCCCATCAGAATGCCTCCCAGAAAGTTGCAACGGAGATACATCGTATAAATACAGCGACATGCATGCAGATGAATCGGCGCGCGTGATCGAATTGCGAATCATACCGAAAAATTAACGAAAACACCGAAGGCTAAATGGAAGAACAAAATCCAGACACGTAATAATTGTTAAGGACCGTCTGATTCGCGTTGTAAATATTGATGAAGTAGTGAGCTAGTTGACATTTTCGAATAGAAACGGATGAAGATGTGGATCGAATGTGTGATCAGTGTCTTCCAAAAATTAGAAGTAGAAAGACGACGATGATGACAATGGCAGATTTCTTAGGATACTTTCAAGGTTACGATAAAATCAACAAATGAGTAGGAAATAATAAACGTTATCTTGTCGGTTACCCAGATGAATTGACTGCAATCGAACAGCGAATCATAGCCGACGAATAACTTTGATAAGCGAACACAACGAACGAGGCTCAACGAGAGGACAAAATTCAGCCATGTAATTGTTGCCAAGGTCAGTCTGATTCGTGTTATAAATGTTGATGAAGCGGTGAATTGGTTGACGTTTTCGAACAGATCGAAATGTTTATCGAACGTATGATCAGTGTCTCCCAAGAATTTGAAGTAGAAAGAC
>OX421447.1:38150836-38155836 GCA_949126865.1 Montipora capitata
TTAAGGGCATATTTAGTATAACATAACGATGGTTTTCTTATTGTATGACACACATCTCAGTTAATGAGCAGTTCTTATTTATACTGAATTGTTACAAAATATTAAACTTCAACACCCTCAAAGCAAGCACTTTGATAGGTTTCTTAGTCACGTCCGCAAGGTTTTAGTTATTGAAAAACGATACCATTTAAAATGAAGAACATCTTTAAGAACGTCAGCCTCAGCTCCAAAATTATACGTTTTTATGGAAAACTAGAAGCTCCAAAATGCGTACACTGGGTTGCCTGTGGTACGCATTACACAAAAAAAGAAGTCACTGAATTGGGTCGTATTGAACTGCAGCGTTCCGGTTAATTTTTTCAAGTGGGGCGTCCTTAAAGTGGTACTACGACCAAAAAAAAATTTTGTTTTTCCTTTGGATTTCAAAACTATGTTAACTAAACACTAACTCACCCAAGTTTTAAGTTCTGATTTTAAAAAGACACCTGTTTATTTTAGCTGGAATTTTCTTATTTATTAGTCCGCCATTACTAACTTCAAAATCTTGAGAGAGCTGGGTCGAGGAGAAAATGACGTCAAACACTCACTAGTTTAAGAATGCAATGCGTGTGTACGCGGCCTAATTAATATGCAGCACGGGAGTTTCGGGCTTTCAGACTTTTCAAACCCGTGTTTTGCATATATAATAAATTGCGTTTACACGCTGAAATTTTAAGCTAGTGAGTAAATGACGTCATTTTCTCTAGATCCAACCCTCTGAGGTCCAATCGGCCAGTTTTGAACGTGAGTAATGGCGGACCATGAAATCCAAATCCAGCCTTTGGATAAAACTCAAAGCTCAAAATTTTGCCAGTTAGGTGTTAAGCGAACACGCTTTCAAAATCAGAAGAAAAAAAGGAAATGATTTTTTGATCATAGTACCACTTTAAGACCATTTGAGGGGTCACCCACATGTCGCGCCAGCAGAGGCCCTTTGGCTCACACGTATAATTATTTTGTAATGTCTTGTCCCATTTTGAGATCTTTTAGTTTTTAAGCTTTGGTAATAAATTCATTTTAAAGATAACAAAACACGCTCTTGAGTAAAATTCACTCGTTTCTTCTTTAAATAAATAGTCTGCAAAAAACTAACTGAAAATTGCTCTGACGGACGTTTTCCAACATGTCTTGCAGTTGCACTAAGCAAACGTTTATTGCACACACTAAGAAAGGATTGAAGGTGTTGTTTCCGCTTCATAATTCCTCTTCTTGTTAGTCTAATCTGATTCCAGGTCAAAACATTGTTTCGCTTTGCGTTTGCACCAGAAAGACAGATGAAGAAAGAAATAACGTAGTTTATATATATAACTCTGAATCGAATTCTCATCGAAAGATTAATGACAATCGATCTTAAAAACACGAAAATTTCTGCAGTCTCTAACTTTTATGAATAAACGGAAGTTTTGACAAAATGAAGAAATTGATCACGTGCTAGGCAACCATAAAGGTGCAAGTGATCACCCTTGTGTCAACTGAATGAACTATGGGAAAGAATGTTAATCGTTTGTCGTTTTCAGAATAAAACAACGTACTTTTTAGCCAAGAAACTTGCGTCTTTGGTTTTTTAACTTTGTTGTAATAATTAACTGAATATTTAGATTTCATCTGTCGGATCAGGAAGCCTTCTTTGTCGGGTTCCTGAGAAACGTATCTATTTTCACTTCAGCAATCGAGAGGTTGAGTGGCCATGTAATTGAAAATCTAAACATGTACGAGATACAAAACCAGACTTGCGAATTTTCCCAATTCACAATGCTGACAAGCGCAAAAGCAGAATAAATGGTTAAGTAAATATGAAGTTTGCTACTATCTGAATGTTTTTGGGTTAGAGTAAAAGGATATTTGTCACGCAAATTATGTAATTTCATGACACTCAAAATTCGCAAAAAGCATTTGTTTCATGTAAACAATCTTCGCACTAGGAAGTCGTAGCAATAAATTGGATTAATGACGAAGTTAAAGAAATATTTTTGGCTTCCCAAATAAATATCATCTTACACTACAATGACAAAATCATTTGTCAGAGAAATAAAATTCCTGTCTCCTCGCGTATCACATTCAACGCACGTATGCAAATGTGTTAACTCATTTTCACCGCGATTCCTGCGAAATTTTTCTTCTTTCAAATACATTGTATTTGCAAAAATATTATTTCTCGTGAAGCGTTGCATCTTTTATGTTCAAATAACCGCTAAAAATAAAGATTTTTTAACTCTCTATCCGTAGATGTTTTTTCATAATTCAATATTTGCACAACAGTGAAATCACAAAAAAAGCAACGCACGCAACAAATTTAGTCGCATTTACCTCTTCGTCGAATTCTAATGCTTAACACAGGAATTTTTAGTTATTGTGAAAATCTTTCTATATTCGTTAGCAATTCAGAGAAAGCGACCGGTCCGCGAGTTTTTTTTCAATGGAATGTCAAATAGCCAAGTGGATGTCATGCATATACTTTTTCACAAAATGTTCCCGAATCGTCAAGTATCACCACAGAAGACAAGAACATCATTTTAAAATATTATTCTACGCAAAAAGTAGGTTCTGGAGGTAATTTTGAGGGTAGAAATCAAGTTTACTGACGCATGGTATATTTATATTTAATTAAGTTAACACAACAGAAAGACGCTTACCTTACTTTGGCACGAAAATGCTTTACTATTGCCATAAAAACTATCCAGTTAAGCTCGCATATTACACAACATGATGAATTCATAAAGGCCACTTTTTCCAGCGAAATAGTTTTTGAAACAAACAACATATTCGCTGTAAGAGGCAAACAACCCTATTTCATTACGGTGCGTGAAGACAAGAAACTCAATCGAATCAAATTACACTCCGTGTCAAAAACGCAACTAAATAAATTTCCCACCAGTGTTCAGCATCAAACCCTTTACTAAAATACCCTTTACTTGAATTATCAAGCAAAAATTGGCAACAAGCTTTCTTTCAAATAATTTTTGACTAACAAGAATTAGTGAAAGTTCCAATAGTTACCAGAAGACTGTGCTTAATTGAGTACAAACAACAGATCACAGATCCAAGTCTCTGTCTTTGTTAAACCCATAAGTTACTAGAGAATTTTCCATTTGATTTCAGTGTTGTACAAAACACCACCCTTGTACAATATTAGAACTACAGCTCACTTTGATTACGGCTCGACGGGCGACAGATTGTTGTCGAAGTCCATTACTCGTCCCTTCTAAAGTGCCCCTGTGACCAAAAAATCAATTCATATTTTTCTTTGGATTTCAAAACTATGTTAACAAAACACTAAGTGACCCACGTTTTAAGCCTTGATTTCAAAAAGACACCTCTTTATTTTAACTGTAATTTTCCTATTTAATGGTCCGCCATTACTAACATTATGTTCTTGAGAGAGCTGGATCGAGGAGAAAATGACGTCAAAGGCTCACTAGTTTAAGAATGCAATACGTGTGTACGCCGCAGAATTAATATGCAGCACGGGGGTTTTGGGCTTTCAGACTTTTAAACTCACGCTTTGCATATATAATAACCTGCGTTCACACGCTGAAATTTTAAGCTAGTGAGCCTCTGACGTCACTATTCCCTGGATCCAACCGTCTGAGGTCCAATCGGTCAGTTTTGAACGTGAGTAATGGCGGACCGTGAAATCCAAAACTTACACTCAAAGTAAACGGCCTTTGGATAAAAATCAAAGCTCAAAATTTTGCCAGTCAGGTGTTAAACAAACACACTTTCAAAATCTGAAGGAAAAAAGGAAGTGGTTTTTTTTATCACAGGGGCACTTTAAGATTCCAGATTTTTTTCTTCAGCGCCTGTCTTGTTCAGTATCCAATTGACTTTCCATTATTGAGCTCCATAAGGGTACATTTTGTTTAAACACGAAGGCGCGCTATATAAGGAAGTCTTCCCTGGGAAGATCGAGGCTCATTTGTCAGTCACCGTTGACGTGCGCGGGACTATAAAACATGTGGTGCCTTAGGCTCTGTTATAATTTCTTCAATAAAAAAGCCCCTTATGGCAATGTGTCCGTAAAATGCCATAAAATGTTATCTGTCGTTCTTTTTTCAAATTCCCCAAATTCGCGCTAGAAATATCTTTTCGGGCTTCCGACTCTGTGTTGCTGTTTGTTGATCACCATCTTGGATAATTAATCAGTCGTGCTTGAATGAATTCGAACAAAAGCAGTGCGTGAAGCGCCCCCTTTGATAGTGCGTCTTCGTGTTTAAAAATCCACTAAAACGCCATTCGCCTTACATGACTTTCGAAGCCATTGCCGCTTAAGTTAATCATTCTAATGTGTCCACCAGAGAAATCTACGCAGTAAAAAAGAGAGCATAATTGCTTTCTGGGGTTAGAGACGGGAGCTCCGCTTTTAGACTGGCTAAATCTATGTATTAGAAATCTTCTGCTTTCTCGTGAATCTTCACTTTTCAGATGACCCCTAACGCATTTTGAAGTCCCTTCAACATGCCATGCAAGATAATGCAGTTGACTCGTCAATTGCATCGTAAAATCAGCAGGCTTGTTTCCAGGATACTGATTCTTCTAGCATCGCTGGTCAGAATGACGTAAAAACTGTTTATCATGGTGCTCGACGCCGAATGTTAGTACCACGTTCACGATACGGTCCAAAAATGAGAGCAATCGCCCACAACCGTTTGTTAAATGGATTTGAACGGTTTGAAAAAGCTTTGTGCGTAATTAAAGTACTGACATTGTTCTCTCTCTTCTAGTATTGTTTCTCGAAACTTTCCACGCGGAACCATTTCGTGTAAAAGAGGTAAGCGTTGGTCACCCACTTGCCAGGGTCTTATGACACACGTTAGCACTTGAACTAACGTTACACAAGTAAGCACTTTGATAGGTTTCCTTAGTCAAGTCCGCAAGATTTCAGTTATTGAAAAACTATACCATGTAAATTTAAGAACATTTTTAAGAACGTTTTCAGCCTCACAACGCCAAATTATATAAGA
>OX421447.1:38163336-38178336 GCA_949126865.1 Montipora capitata
GATTCTTAAAAGATTTGAAACTATGATTCATGATTCATGATTCCACTACCATCCCGGAATTCACACAAATATTAACGAAGTGTAAAATTCTTGTGGAAATTGTTAGAACTTTGCTGTTACTGTTCTCATATAGACCCATGGCTTCATCTCTTGTTGTAAATTTTGACGTTTATATTCATGGTAAATGAAGTTCTTCTATTTGCTTCAAGGATAAGTTAAATACCTTTAAATAGCGTCTTACTAAAGATCGCGAAATTAAAGTGATTCATAGTACAAGAATTTTGCAAAAAGGCGAAATTTAAGTGTCGCGAAAATTTCATGTAATAAGGTATATAAAGATGGCGTAGAAATGGAGTAGAGAAAGAAAGAGTTGTGGATCAATTGGGCATTATGTAAGCGACAGTTTTCCGGAAAAACTCTTGGACCGTTAAAGATTAGAAGTTTCAAAAAGCGAAACAGAAACACTTTGAATGAATCGAGACCACTTATTAAACGCTTTTCCTTCACTGAAGGGCATATTAGTTTGGAAAAGGAAATAAGGGCTGAAGTGTACAGGACAAGTGAAGGAAGCCCACAAGTAATCTTGTTCCAGAAATATATTGTTTCTCACTTACCAAAGTTTTGAGTAAATAAAGTTTCCTTCGATTACTTGACGGTACAAGAAGCGATTTGCCCAAAGCGAATAAAAATTTCATCAGAGTTATTTCTTGAAAGACACTGTTCTAAAACTACTCAAAAGTTAACATTAAACTTTTAAAAGATGTATTATTAAATGCAACACATTCAAGAAATGTTCAAGAATCACTTAAATATAAATATGCTCAGAGTCAATTAAATAAAGAGGAGAGCAGATTTACCTTAGCTTCATCGGCTGCAAAACATTTAGAGAACTCTCAGTTTGCCATTTAACAAGCGACCGTCCACACGAAGAGTTGCTGTTATTTTTCTTCTTGCCACAAAAGTTGGCCTTGTTTTTGTAACTTTTGACGGCTTATGTATTGTACCATAGGTTCTTGTCCGCGGTAAGAAGGCTTCCTCCTGCTTTTAAATACGCCAAAAATAAACATGAGACTTATTTTGCCTCAAGTGGAATAAATTAAAAATTACAGCAACAACGCACTCGGCGAGCGCCGACACGTTCAAAACTTCTGTCGAGAATTTCTTACCATGAAGCAAGCTTGTTTTCAACGGAAACCATCTTCGTCTTGAATTATTTGTAGCTTATTTTTTAGCCCTACGTGGAATTATTTTTCTGGTCAAAAATCACTTTTCTCAAATTCGGAGAGTAGAAAAACATGACTCGCCTGCCTGCTTATTATGCACCAGTTAAAACTTTGTGAACAAAGAAGGCACATGAAAAAAGGCGCGAATTTTGCACCCGCTGTTAAATTCTTTCATTTCGTTGGTTTAAAAGGAAAATGACGAGTCCTATTGATTGAATGATTGACACCTGTCATCCGTCAAAACCTCCTGGGTTAATGGTAGTCAAATAAATAGCGAGCACGGACCTTCCGGTTTTTAATTAAAATAGAACTTTTTATAATAATACAATTTGCACGGATCGCTCGTGGCCGGAAACATTTTGTTGTCCTCTATATTTTTGCTTCTTCTACCTTGCTTTTCAGTCAGTTTCGAGGACTTGCCGGGGAAGGGAGGGGTCCTTTTCCCTTTAAAAACTTTCTTGAGTTCCCTATTTCCTGGTATGTCCAAACTCTGGCAAATACACAACAACGAAGGAATCATTTCCTCGGAAACCTAAAGAGCCGTTTACACAGAGCGATTTTATCGCGCGACAAGAGCTGCGATAAAATCGCAGCAAATTTGCTCTAAATTTCGAGCATGTTCGAATTTGCGGCGACAAGGCTGCGATCTGTCGCGCTACAAATCGCAGTGAAATTGCCGGCTGTTCACACGCGCGATTTGCTGTCGCCGTAAAATCGCCGTTCGATCGCACCTCTTGGCGCGATAACATCGCTCTGTGTAAACGAACCTTAGATAGTTCATACACTTGATAACCCGACCATTGGATAAAAGACATAGCTCAAAATTTTGCCAGTCAGGTGTTTAATTAAGCAAACATACTTTCAAAATCTGAAGAGAAAAAAGGAAATGATTTTTTTTTTTATCACAGTGCACTTAAATAGTTTTTCCAACAACGATTTGGAATAATTGTGTTTTATTCCTGCATGATTAAATGTTACTCTTCTCTAATTTATTCAGTTTTGTTTTTGGCTCATTAATATTCATATTTCTGATTGTCCGAACTCTCGATTATCCGGATTATTGAGCCCAGTCCCGGCGAATCGAGGTTCCTCTGTACTTTCTAATTGTCCATTTCATTTTGTACTGAAAAATGTATATTAGGTTTCTGGCAGACTAGTTTCTGTGTCACTGACAGACATACGAAGGAAATACTCATGGGAATTTAGACAGTTAAAAATTGGCCAGCTGTTGTAAATTTTAAAAAATGTTGCTGACGCATGGTGATTGATCATGCGCAAAAATTGAAAAAAACAGGTTTGACAAGTCGAAACTGGACTGACTCATCCATTTCTTTGGATGAGTGACAAATCAAAGAATATTGAGGCAGCTGACAGAGTCTTCTTCCTCTTCCCGACTTTTCTAGATTCTTGAAGGATATGGTCCTGCTACATGTAGTATAGTAAGATCACTTCAAATATTGATTTCTCTTTCAGCTGTCTTTTCCAGCTCATTAAAATCCATGACAGGTGAAAGGGTCAAGGAAGGTTAATGGAAGTAGGAGGCTTTTGGTGGAACAGTAAGACCATGGCAATATGTACGTGTGCGCCACTTTTTTTTCCTCTTCAGCTTAAATGGTTTAAGTCATCTTTGCCTGTGATATATTTCATCCAATAAGTACCACTCAATGTTAAATGTAAATATTCCTCTGGAATTTTAACTTTTTGAAAATTGAAGTAGACTTCAAATTTTGTTCTCTGACCCAAAATCTCAAAAGCCCTGCCTCTGGAAAATTTACAGTAATCTTCCGCTAATTTAACATCAGCACCTATCAATCTTTACAATGCATCAAGTTACATAATTATTAGCTGGCTTGATGCATTGTAAAACTTTTCATGTTTTTTGGCCTCAAGATATACATGTGTGTGTACTTGTGAAGTGTACCAAAACATCGTGAAAAAAGCCTCAGGGATCTCCTGGTGCACAGCAGTATTCGAAACAACCAGCTTGGTCCAGTAGGGACATACCGCTGAGACAGACCTAACTGTGAAATGTGCAACCATACAAATCCTGATGCAAGTATAACAACCAACCGGGGTATTTTTACAGTGAAGGGGCACTTTACGTGCAAATCCGCAAACTTATTGTACTGCATTTTGTGTATAAAATGTCCAGGATTGGTGTACATCGGGGAGACGCGTAGGCGTCTTGGAAATCGATTTAGGGAACATACACTTTATTCACAACAAAACAGACTTTCCCGTGTCCCATCATTTCTGTGGAGCAGATCGTTTGAAGTAGGACATGTGCGTCTTGCACACAGGCGTTAGGGATGAACAAACACGCTAAAGAGAAGAGATGCGCTTAATTTTTAATTTAAAGACCCTAGCGCCCTATGGAATGAATTTGTTACATGCTTGTAATGGACTAGCTCGTGTGAGTATTAGTTTGTTCATACTTTCAAATCATTTTTCGTTTACTACCTTGACAAAGGCAGTTTTGCCGAAACATGGGTATTAAAGTTTCAATTTACAGTGATAAAGTTACTTTTTAACACCTTTTTTTTACCATCAACAACACTGCGCAGGAGTTTTCTTTTTTTAATCTCGGAGATCACTAACAAAGCCAATACAGGCAATGGATTTCCTATCACCTGTACAGGTTGATTTGATAGACTATGGACTTTGTGTCAAAATATAAAAAGTGGACAAAACATCGTCACTTTATCCTAATGTTCTTTTTGACCAAAGAATGGAACATGATTGAAAACACCTAAACTATGTAAGACTGGCTACAAAATTTGGATTAATAAGTACCCTTGTTATTTCACTCACAATATTAACCGTAATGTGAAAATCCAAACATAAAATTTAGCAAAAAAACAGTAATCACTTTCACAACTGCCTGCCGCATGGCACAAGAGCCGTAAGATGCAATGAGAACAAACAATCACAAGTTACATGGAAAACTGTGAACTTTATTTCTTTAAATAGTATTGGTTGTTTAAGTTGGTACAAGACTACCCATTATGGGAATCCTTGATTGTTAAATCCCTGTATTGCGCTTTATAATAAACACCAATAGATACCTGTTTGTGCAAATGTACGCAGTATTGCCTGTTACCCTTTGACACCCAAACCGGCCTGAACCGGCCAAACTTAGTATTTTACTCTGTCTAAAGCCAGACGATTTTACTCGTCAATAGGGAACCCCGGGGGGTCAATGAGTTAAAAATTATTTCCCTCCTAAAGCAGCTTCCTACAGGTTTTACATCAGATCAGTTTACTCCTCATTGAGGAACCCCGCAGGAGTAAATAATTTTAGGGTTAAACCAGTATTAATAAATAAATAAATAAATAAAGTCTTTATTTTACGAGGGTAACACTAAATAGCACAGCTAATAAACTTGTGGCCCTCAAAATTAATCACCTTTCATGGATTTTAATGAGCTGGAAAAGACAGCTGAAAGAGAAATCAATATTTGAAGTGATCTTACTATACTACATGTAGCGGGACCATACCCTGAGTCAGTCCAGTTTCGACTTGTCAAACCTGTTTTTTTTATTTTTGCGCATGATCAATAGCCATGCGTCAGCAATATTTTTTAAAATTTACAACAGCTGGCCAATTTTTAACTGTCTAAATTCCCATGAGTATTTCCTCCGTATGTCGGTCAGTGACGACAATAAGGATGACAACAACTACCAGTACTAGTACTGCTACTGCCCCTGCTGTTATTATTACTACTGTTGCTGCTAAAAGCTCTATTACAACTTTTACTATTACTACGACTACCACAACGATGATTTGTAGTACTGCTTCTGGTACTCCTCTGCTACCTCTTCATGTACTGCTGCTGCTACTCCCTTACTGTATATTGAGAGAATTAAATTCATAATTTGAGCTTGATTATTTCAGGTTAGACTTTAGCAATGAAAGAAGATCAGGTGCTTACTGTATACATACCAGGAAGGTAAAGGCAAAGATGCCATCTAGTAATGAACACCAAAGATGATTTCATGGTTTGCAAGGAATACAAGATGGTTTTCTCAAACTTGAGCAGTCAACAGCAGTGTTTTCACATCACCCAGAAAGTACCTATGATAGCATACTATGTACATACATGTAGTGCATTACTGCTCTTGCAATAGAATGTATGCATGAAAATTCTGCAAAGGAAGTGTTCACATTTTAGGTGCAACCTTAAGACCATTCACGACTGAGGATCATTTCGTTAGTTAACTAGAATATTGATGACTTTGTTTCTTTGAACCTCATTAAGATAGCAGACAAGGTCAAAATTGTCAAAAAAATTTCCAGACTTGATTAATGTCCATCTCTTCAAAAACACTTTCCTGCAAGGCTTGAGATGAATGAATTGACTTCTTTTTATAGATCACTTGGTGGAAACACTAGTACTTGTCTTATTGATTGTTCCTTTGCAGCTCGACTTACCATTGAAGGAGTAGTGTACAAAAGGCAAACTGCCACACCATCCAACCAAGTGCTGGTTACTAGTTATTGAAAAAGCAGGTAATGGTCAATTGACACTTGTCAAAACAAGGTATCTGCTGACCAGTATCACATGACCTTATCGTGGGCTCAAGTTTAAAGCTTATTAAGGTCAGCCTTTTTTTGTTTAAGTTGACAGTTGACCTAGGAGGTATTGCGTTTCAGTTAGATCGCAGGTTCAAGCCAGGTTAACTTATTGTAAGAATCACCAGGGAGCTCTGCTTTTAGGCTTAGCAAAATCTATATATTATTTTTGTTATTCAAGATGCTATGAAATTCACGAATAAATATTTTCACTTCTTGTAACCTTTCTATAAAGATGTTTAACCTCCGAGTTTGGCTCTTCCTGATCGAGTGGTCATCCAAATTGCAAACAGGTCTGTCTGACCTGCAGAGATTCCAACCCCTTTTGAGTTTGAAGGAAATTAGGGAGTATTTTTTTAGTGCCGAAGGCGCCAACCTGTAGGGCGGGGGGAGGGGCCTCCCCCAGGAAATTTTGCAAATTCAGTTTCTCTCGAGTGGCATTCCCTGCATTTTGACACCATTTTTGTGATATTCTATAAGGTCTTTATTCTTACCACTGGAGTCCTGCCATTTTTGGAGCTGCTTAATGGAGGAGGACTGAGGGCCTTACGAGTTTGCTCAACACAGGGTGTTCAATGGAGAGATCTAGACTGGGCGAGACATTATAGGATACTCCTGAGGATACGTATTAAACGTTTTACACTCAGATCGCAAAAAAGTACTTAAGATAAGCAATTTTTTTCCTTTTTTTTTTCATGATAATTCGGGAGAATCTGATAAAAATCGGGAAAGCGGGAGGGAACTTATCAAATCGGGAGACTCCCGATCAAATCGGGATCGCGGGAGGGTCGGAATCTCTGGACCTGTCCTTGTCTGATGGAGGTTCATTTCGACTAATTCGACCCTTTACTACCTGTAGCTAGTCTTTTCCAGAGTAAGAAAAATAATCTAAGATTTGTGTGTTTGCGCGTCTCGGTTCACCGTCGTTGGCTGTAGATGACTATTTTCTACAGAAAATTCAATTGTTAGTCTCCTGAGGTCTCCTGAGTTAATGGACTGTCGTTGAATTCACCAAGACCTATTATTTGTTGAGTTGTTTTTCCTTATTTCCTGCACCAGTCACGCACGGTTAGTCCGTTGCATTCATATATGTAGCGTCTGTGCACGAAAGCCAAAATATTGGTCAATATTCCGACTATTCCCGCTCTAACGAACAATTCCGGTATGAACAATTGGTTCATACTTAACTTCACATAAAAAGGAAGAAAATTTCACCTGTCTTTTGAAGCCGGTTCACTTCAAACAAGCCCTACGTCATAGCACGTGGTTCTAATCTTGTTGTCTGTTGGCATACGCGACAAAAGATGACATAATGTCTTATCTTATTTGTTCAAAAACCATTGGTGGTCTATTTTATGACTTTTATCGATCCGTATGAAATCCATGTCCTATCAACCTAACCAAAGCAGTTTGAAAACAATACGTACATTTTTAAAACAATTAAATGGCCGGAAATTCATCCCGCAAAACACAGTGGTTCACTAATCAAGTTTAATTCAAATCTTCATTCACGGGTCACGTTTATTTAAAAAAATTCGTTCACGTGGACATGAAAAGATTTTACCATCTTTAATCACGAATCACGAATAAAAAAACATTAAAATCACGATTCTCGAGAAATTAAATCGCCCCATCACGCTTCACGTAAAAAGTATAGGGCACCCTCTCTAAATGGTTCGTGACCTTCAAGTGATAAGTCCTGTACAAAAATGGTAATAGCCAAAACGCGGGGCCGGGGCCCGGGTCGGGGTGTCTTTTTTTTTCCAAATTTTTTCGTTTCAAATTTTGACTTTATTCTCCTGTAATGTTATATTCAAATGATCGGCATCTTTCTTTCATTTATGGTGGAAATTAGTCAAAAAAATAGGGAACATACGGAAGATACGAAAGGGACATCTTTGTTTGTTTTTCGAAATTAAGAGAATTTCAGACTGAAATTGGAGTTTTTGTGGGGAGTATACGCTAACTCCTAGAAACACTGAAGACTTGCTGAGCTCCACATTTTAAAACCACATTTTAATGTTTACTTCTTAAAAACCTCCGCAATACACTGATTACAACGAAACAGAAAATAGCCACAGTTCCACGATAGTCGTCACACAACGTTCTCATTTGCTTGTTTTCGCAAAATTGTTTTCAATGTTGTTGTTTTTTTTTTTTGTGATAATGGATTCGATCCCTTGACGTCCGGATAGAATTGACTAGCAAGTTCCCGTGCGACTCTGGCTTTACTACAAACCGTTTGTAGTAAAGACAGACAACAACATGACATCAAAACGAGCAAATGAGGACGTTGCGTGACTACGTAACGATCATCCTTTTTTTTTTTTTTTCTCACGAAGTAAACATTACAATGCTGTTTTAAAGTGTGGAGCTCAGCGAGTCTTCAGTGTTTCTGGCAGTTGGCGTATATTTCATAAACTCCAATTTTAGTATTTTCGGAAATTATCTTAATTTCGAAAAACAAACTCCGATTTTCGGAAAGACTAAGTCAGATGCTCGCAAAAACCAACTTCGATTTTAAAACACACGCAAACAATACTAAAACAAAGTCTGACTTCGAGAAAAAAACCTAAGATGTCCCTTAAGAACTTTCATAGCTTCCGTAAGTTCCTTAATGTTTTTTATTGATTTCCACCATAAATGAAGGACAGATGTCGGTCATTCGAAAACAACAGTACAGGAGAATAACGAAAAAGAAAATGGGAAAAAGAAAAGACACCCCGACCCCGGCTCGGACCCCGGCCCCGACCCTGGCCCCGGCCCCGCGTTTTGGCTACTACCGTACAAAAATGCGTTTGACTCGATAAGAACTCGAGAAACTGTTCCAAAAAAGTGTCTGCACTCACTTTGGCTTACAGTGTTGAGTAATTTCATTTGTGCTGCGCAAGATCACTCAGACGCACAGTCTGTCCACAATACTTATTTTTCACCGCATTTTTGTGATCTATTTGTTTTAGCGGGTTTTGGCTAAATTATTATGCAATAAAATACAACCTTTATTTATACACGATATTAAATTCAAAGCTAAAAGCTTGAGGGGCTGCGGTCGCAATGGAGAGGTGAAAACAAACGTGCTTGCAAACCAGTCGGATTAACGTAAAGGGGATCAACAAAGTGCATCGTCATGTTTTGTCATCGCAATTGAACCAAAATGTGGGATCGAGATGGGGCAAGACGTTTTGCTATATCTAAAAGTGATCTCTACTATGAATGCATTATTTTGAAGCAGATAGTTTTGTATCAGAGAGATGCATCTAAAAAAGTGGTTGATCAGTTGTTTGAAATTATATTAACATCCAAAGACTAAACTATTTGCTAAATCAACAATTCTCTATTTTCGAATTCCCCATAATACACTTTGTTCACCCCCAAAATTTTGCATAAACTATTGTTTTCAAATGCTCTTGGGGACACTCCATATTCCCAAGAGCATTTGAAAACAATGGTTTATGCAAAATTTGGGGGGGCAAACAATGTGTATTAAGGGGAATTCGAAAATAGAGACTGTCACCATCTCCAACTCACCATTACGTAAGCTGAAAAGTTGAATCAAAATCTAAAGGAAAAATTCGATCAACATGGGCCTTGAATCTACATTTACAAACCTAGATAATAGTAAATTTGTCAGAAGACGGGTCAGCCATATATCTGATACTTACCAAGAAGGTCATCGGATGCACAGACATATTTTCTCAGCAGGAAATCGAAAAAACGTTGCTATTTTCACTATTTGAATTAAAAATCTATTTTTGCGAGAGATTCGTTTTTGCGTGTGTTTGGCGAGAGTTCAGAGTGAAAACAATGTGTTTTGTTACAATTGACCACGAATAGAAATGCATTGTCATCTTTTATGAATACAAATAGATCAGATTTTGATCTTTTTTAGATACATCCAGATGGTTAAAAAATGCTGACGAAGAGAGAAAAGGAAGTCGCTATTTGCACAAAATAATTGCAATGAATGTGTGCAAATGTGAACAGTACTTCATACCAGGAAAATAATCGGTGGCATCAGCAATATTAGAAATAACCCGGCCTTCATAATTTGGACATTTGACCATTATTATTCATTTAAAACATGATTTTATGACAATTATATTTGCCCTGACTTGTCTGTCCACAAATGTGCGCGTTTTCAATGACAAGCAGTAAGGTCAACAACCTATTGTCAGCTCAATGGATTCATGTTGCGGAATAACTTGATAGACCTCGCTATTGTGTCAAAGACATCACTGCAAAGTCTTGTGATCTGTAATCACTCTATATAAACACTGCCTAGTTGTAATTTTCTCCACACCATCGCCGGCGCAAGAAGGGAGAAGTCTCGCTGGAGTTTCATATGCACAATACCAAAAGCAAAATGAAGGGATGTCTTGCCTTCTTGTGCTGTTTGGCCTTAACTAGCGGTTTTGTCCTCAATGGAGGTGACGATGCTCAGTGGAGAGCGTGGAAAGCTTTTTATAAGAAGTCTTATGAGACACAGTCTGAGGAAAACGCCAGGAGAGCCATATGGAGAGACAACTTGAAGGTATGAATTGAGACATCATCATGACCGATTTTCAATGTGGTTGTGTTTTAGGATGGTTAAATCAATTTTAACTTCTCGTTCGGTCAGTGCAGGCCTACGAATACGTTCAACGTGATCAGCCCAAAAATAACGAAGATTTTTTAATTGTACTCTTGCTAGCTGAATGGCCTAACCGGCACTTCGCAATTTTTTTAAATGCTGCCAAGAACATATCAAAATTTGATGGAAGTTTCTGAGAGTAATTTGGAGGCGGCAGGGCGGCAGCTCGGTTACCTCCGTTGAGAAAATGTAAGTTGTTACTAGTTGAACCCGTAGCTTCTTTCAAGAAAACGACTTGACCTCACGACCCTAATCAAGCATGGCTGTTTTCATGGTCGTCGGACTGTCACGTCAGCACCAACCTTGCCAATTCACTCCAGTCACGGCATGCAGGATTTACCTATTCCCCTCTCTTGATTAATTACAAAAATAAGTCACAGGTTACCGCCTTTAATGATTCAAACGGTCAATTATATCACTTCGTTATGTTGTTGCGCGGGAGATTTCCGTAGAAAGGGGGTGGGGTTCTGGCTTCAGGCGTGACCCAGTATCCCGAGCACTGGATTTCCCAGTGGCCGGATACAACTCTGATTTCTGGCAGGATTTCTCTTTTGTGGCCTGGAATTCGAGGTCAGTCACTTGCGTCCAAAAAACACCTAGCTGCCTCGTTCCATTCTGGTTTTCCCGCATGCTTTATTAACTGATTTGAATTATTTCTTTTAACTATAAAAAAAATTGATAAAACATATTTACACATGCTAAAAAATACCAAAAACTTTTTTAAAACACGACGATGTTTCGACGTTGGCTAAACGTCATTATTAAAAACTGGATCATTGGATAATGCAATTCGAGAGTTTTGATTGGCTAAGCCATCATGGGTTATGAGCCATTATACCATGATCTACAAACACGGCAAGCATATGCGTGATTTTTTGGGCCTTTTTATTTTTATTGTAGTCTAGTTTTCTATATTTTGGGGGTGTTTTTAATAAAACAATTATTCCACTCGCGCTTGTTGGATATGAGATGATTATAACCAACTCGGCGCTACGCGCCTCGTTGGCTATCTATCATCTCATATCCAACGCGCGCTCATGGGATAATTGTTAATTATCAAGTCAAGTTTATTTGAAAATAACAATATATTAATACTGAAAGAACACTAGCTGATAAGAAGGCATAGTACAAGAAAGAGACCAGAATGAAAGTTAAACAAAACGTTTTGCACGTATGGAGTCCGTCTGGATATTTAAAATTAGGCTTGAGACTCTGGGCGTTTTCCAGTTACAAAAAATTTCCGGAAATTTCGGTGGAAATTTCCATCGGGTGAAAAACGTGTTAACTCAGGTCCATTCGCCGCCCAGTGATTGCGATTTTACGCCCCAAAATTTAAAAATGTGGCCGTGAATAGCGTGGAAGTGGTAAGACCTTTCGAAAGTTGTAAATGGAACACACATTTCCATCGGAAAGTTTCCAACGGGAAAACAGGACTACCTTTTGAGAAGTTCCGTTTATTCCGGAAATTTTCCAGTGGAACGAACCAAAAACGTGTGTGTTACATCCCAACCGGAATTTCCGGAATTTCTTGGTAAATGGAAAACGCCCCCTTAATAAAGAGCATTTCATAGTCGACTAAGCAATCAAATTTGCCCTGGCACTTTCATAGAGCGAGTTTCAATCGAGTCTCGTTAAACAAAACCAAAGTAATTACTTTGGCCAATCAAAAAGGACGAATAAAATCCGATAAACCAATCAAAACTGGGAGTTATTACACGTATCAGACACAAAGCGCGGGAAAATGTGCACGCGCGAGCCACGATTAAAACATCTCTTTAGACAGTCTTTATACAATACAAGGAGCCTGGGAATGTCTCTCAAAGGCTTTTGGCGTAATTTGCTCGTTGGGTGCCCTTGACTAATAGGCCATTTCCGAGTTCATGTCTGCCTCCTCTTCAAAGCGAGTCTAAGTGCGAAGTTTTTCTTATGAAAATTAGTTTTCATTCATATGTAAACTAGAACTAATTACCATCACAAAAACTTCGCACTTAGACTCGCTTTGAAGAAGAGGCTGACGTGAACTCGGAAATGGCCTATTCCCACTGTGCTACTGTCACTGGTGTTTTTTACCGCCCATTTTTCTGAGGCATTATGCAAAACGAAGTTGCATGTTGATGGTAGAATAAATTAGGCCAACCGGATAGTCAAGGCAACTGAATACTAAGAATGCAATTTGTGACAAGTGGCTGCCAGTGCGGTCCGGAAACAATAACGCGATCGTAGTCATAATACATGTAATGGTTTCACAATACAACCGGTTTTCGAGGTGAGCAAAACATTGGGGCAAGATCGTAATCACTCACTGAAAAACTATGTCCCATTAAACCCAAAGAAATCAAGTCATTGTTAAATCAACAATATGTTGTTTACTATTTTTTTAAATGTGATCTGTGTGATGCAGATTATGTTCGGTATACAGCCCGATACCTTCACCAACGCATTGCTGAAATCAAAAATTCGGCAATTGGCCGACATTTTTTGGAAGTTCACGGTAAGAAAGATCTTTTGGAAGAAAATCAATTTGAAGTCTTAAGAAAGTGGCAGGGCAGATTTGATTGCTTGGTCTATGGAATGCTCTCTCTCAAGCCTAATTTTAAACATCCAGACGGATTCCATACGTGCCAAACGTTTTGTTTCATTTTCGTTGTTCCTTTCTTGTACTATACCTTCTCATCAGCTATTGTTCTTTCAGTATTTATAGATTGTAATTTTCAAATAACCTTGACCAACCTCGTTCCCAGACAAAGAGACCCTGGGAACGAGGTTGAACCTTGACTTGATGATGGCAACTTTTAGATCGCAGGACGAGGGCGACTACGAGTTTGAGTCTTCCGTTCTGAGCACGCGCACCTCGAAAAATGCGCATGCTCAGTACGGCTCGTAGTCGTCCTCGTCCTCTGAGCTAATAGGCTACTTCGGAAAATACCATAATACTGTTTGTTTGTCCCCCAAAATGTTGCATAAACATTGTTTTTGTTTTCTCTTGGGATCATTGTAAGTCCCAAGAGAAATTGGAAACAGTGCTTATGCAAAATTTGGGGGGACAAACAAAGAGTATTATGATATTTTCCGAAGTGGCCTATGGTCCCTATTGATGTTTAGCCAACGTCGAAACGTCATGGTTTTTCGACAACGTTTTTAATATCTTTTAGCATGTGTAAATATATATATATATATTATCGCTTTCTTTTTTGTAGTTAAATGAATGTTTTTCAAAATCACTTCTTCGTAATTATTTCTTTCTTCTTCTAATGCAAATGTTTGCCGAATATCAGCGTTGAACAACATTTGGGAGTAGAGAGATAAACTCGTTGTTTAATGTTTGATCTGGGATTACCGTTAATCGGCTTTTGAACAACCGGACCATGTTATATTAAACGATCTGCTTATTTTTAAAACAGAAAATTACGAAGTACAATTCTCAAGGTCGCTCACATGTCTTGGCTATGAACCAGTTCGGAGACCTCACTCAAAATGAATACCGTTTCATTTACTTGGGAACACGAAGCCACTATTTCAAGGAAACAAGGCGAAACGGCTCCACTTACTTGCCACTTAGTCACGTGACGTTACCTGCTGAGGTCGATTGGAGGAAAGAGGGCTACGTCACGCCAGTTAAAAATCAAGGTATCCTTTGCCTGAACAAATCTGCAAGCAGCTGAAAAGTCAGGCAATCTTTCCTCCCCTTGCCGAGGAAAGATTGCGTGACGAGCCAAAAGAATGTCTCGAAGGAGGCTAATAGACCATATTCGTATTCTCAGTATTGGACTGGAACTAGCTTGCAATGGAGGCTAATGCGGGGGAACCTTTTCAAATGCAAGTACTTTTTAATATATTCCCCCGCATTAGCCTCCACTGCAAGCTAGTTCCAGTCCAATACTGAGAATACGAATATGGTCTATTCAAAGCCGGTTGATACTATATGATTATCGTAATACCAGTCTCGAGAATGAGTTGGACAGGAACGCTTCGACTCCCTTTTAGTGAAATTTGTCCCACATACTTTCCATGTAAGGTGAGAAGAAAAAGTAATGGCTGCTAACCGAGCTCGACAAAATCAAGTAAAAAGTTAGATTTTTATTTTAAAAAACAAGCTTTGTTTACATTATCTCATTCGATGTTCTGAATGCGCTTTCCCACTCCCATCATCCCACGCGCTGGCCTTCGAAGAAAGCGTTCTTTTTAGAAGGAAGATATCCGAAAGATTGCTCGGCTTCTGGCCACGCTAAAGTTGGAGCTCCTCTTTTGTGCGGGAACGGCCATACAGATAAATACCATATAAATCAGTATTCACTTCTTGCGAAACAGTGCTTTTCGTTATCCTCTTCCCTGGCCTTAAAATTCTTGGATAGTGATACAATATATTACTCTTATGCAGGTCAATGTGGATCTTGTTGGGCTTTTAGTTCAACAGGATCACTGGAAGGACAACACTTTAAGAAAACAGGACGACTTGTCTCTCTCAGTGAACAGAATCTCGTTGATTGCTCCGGAAGTTACGGCAACCAAGGCTGCGAAGGGGGACTTATGGATAATTCCTTCAGATATATCAAAGCCAACGGTGGAATCGATAC
>OX421447.1:38183336-38203336 GCA_949126865.1 Montipora capitata
TGACTGTACCTCATCGAGTGGAGTTAATTTGACCTCGGACCCAAGCTCCGTGACCATTTTTAAAATCATCAGCTGTTAAAATGATCACCTATCTTGGAATCGGAAGCAGAAAATGCTCATTTTCAGCCAAGTGCGTGGGGATTTTTGACGACGAAACATTCACCAAGGTTCGTAAATAATGGGGTCTTTAGCTTTGCGTGAAAAAATTGCGGCTGGGATTGATTTTCGAGGCGCAAACCGCCTCTGAGCTGACTACGCGAGCTTACGGTCGAAATCTTAGAGTGCTGCTTTGACTTCGTCTTAGGACAGTGAAAACACGGAATTCCCGAAACGGTAAAATAAGCACCAAAACGCACAAGAATACACCAGAGGTGAGTCAGTTTTATTCATTTCATTGAATGAACGTTAAATGGAGCGTTTTTTAGGCTTCATAATCGACGGTATTTTATTTCCCATACAAGTCTTATAACGCGTTTAAATTCTCAACGGCTGCCTGTAACCCAATACCGCTTGCACTCAAAAGTCATCTTCCCACTAGTAATTAATTATTACACACTCTCTAGCGACGCGAACTTTGGCTACCTATGCTTACACTGTCAATTTTTGCACGAAAGTTTGCTAAATTATACACCATTCCAATGGCATCAAACAATGGTTGTTCCTTTTCGGGAACCCAACCAATAGATGTTCTTCCCTTTCTTCAGTTAGGCAGAACACTCCAATATAACGTAATGAGTACCGTATGCCAAGGTCTTTCTCAATGAAACTTCTTTTCTTTAGTCATTTACGCTGTCTAGGTACCTCCTCTATCATCATCAACAATCTTACATGTTAGTCTTTTTGTGCGCCATTTTGATTCTCCCAGCTAGTGTCCATGTCTCTCTATGTGTAGACTCGCGTGAGCTTGAGTCAAGTCATTCTCGGAATTGGTAGCCTTTCCTCCAGCGGTACGCTAAAAATTACATGATGAGGCATTTCAAGGCGATCGATCAGCACAATGAGGTTTTAAAGGAAGAATATTGTGAGCTTCTGTGGTACGGTTGCCATTTTTATTCCTGCATCAGATATGACGTTTTGCTCTATTGGTTTTAAAACTAACATCCTAAGTTCGAGAACGTCTTAGATTATACTTAGACTTATTCAAAGGTGGTAATAGTTCATGTAAACGATGAGAGATATCCCCTTCTATTGAGTTAAAGAGTGACTGGCTTAAATGATGGTGATGCTGCTCTAATGACTCTAAATTCATGGATAAAAGAGCGTCTGAGTAAGTTTTGATTTGGACAAATTATTGCTAAGGCCCTCTTTTGCACCCGCCCTTCTGCTTGACTAAATCATGTATTCTTGTGAGGAGCATCGTCGTCTAGAACTCGACTAACTATGTAAACCGAACAAAATTGGATGAAATGCTTAGAGTAAGACTTCTCAACCTTACAATAGACATTTGCCTAGGCCGGTTAAAGTTTAATAAGCTTACATCAGTATTACATCAAAAGTAAATACTTTCAATTCTTGTTACTGCACTTAAATTTGTTTGGTTATTTTATCCGTTATATTTGTTATTTAAAGTTGCAAAAATATTTCGAGGCATCATATCACTGCTCCTCACAAAGGTGAGGAATTAATAGCTTAAGACTTGAACTATTTTTATGGGCTTTCATGTTTAATACGGAGCAATTGAAAAATACCCCGCATCTACTCGAGTTCTCGTTTATTCATAAGTCACTCAGGTTCTCCGGAAGGTGGCTGCACGTCTACGCAGCTACTCCGTTGTAATTTATTCATAATTCACTCAAATTCTCTGGAAGGTGGCTACGCGTCTACGCAGCTACTCCGTTGTAATTTATTCATATTTCACTCAAATTCTCTGGAAGGTGGCTACGTGTCTACGCAGCTACTCCGTTGTAATTTATTCATAATTCGGCGAAGTTACTTGAGCCGTAATTAGTGTTGGTAAGCACTACAATAACTGAAAGCTAACCAGTTTGAAATCAGTGCCTAGGCCGAGACGGAGTTCGTTTTATCAATATTCAGGCATGGCTACGAGACATTGTGGTCATATTTCACGGCTCAGTTCTGATTTCTGAACAAAAAAATATTCAAATTTAACCATAAAACCTCGTAGTCATGTGTGAATGTTGATATATCGAACACATTTCTGCGTAGCCATTTTTAAGAGCTACGCAGAATAGCAAGTGTTGCGGGGTATTGTTCTGCCTTTAATACTTGTTTTTGTAACAAGCAAATGGCATAATATCTTTCCAAAAATAAAATGTGTAGAGACGACAATCTTGCTTTGTGGTGTCTCCATTAGAGCTACATGTTGCAAGGCAAAGTTAAAAAAAGGCTTGTCACAGATGTTTAATCAGGACTTACATGATTCCTGCAAACACTTATCTCTGCTGCATGTCCTCTTGTGTGTTCTGGCCTCTCCTATGTGTTATGGCAGGAGTTCGCCAGGCTCATCAGCACCTTTCAAATGGGTATCAGGAGGCAACCCCCTGCCCCACCCATTATTCTTTTTTTGGAAATAAACCAAGAGACAATTACATTAAGATGCCTCCCTTGATCTGCTACTTTATTGACTCACTGTCTCAACTGTTAGGCTAATTTAAAGTGTGTTGTGTTTATGTAATTAAGGCGACTTAAGGCAACTTAAGGCAACTTAGAGTGACTTAAGGCGACTTAAATGCGACTAAGGTCCCATAGTATACCTAATGGGGTTGATTGCAGTCGGTTTCTCGCTCCTTCTCCTCGTCCCTTCCCCCTTCGCCTGCTTTTCGCGTGACCATTTACATTCAAGCGATCACTCAAAAATCAACCCCGGTGGAAAGAAGCTTCTTAAATTCACCTAACTGCCTACTACGCAGGTTAGGATAGTGCTTGGGCCGCTTGCGTGACCTGAGAACATAGCTGGCGCGCCTGCTCGAGGGCTTAATAAGGGAGGACTGAGTCGATCTGTCGAGAGACAGTTGACTTCAACACGTGAAATCTAACAGCTAAATTACTGAAACATTTTACTTGAATACGAGGGGCAAGTTTAAACTAGCGATGCAAGCAAAAACCCAAGCAACATACACAGACGCACTTGCTCATTGTTTATTATTCTCTTCTGTCCTAAAAGTTGGGGCATATGTGTTTAACTGGTGTGAAAAAGGGGGACTGGGGATATGCCATTTCGTTTATTACGCAACTGAGAAGTTTTATTCATTGATTGGCCTGGTCTTTATACTTTCATTAATAATTCAGTGTATTTCATTTGTTTGTGTGTCCGACCTCGATTTCCTCACAGTCCGACAACAGAAATCTCCGCCCTTTTCAGATTGATCTGTGAAGATGTACACGTGTCATCTGAAGAAGTGGTAAAATGGTTAAACGGAGAAAATGGCACCTTCTTCTCACTCTCTCAAATTTAAGTTGTCTTTGGCAAGGAATTAGGCACAAAAAACAGTGATACCTTTATTTGGTCGCAAAGAAACTTTACTTTCCTATTCGCCAAATACTATGTAAATAATAGTCACAAGATTATCGAATAAGGAACTATCCTTCAACGATTTTATCTCCAAACTTGCGGTCAGATTATTTTTCGAAAAGAACGTCGCTCAGGGATTGTTGTCCACGTTTAGGATAGTGTCAAAATGGGAGCTATATGGATATTTTTTGTTTTTCTTTGTCTTTGATGTTAATGAAATGTAAAAAAAATATAAATAAATAAATAAATAAATAAGTAAATAAAGTAAAAAATAATAAATATGTGTGATCTGATACGATAACAGGTCATGAATTATTTATATATTTATGATATGATCTTAAGACAAGCGCGTGATCGTAATCAAATCACGGCACACACAAAAAATGAGTCACCTAAAGGACTGGGAGGTCCAGCCTGTCGCTGTGTACGGAAGCGAATGGTCATCAATAACCCTTAACGTCCTTAATAACAAAATTGTATGCACGGCATAGAGGTGTGGCCAGTCAGTTACTCCCTTATTGCAAACTGATGCCTCGATACTGGCCCCGAACACGCGAATGAAAAAGTTGCTTCAAAACATAAATTAACGTATGTCCTGGCGGTTTTTGGGATTATTAATACCACCTCGTTTTCGTGACTGAAAATGTGCACACAATACTTTGTAAAAGAAGTGAGTCTCGTTCACTGCAAAACTTTGACTTGGGTCGTCTTAGTTTGTTACAGCGAATATATCTTTAATGTCACCTAGAGAGTGTTTTAGCGTGACGTCACGTTGGTATACCTGATAAATGGAACAGCAGCCATGTTGGTGTACCCAACTAATCCTCCCGGAATTGAGATCTATTATCATGCACACGTTTTCTTTTGTTTCGGTGGAAAAACTCATCAGAGCCTTTTCCTGCCAAGACGAAAGATCTTTTGTTTGTTGCCGTGTCAGGCATCTATTCTATGAGGATCCTAATCAAGAACAGCGAGGAAAGCTAAGAGACGTCGCCTGAAAAATATAATTTCGCGTTCGGAACTGCATGTATTAATTTGGCGATTGTTTCAGGTTATGCATTGAAGATATGAACTAACTATTCAGGAATTCAAAAGTAGAGTCAAAAATGTTGTTACCAGGTGCTTAAGGCC
The DNA here is from genome assembly GCA_949126865.1 of Montipora capitata. NCBI lineage: Eukaryota > Metazoa > Cnidaria > Anthozoa > Scleractinia > Acroporidae > Montipora > Montipora capitata. The sequence goes on from OX421447.1 coordinate 38,187,940, forward strand.
CAGTAATACGGACAACATATTTTCGTGCAACTTGTCGCGCAACAATGTTGCGTTGTTGCGTTGCAAGTTGTGATGGTTTGTTACGCGTATTACCCGGCATCTTCTTGCGCAACAAATTTTTATGTTGCAAAAAGTAGACGTAGCATTTACTTTTTGCAACATGAAAATTTGTTGCGCAAGAAGGTGGTAATACGCGCAACAAACCATCTCAACTTGTAACGCAACATTGTGGCGCGGCAAGTTGCACGAAATATGTTTCCCGTATTACTGGGCCCTTACGTCCTCCGCACAAAGAAAGATTTTGGTCTTTCCACGTCGTTTTCAGTGAGAGAACCGAAGAGAAATGTAGCAAAGGTTAAATACACGCGCGGGGTGAGCAGAGGTGTTATGTTTGTTCATTAAACCACTAGTTTTGTGGCGTTCTCGTTTGATTGTGCCTCCTCTGGTGAACGCAAAAGGCCACTTAAGTTTGTCTTCGGTGAAACTATCGTTTTCTGTTGCAGGCTGTGGCCTATTGTAATGAGGATTAAAGTTCGTGCACGTGACGTTTTATCGATGTTTTTATAGGCTGTTAGGATCATAAATTATTAATGCTTATGACTGGATCAATCAAGTGACATGTTACTTCGCCCACATTTCTCGCTACGGATGGAATGATCACAGAGTAGGTGCGATTACGCAAATTTTCTTTTACCAGTGACAGTTGTTCTTTGCGTTGCCTTCGTCATCGCTTAAGGTTGGTTTCCACCAAAGTCTCAAGAATAAACTTAAGGCAGTGCATTTAAACTTTCTCATAGGACAAGGTCGCCATTTTTAAAGCAGAGCTGAGCAGGGTTGGGACGAGTAGACGAGAGGTGGGGGATAATTCAAAAACAACTCCAAACTGTTTGCACTTGATCGCATTTCCGAAAATGAATAAAGAACGCATAAAACAAGAATTCATTTTTACGGACCGAATCTACTATTTCAGACAAAAACATGGCAATGATGATCTGAACTTGCGACGAATATCGAACCAAAAAAGGACTCCTCTAAAACTGATTATTGGTGTTGGCTTTTGATCATGAGATAGCGAAACTTGGACTGAAAAATTTGTTAATACCGATGATTCAAAATCGTCCGATCATCAACTTCATCATCATCATGAACAGTACCACTGCCATTGATCATCAGTCCTCGCGATGAGCAATGAAGACTGCAAGCTCTGCAGAGCATACCATAAAATTCATAAGACTAATTTCATTTGAACAACCAGAAGTAATGCTTCGATTCGTGGAAGACTTGTTTTCTGTTCGAGAACAAAAAGACTTGGATTACTTGAATTGCCGGACACAGCATGCATAATATGGCAAACTTAAACAAACCGTGCACCTTGGTGATGGGTGACGGAACGTATTTTAATATGTGAATTCCACCTTTTTTTTTAATTATTATATGTGAACCCAGAATTGAAGTCAATTAAACTTTTTAGTGACAATGTGAAGAGGAATTGCAAAAAAAACAAATGGTACTGGCGGAGATAAGTACCAATAGGGAGTCAAAAGGTCAAAATGTTTAAAACACAAAGAGGGAATCTTCGTTTACATTTTTTCCTTCATTACCACAATGCTGTCGTTTTCTAATCAGGCAGCGAAGTACTGAATATTGAAAGGTTCATTGCATAGTGAGCTATCTCTGAAAATTTGAACCCGATATACCAGATAATCTCTGAGCAATGATGCTTTTAAAATTTGAAATTTTAGAAAGAATTCATAGAATCATCAGCGCCTTCTTCATGGCCAGCCAAGAATGTATTAGTTTTTGATGGCTAATAACTGGCTCGTTATCAAAGCCAAAAGGTTTGAAATTGGAGATTTAACTAAATTTAATAAGTTCTTTTATCTTTTGAAATCAATTTCCAAAAAGCGCTATGTTCTCTGTGAGCAAACTCGTATGTTAATAAAACAAAATGAGAACAATGACATCAGCAAACTTTCCTTAAACAATGAAATGCAGGAGAAATATACAACTATAAGTGTTTTCACATCATATCTTCAAGCAATTTAAATTATGCGAATCATACTTTTATTTGACTCACGAAAATAATTGTAGGGCCCACGCTGAGTGTTTTTATGACCAAATATGCACCGTAGTTGACCCAAGAACTCTTATGTAATATCCCTGGTGTCAACGACTTGGGTCAAGCAGATCATGAGATTGTTTGTGTACATCTCACGATCACTATAAATAAATCACTGCAAAGTCTTGTGATCCGATTTTGTTCTCCTATTTAAACCGAGATGAATTACGGAGATCTGCACTCTGACTTCATTGTCGATCGACTCACAGGCAAGCTTCCGAAGACATCCCCTCGAAGGTTATTACAAGGAACACAGTAAAATGAAGGAGTATCTTGCCTTCTTGTGCTGTTTGGCTCTAGCTAGTGGTTTTGTCGTCAAGATAGAGGATGATGTAGTTCAGTGGAAAGCTTGGAAAGCTTTTCATGGAAAATCGTATTCGACAGAGACCGAAGAGAATGCAAGGAGGGCCATCTGGAGAGACAACCTCAAGGTAACAACAGCTCGTTGTAATGAAAATCTCAGAAAACGTCAATTTGTCGTTTTTAACTTATTTTTAGGCAAATCAAGTATGAGACTAAACTAAGAACTGAGCAAACCCTTGTTAGCTAAGAGAAAAACTCAAGTTCAGTACAGTTGCAGGATGTTGTTGTTGTTGTTGTTGTTGTTGTTGTTTTTGTACCTCAAGTCAACATTTCATGAACCGATTGCCGGTATGATTTCAGTTTTTGTCTTTTATGAAGTTGAAAAAATTCGTTAGAAATACAAGAACCCTTTGTTTTCTTAAGAAACACTTTCTGACATTCATCAAAAGCCTCAAATTGTTAGCAAAATGGGAACATTGATACGGAGATCAGCTGTCAGAAGTGAACGCAGGCAAATTTTTTAATCTTCCGACCTTACAAGCCTGTAATGTATCTTTCCCAATTTTAATTGCAGAAAATTGCCGAGCACAACTTGAAAGGTCATTCGTACACCTTGGCCATGAACCAGTTTGGAGATCTGACTCGAAATGAATACCGTTTCATTTACTTGGGAATGCGAGGACGCTTTTCCACAGAAAGAAAGCGAAACGGATCGACCTACATGCCGCCTAGTCATGTGACCTTGCCAGCAGAGGTTGATTGGAGGCAGGAAGGATACGTCACTCCGGTTAAAAATCAAGGTAATCACAAATTCCCCATCTAGAGCAGTTTTCAAATGACGGTCGAAAGTAACTACACGATGCAATCGCTGATTGGTTTAAAAACGTCGCGCCAGTGAGAAGGAAAACCAAAACTAATCAATTTTCCCGCGCTTTGAGCAAGTTACATGGAATTGCTACGAACGTACTGTTTATGCCGGTTGGAATTGGTCGAAGTAATCAATTTGGTATTCGTTTTACGACACCGTGACTGATGTATCTCAAAGCTCAAGCGAAGCTCTCGTTAGAAAAACGAAAGGCCTCGTTGAAATTTTCTGAGAATCTTGTTGGTATTTTGCTCATAGTTGAAGACTATTTTGAATGTCGTTTTGACATACAATGTAAAATAAAAGAAACACAATTGTAACTTACCCCACACACGAGTTCAGTTTCAAGCACTTAACACCGGCTACATTTGTTACTTATTAATTAAATTATCCGTTGTTTCTTTGATTGTCCAGATCTTTGAAGAGCCAAAGAATTTGTTTTAATTTTGTTTCACCATACTCGATTGACTTCAGCCGCGTGATCTCCGGCTTCTCTATGCGGTAATGACTTCAGTCCCGGTAATTTAATAGCTTATTGAAAAGACCTTATGGCTTATAAAAATTTTTCTTTATCGTTTTATAAACAAACAAGCTGGCCCGACAAATCACTCTTTCATGTCGTCTTAAGATTGGAATGTTAAAGACGCTGCTAGAAAAAATAGAGGCGTCACGGTATAATTTTGATAATAATTTTACTAATGATCTTTTTCTCCTAACCGGTATGCAGGTCAATGCGGATCTTGCTGGGCGTTCAGTTCAACAGGATCCCTGGAGGGACAACATTTCAGAAAAACAGGGCGACTTGTGTCTCTGAGTGAACAGAATCTTGTTGACTGCTCTCAAAGTTATGGAAACGATGGCTGCCAAGGAGGGATTATGGATGATGCCTTCAGGTACATCCAAGCCAATGGTGGAATCGACACCGAGGCTAGTTACCCATATGAAGGTTACAACGATCGTTGCAGATTCCGAGCCGTCGACGTTGGAGCTACTGATAATGGTAAGAGGACACTGGCCCATTTATGAGCGCCCAACTTTGGTTTTCCATTGAGTTGCAACTTATGTAACGAATTCTGAAGTGCCGTGAGGTTGACAAAAAGAGATGAATTCGCCTTTGGCGGTACGAATGACTTCCTTCCCACAGGAATGGGTTGGTTCATGGCTTCAGAGTAATTTGATTTTACATGTCCATTCTGTTTAATTAACGTTTATGATCTATTCACTTTTTCTCGTACTTCACGTTTGAATCTCAAATCTTTGACTTTGAAAACAAGTACGTATCAGGACAACACAGAAATATCGATAGCTTAGTTTGCTTCCTGTGATTGAAACAAAATCCCCAAAAAACAAGTGCTTCAAAAAGAACAGCGAGACTGAAAGGGATACAGTAAGAAAGTACTACTCCAGACATCAGTAAAAATTAATGTTAATGTGCTTGTTTGACCACAGGATACCAAGACATTCCCGAAGGAAGCGAAGAATCTCTTCAGTCCGCCACAGCCACAGTTGGCCCAATCTCCGTCGCAATTGATGCTAGTCATCAATCATTTCAATTTTACAGTGGTGGAGTCTATGACGAACCGTAAGTCACGACATAAAGTGGTATTTTTGGTCTCGTTTTCTCATGGATCTTGACCAATATTTCGCATAGGAGATCACAATCAGTTTTCGATCAGTGTTTTCAGATAGTGCTCTTCAAGTCTTCAAGTCAGCTTTTAGAATCTCTGTACGGTGGTCAATTTACATTATCAACTCCGTTGATAAAAACAAATTTTTAGAACAAAATGATGGTCTGCCCACTTAACCCTTCTCAAAGACCACTCACTGTTTTTGATGTTCACACCAAGGAGTTTTACGAGCTGTTTAAGGACATGAGGATGATTTCAAAAGACATTAATTTAATTCATTTTCGCTGGGCCAAACGTAAAACAAATAGCTCTGTCGAAACTGAAGTGTGAAATTTTTATAACCGAAAATTACAAATAAGAAGCTTGGGGGTTTCAATTTATCGGGCCTTAAACATGCAACTTATCTATGCTGGAAACTGAGTGAATTTTCGTTAGTATAAATCCCCTTTACAAGCCATTCCAGAACAATATTGTTTTAATATATACCGTGTCCATTGTTTTGCTCTCAAATCACTCTTTTCTCAGATCTTGCAGCACCACCCAACTTGATCATGGCGTTCTTGTTGTTGGTTATGGGACGTACGAAGGACAGGACTACTGGCTTGTGAAAAATTCGTGGGGGTCCTCCTGGGGTTCGGCAGGCTACATTATGATGTCGAGGAACAGGAGTAACCAATGTGGAATTGCTACAACCGCTAGCTATCCCATAGTGTAATTCGCGTATTAGGTGCAATCTTCACGGTTCAACAAACTAAAAAGACATTTTATTAATTGAAGGATGAAATGTTTTAAAATTTCATAGTGTTTAAGAAAGTCCAAGGATAAGGTTTCCTATTGAATGTAATATTTTAGTTTCAAACTCTATTTATGGCAAAACTTGTTTTCCATAGATGTTTCTGGAAAGCGTGCATTGAAAATATTGGATATCTTAAGACGTATGAAAATATTTGAATGTGTTGAATAAAAGAAGATAACTGTGAATAAAGAATTTTTCGAGTGTTTTTCTTCCTCTATCACCCTTCCTTTTGCATCTGTAGCTGTAGCGCAATTGACTAGCGCGAGTATCCAGTGGAGGTTAGTCTGAAAAGCTGTTGGCCTAGATTTTGGAGGCTGCGATCTTGAAAAAGGAAAGTTAAAAGTTTGGATGTTTCGGTAAATGCAGCCGTAGCTATTGACTGCGAGTCAAGGCCGAGAGGCCAGGGAACTCAAGATTTGTCACAAGATATCGCGCTTGCGCAAGTCGCGACGCAGCTCCTTTTCTTGGTATTCTGTTCTCGCTCCAAACTACACAGCTGTGTTTATCTTTCCTATATAATGCCAAAAGCAGTCAATGAGATTTAACAGGAAGATATCAAATGCGGTTTTTTTCAACAGGAATCATTTCAAGTAAATAATAGTGATGTCTACATTGTAAAGTGCGATTAACTGAAAATACATCCTCAATGTTTCAAAAAGGCGATTTATTTTCATCTTTGGCATCCGTAACAACACTTACAAGACAAAATTCCTTTACAGTAATAATAAACTGGTTCAAGACTTCAGAGGTAGTTCATCGTTTAAGTAATTGATATTATGAGTCGTTAATATTACCTGATGAGTGTGGTCATACTTTGGCCATACGAAACAGAAAAAATGTAAATAATACGAAAAAATACGTAATTCTGTAGTTTGGAGTTAAGCACAAGAAGCTAGATTTCATTATTTTTAGAAAATATGATTTTTCGTACATTTAAAGTGCTACTATGATCAAATTTTTATCCCTTGAATTTTTAGGTTTATCATATAGAATTCCAGGAAAGATAAAAAACGCCGTTTACCATTTGGAAATATCTGCATTGGTTCTAGAGATATTTGCATATTTTGAAAACTTGGATATCTTTGGAACATAAAGAGATATTTGTAAATAGTAAACAGCATTCTTCTCGTCACGACCACATGTTTATGTCTTCAAATGGCTAAGATAGAAAAGAGGCGAATTTCGTCATAGTAGCACTTTAAACAACGGAATAAAACTGAAATGAGATTTGGAAAGATGAGTAATTAACTTAAAGCAAGGGAAAAGTCATCAGTTGGCTCGAAGCCTGTATTTTATCGGGCAAGCGAAAACTGAAAACAGAGAGAATTGACAAAATTTCACTTTTTGCTGGATCATGGTGCAAGCTGATAGGTTAGTGTGTTAAACACGCGATGGTCTTGTGACTTCGCGTGTCGTAAATAAATTGGCAGCATTCCCACTGTCGTAGCGACGAACGTGCCGGGTGTGACACTGAAGCACTGCAAGTCAATTTGTGTCGTGTCATAAAATGAAAATTCTCATCCTCGCTCTTTTCGTGGTTGCAGCATATGGCCATTTTCTTAAGTTTGAAGAAGACCAAGCGGAGTGGTTGGCTTGGAAGTCTTTTCATGACAAAAAATATGACACACAAACGGAGGAAGATGCTCGATACGCCATTTGGAGAGACAACCTTAAAGTGAGTTCCAGTTTTTTTCAGCTAATGGATAAAAAATGAATGTGAAATTTCAAAAGATGAGGACTTCGTGGCCGTACCTCTCTTATTATAATTTTGTCACAATTATGGAGGTCTGTATTTGTCTGCGTTAGTGCAATCCCCACCTCACAAGTTGTTGAAATACAACAACAACAACTTGAGAATTTTTCTTAAATGATCTCGCGGATTGAAAAAGGGTTCTTGGGCAATCACTGGAATGAATTCGAACATTATCAAATTATTACATTATGAAATTATCTTAACGCACGAATATAAAATGATAGTATTTCCGGGGTTGAATTCATTGACATGCAAGTCTCGGTGTTTGTGCCGGGCACTGATAGCAACGGTCCGCACTTCCTCCCGACCTATTACTCTTAGCTTAGAATTGAGACCCTTAAAACTACAATTTACCTAATTGGTAGAAATGTAGCCGAGGGGAAGGGAGATGTTCAGTTATGCTTGCGGTAAATTTTAAGGGAGATTTTCGTAACCCCATGACACCATGATACAAAGCTATTTGGTTGCGTGAAACACTTTCACAAATAACTCAGCAACGATTTACCTCACAGACCTGAAAATTGGAGAGGTAGTTAAAAGATTTGTTTCCTTCAGCATTCCAAGTTCTTGGAAACTATCACGAGACAGAGCAGATCATAGCGCGCATCTTGATCTCTCCATTCACGCATAATATAATCACAATTCCTTGCGTTTCAAAGAAACATATGTTCTTCTCCCGATTAGAGAACTGTCTCGTTCGTTCGCTTCAGGCTCACTCACTGCGGCAGCAATTAAAAGTTGTGAAACAGAGATACAAATTTCGTTGGCACACTCTTAAAATGGGACCACAAACTATTTGGACTCAAGGGACGTTGATTAGTTCGACATCTGTTCACGGGCACATGTTTAAACGTGCTACAAAATAATTTTTTTTTTACGTTTAAGAATTGATTGAGGATCCCCTTTTAGCCCTTTTCTGCCCAAGGGGTCCCCTTTGACGTCTAAAGTGAAATTGTCTGGCGTTAAATAGAGTCAAATCTATAAGTGTAACTCTTGTGCGGCAAGGGTTTAGGGTCACCCAACTTCGTATCATCCTTTTTGTGTTTTTATTAATTCCCGTTTTAAACAGAAATTTAGAACTAAATGAGATTGGGAATTAAATGGGTTGACTTACCCTCTTAGGTATGTCAGCATATTGTCGAGTTAACCCGCTGAATTTTTTTTTTTCGCGTGCGGAGGTTAGATGGCCAAACACATGCATTATTTGACCTCAAACTGACATTGGACATTTCGTAAATATTACGCGACGCAATATCCCATGTTAATATTGACAAGCTTACCGCTCTAAAAAGAATGAAAACAGGCAGAATTACAGCTTTAGTTCAACAAGAAATAGCGTTTCTAAGCTATGCCGCGCTGATCTACAGTATTTAGGTCTAAAAACCCCGTTGAAGACGGTTAACTTTCAATTGTTTTGCTGGGTACTATTATGTCAATACTCTAAAAAATATGACTTTCCGGGAGCTTGTCTCGTTGGTCTAGTGGATATCGGAATCTGCAAGGTGAAGCCATCGATCCGGGTTCAACTCTTTGCCGCGCCCATTGAGAATCTCCTCAGCTTGTTTAAAATCTTTGTTTCGTTCAAGTAGGTTTAAAGTCTAAAGTAGACTGTTCTTCGTATAAGTTGAATAAAAAGGGAAATGTCAGTTTGAGGGATGGAAAGAAGTGATGACCATTATTTGAGGGGTGATTGCAGTTATTAATTTTTCAACCTTTTGCATAAAGGGTGTCTGGATATTTCTCCTCCTCATTGCACGATTCTTGAACAAATGATCATGATGAATAATCCTTAGTATTTCCTCTCTCAAACCGTGCAGCATCAGCATTATTTACAAATGCCACCTCAACAAAGTACTTTTTCTGCTTTATAATTATAGAAAATTCAACAGCACAACTCTGAAGATCACTCCTACACACTGGCCATGAACCAGTTTAGTGATTTGACTATCCACGAGTACCGATATTTCTTCCTTGGACTTCGCTCTCATTTCTCAAATGAGACAAAACGTGAAGGCTCTAACTACCTTCCCCCTAGCAGAGTAACTTTACCCTCTACTGTTGACTGGAGAAAAGAAGGATACGTTACACCAATTAAGAATCAGGGTATGTTCTTGTGTAATTGCTGTTACTGGATGTGGTGAGCTGTAGCACTTCGCCACTGCTTCTTGGGCTGAATTCGCGGACCCTGCGTTACATGTAGATGTTGATTATTAGTTATCTTTTTGGTTTATTACTTGGCCTTGAATCGTATTTCCGTGTTACTCTGTTTTCAAAAACCAATACTTTCAAACTCCAATTTGTCATGGAACGCAGCGCCATCCTAACTTAATTGAAATGAGCTCCCTTTTTATCCTTACTGGGCCATTGTAATTCACTGCGCCCAAAGCGCGAAGCCGAGAAAAACTACCGCTATTGCATGGGGTGTCTTCAAACTATAATGCAGCAGTAGTTTTCAACAACTATAAGACCAGCTCAAAATGGTAGTTTTAAGACCTCTTAAAATTCATTCAGTGCACCCTAAACAAGCAAGCTTTTGCCCAGTGTACCTTCAGTCTCTCTTATAAAGACCCCTTCACTTCAAATGTTTTCCGCTTTGCCTAGGTAAATCTCTTCACCTACATCACATGTATTTTGCCCTTTTGCGCTTTTAATTCGCATTTATCTCATCACTCACTAACGAGTATGGGTGTATTCCTGAGATGAAAACTCCTTGGCGATGCAATATTTCTTTTAAAGCTGGAATACACAGCAGTTATCTGACTTATCTCAGTAGCTCGGTGAATGGATAGATGACGGCTAATTTTGTTATCCTGGGCTTATTATGCGTTCTAATAATAGTGAAAAAGCAAAAACTAAAAGGAAAATGTATGTTTCACGATGTTTCGAGATTAGGAGCCACTCTAAGTGAGAAGTATCATGATTGCTTTTGAAAATTGGTAGCTTTCATTAATGTAATTACTACCATGAAATCCCGGCTCCACCTAAACCTGCTTTATGCAAATCATCGTTATTCAGCTTCATTAATATGTGTCCAAAAAAACGAGTTGGTTTTTTTTTTTCTCAGGACAATGTGGCTCTTGTTGGGCATTCAGTGCGACAGGATCATTGGAAGGACAACACTTTAAGAAAACAGGAGAATTGGTCTCACTTAGCGAACAGAATCTTGTTGATTGTTCCGGGAAATTTGGCAACTTTGGCTGCGAAGGCGGGCTCATGGATAACGCATTTAAGTACGAAACAGTAAATGGCTTAACTTTGGTTGTATTAAATTGGGATTCGTCAAAACTGAATAACCCAGCGCAACATATAATGTAAACAACTGAAAGATGTAGAATCGTTCACTTGAAAAAATGATGCAACAATGCAATGCCACAATTGTGAATGGCCAATCATTAATAGAGATAGATGAGCATGATTTTGCCTCAGCTTGAAATATATCATACTACGAAAATATTTTACAACTTGAAACCAGATGGAAAAATCGTGGAATTCTCGAGACAGCGCAATTTTCTGTTTTAAGGATTCCGTTTAATCGATAATGTCATTGTTACTGCTGGAATTTTCTATTGAAGAAGTAAAGAACAAAGGGTTTATTTTTACATTGGGAACATCGAGAGTTAGTGAATTTTTTGGACTTCTCATTACTTTACTCTTAGGTACATCAAAGCAAATGACGGTATTGATACGGAGGCCAGCTATCCTTATAAAGGAAAAGATGAAAAATGTCGTTTTAAGAGAGCTGACGTTGGTGCCGATGACACTGGTGAGTTCGAGGAAGTCATGTTAAGGTTGAATATTACCATGCACAAAATAATCTTGCAATGCCAGAAACGCAAACAGTCTGCCTCTGGATCCAAAATTATAATCAGTTCTTAGGATCGGCACTATGTCTTAAATGCGAAAAATTATTTGACAGTCTCATTTCGCCTAAGTTTCTCCAAGATATCGCCTACGCTTTCTTTTATGAAATTTTTGTTTTTGTTTCGTAGGCTTCGTGGACATCAAAAAGGGAAATGAGTCTGCTTTGCAATCAGCAGTAGCCACAGTCGGACCAATTTCTGTCGCTATTGACGCGAGCCACGAATCATTCCAGTTTTATCACAGAGGAGTTTACAATGAACCGTGAGTATTATAATTTTTATTCTTCGCGTGACTGGTACCATGCTTGGCAGAGGTTTCCTTGGTATCCTTCAAACTTCTGTACGGATCAACCTCGATGTTCTGTCGCGCGTGCGCGAAGTGACGTCAATGCAACATCACTTCCACTCTTCAAACTGGTTATAGCGGGTTTTAAACCGATTAAGAGTTGAATTATTCGTCCAAAGTTCTGGACAACATCGAGGAGATCCTTGCTAGAGAGGTAAATGAAGGAAACCTCTGTCGAGCAGGGTACGTGATTGGTAGCTTTGTTGTTTGCATCACAGTCATTTCTTTAGCTTTCTAATGAAAATAAGAAACCAAGACACTTTTCAGGGAAATTTTTCATTGACAGATGGAGGGGTAGTTATTGTTTGTTCATCGTGTTCAAGTTCGCTAGATAGCAATGATGCAAATCCAAACCTGCCCAAAGTTCCAATTCCAAATTTCGCTGAGATAATCCTCTCAAACGACAAACTCAGACTATAGACCCATATCACTCAATGTCGAAACAAAAGATTTTGTCCGTCTAACCTCTCATTTAGTGTGAGGCTGGACGGGCAAAGACGATGCCGCGTAATAAAGATGAATTATTGACTTTTCTTATTCCAGTGCCTGCAGTAGAACTGAACTTGACCATGGTGTTCTGGTGGTTGGTTATGGAACTCATAAATCCAAGGAGTACTGGCTGGTGAAAAACTCCTGGGGGAAAACCTGGGGAATGGAAGGCTACATCATGATGTCACGCAACAAGCATAACCAGTGTGGAATCGCAACCAGCGCCAGCTATCCTCTGGTTTAATTTACATAAGTCATATAGTTTCCTTTAATTACCATTCAATGGGCCCTTTGTAGCTGGCGATCACATGGTACAAAAACCGCCATACTGGTGAGCAGGTTGCGCACTGGGACATTTGCTCACCAGTATGGCGGTTTTTGTACCATGTGATCGCCAGCCCAAAGGGCCATTATAATCTTCGCTATATGATAAATCCCATACCAAAATTTAATGATGTCCGTGAAACGAGGTAACGAATCCCTGTACAGCTGCCGAATTAATACCTTATTATGCCCTTTTTGTAAGCTTTCTTTTTTCATTGACGCATTTAATGTAACCAAGATAAAATGAAGTTTTATTTTTCTCTTGATGTATAAGGGGTCAGACCGGGGATTGAACGACGTATGAAATGAGTCACCTTAGCGATTTAAGAAACTGTAAATAAAATGTTGTTGATAACAGGCAGATCCAAGAAATCAATCTTGAAGCACATAAACGACTTTCCATCTGACTGCAAGATCTACCACTGCACGGGAACATAAGCCTTTTATAGATAAAGCAATTTTGTTCAATTTAATTCAGTCTCTCTGTTGCACACTTCTGATGTCTAAAGCCCCGTGCAAAAGAACGCAACAACTCCCAAAAATGTAAGGACGTGCAGTGTATTATGGGAAGGATACGACCCAGAAGACTTTGGAAAACTTACAAATTTCCGAGGCCATCTTTCCCATGCTTTCTCCATTGAGACCATATGCGTGGCCCCAACAATGGATTTACGCTTCGACGATCACGGAACAAAAGAAATGTTGGGAGTTGTTGGCTCAAAAGTTTTTCAAGTTTTAAACTTCGTGCAACAACATCCAACAGGGTGTGCAACCGGAACACCCAACAATGTTGGGAGTATTTGGCCAATTGCGTCCGTTTGCACCGGTCTTTACACTAAGAAATGTTTGGTAACTAATTTGTTGTCTGTTTGCGTTAAAATGGCGTCTTTTTTTTGTTTTTTTTTTTGTTTTTGACTTTACAGGTATATAATACAAAAACGTAGAAAAAGATACAACACAGGGCTTACAATACTTGCACAAGTTACTTTAATTACCAACTGCAACGCAAACTATGCTACACTATACTACACTACACTACACTACACTACAACCAAGAATTACTTAACAAATTTAAATAAAAATAGATATAAAAGTATAAATAAGTGTACGGGAATTTTAGAAAACGAAATTTGGATAACAGCTACTATTGTATTCATTGATTAGAGGTTTCCATTTTTTGTCGTGGGAATGGATTTTGTTGCTTTTTCTCGCAATAACGCGTTCGGTTTCAAACGTTTTCTTAAATTTATCGACTAACAATCTTAATTTTAGAGGGCCCTTATTTAACTTACAGCGATAAATAAAAAACTTACTTTCAAGGACAATGTAATTGATTAGAATCCCGAGAGTTATTACGGCTTGTTTTTGCGTCGTTGATAATTCTCTGTGAAAATAGGCATAATTCAAGGAGTCAACTAGAAGCGATCCGATTTCTGGCCAAAAAAACTTGTAAAATTCTACTGTGAGCCCATCGTTTCCAGGAGTTTGATTGTTGTTGAAGGTCAACAAAACCTTGAAGCATTCGGAATAAGTTAACTGGCCCTCACAAATTTCACGCATTGAGTCAGTTTGGAGATGAAAAGAAATTTTCAAGAAAGGGACAAGTTGAATAGTCACTTCGTATTCCTGACTGTTCGTCGTAAAGTTTCGAGTAAAAACTGTAAATTTCATTCGTAATAGTGCTCGGGGCAGTAGTCTCTTCTCCATTTGTTCTAATAAGTTTTCTTATGCAGCTTTTCTTCTTATTACTATTCTCTAAATTCAAGAAATACTTGCTGTTCCTTTCCCCTTGTTCGTACCATGTAGCACGGGATCGGAGGATTGAGCCCCTTACAATGTAGTCATATTCTTTTTCGTACTCCACTTTAGCCGATTCCAGGTTGGCAAGATTTTCTTGCGTTGGTGATTGTGCAATTCTCTCTTCGCATATTTTAAGCCTATTTTCAATTGTTTGGATTTTCCTTCTCCTTTCTTGAGCTTTCAATTTACTAAAAGATATACTTTCCTCGCGAATTTTGTATCTCATCCAATCCCATTTAATTCTCAGATCAACACAGAAATTAATTTCATCGAGCCATATTGGAAAATTTTCACGTAAACGCTGAACAAACAAAGCGTCATCCAAGAGACTGTTATGAATTTACAAAAAGATGGGCCACGCTGCTGATCATCCAGACTATCGATTTTTAATGTTATTGCACTGTGATCCGTTCTTATAGCTGTCACTATGTCGACCTTTTGCTACATCATCCTGTAACGAATCACTAATGAGCCAATAATCAAGGCGTCCCTGGATAATTGAGCTTTTTTGTCTCCAAGTAAATTTCTTTATATCGGGATTACGGATTCTACAGATATCTACTAAATCGTAATTCATCAAAATGTCCTCCATGCACACACTTAACTGAGTCTTTTAACACTGGGTTTTCCCCCGAGCAGTCTAGATCTGGATCCATGGCTACGTTAAAGTCCCCTCCTAATATAATTCTTTTGTCAGAATCATTGAATCCTTCATCGCAGATGAGCTCGGACAATGTTTGGAAGAACATAGTTTGTTGAGTGGTGATATTAGGAGCGTAGATATTTACCAGAAGAAACGGGACATCCTGAATAGTTGTCTCTAAAATGAGGTACCTACCTTCCTTATCAGATCGGATTGATTTTAATTTGAAGTCAAAGGATTTTCGTACAAGAATGGCGACCCCACGACTATGGAAAGAGCCATGAGCAAAATAAATATCTCCAGGCCACTGCTTTTTCCATTGATTTTCAATCTCCTCGGTGCTGTAAGTCTCTTGCAAAAAGCAAATGTCTGAGTTTTGCTTGATTATCCAATTGAAAATTGACTTACGTTTTTCAAACGTACGAATATCCCGAACATTCAGCGAGATAGTTTTAAATTTTAGGTTAAAAT
>OX421447.1:38208336-38220836 GCA_949126865.1 Montipora capitata
TTGTTTTGCATAAAGCGGGTTAACAAAATCTGTACCTTGCTCAGTTCGCATTTTTGAGCATTAAAATAGAATTTTCGGCTGTATGTTTCTGACGGCAAATCGCATATTTTGAGGTCTCTCATCCAGATACCAACCCCGCCATGCAGGGCTTAACTCTAGTGAACTCTTGTCTTGGAAAGCTGTCAGAAGCTCAGAGTACACGCTTAGACTTATGGTGAAAAAGAAGTTGCAAAGGAACTTGAAAATGATCAACATGTCAGCCTTGAAGCCAATGTTTCTCGATTTCGTTTTAATTTCTTCAATATTTCTGGGTTTCCGGTTTAGTACTTTACTGAGCCACATGTCCTATGAGGGGATATTTAGCAAAGATATCTACATGGAACTTTAATGATTTACGATACCAAAACAATATCGTGTACTATTAGAGCTACATATCACGCAAAGACTTACCCGTAGTTGAAATTTACTGTCACTGGGCAATTCGACTTACCTGCTTTTGCATTCCACGGATACGCCCTCATAGGCGTTTTCTTCACTTAAACTCAACAGGACTTATAGCACTTATGCCAATTATAAACAGTATCTTGCCACAATTTAACACAATCCTGTTAATTTTTTAACTCGATTAAAAATTGCTTTTTCCGTTATTTTTCTGACCTCAGTCGTTTATATTCAGTATCAAAGGGTAGGGCTTAAAATAAATAATAGATCTCCGGATTAAAAGATCGGATTTGAAACAGTCACGCTAGACATTTACTGAGGCCAATATAAATAAGTTCTCACGTTAATCTCGTGACCATATAGGTGTCACCATAAAGCATTTTGACGCACTAAAGCAGTCAGTCTTCTTCAGGACGGGTACAAAAATTGTGCTAAATGAAACGTTTTCTGGCTTTTCTGCTGTGGGTCTCAGTGCACACAAGCGGAATCGAGCTGAATCTTGACCAGTACAAGCACCATTGGCAAGAGTGGAAGGCCTTTCATGGCAAATCGTACGGGTCTGAAGCTGAACAAATGATGCGCTTAGAAGTGTGGAAAAAGAATCTGAAGGTAATCAACAACCTCAGTTCTCCTGTCAGCAGGTCACTGGAGCGATCAATCCTGTTTCGAAGGAAATGTATGTGGAGGAGGTGAGAAGATAAAACTCCACATTTTTCTGCCTCCCCCACCCACTCCGCCCGCAACGAAGACGTTTCGAAGAGGTCAGCAGCCATTACATGTACTACATTTCAATGTTACGCATTTTCTGGAACTAAAGAAATAGGTAATCACTTTTCTCAGCGTAATTGCGACACTTATATTCAGCCTTGGGTGCTCATAGAAAACCTGCATTGTTTATGTTTCGCCTGATAAACTCAGAAGATTTGAGATTTACTTTGTCACGCGGGTCACTCGGCGGGTATCACTAAACCAGCTTCCCCTCTGTCCCTGCTGCGCATCAATCCTAGATAAGAACTTTTTTTAAACAACGTGTTTCTTTCCTTTCTTTACAATGTTTCTTTTAACGCTAGCTTTGTTTTCATTTTCCTTAGTTTATTCAAATGTTCAACTCCGAGCGTCATTCACACAATTTGGGTATGAATCAGTTCGGCGACATGACCTTTGATGAATATCGCTTCAATATCCTTAGCTATCGTCATACTATGCTCTTGTTTGGAAAAGAGCATAATGGTTCAACTTTGCTTCCCGCTGGTGGCACAAGTTTTCCCCGATCTGTCGACTGGAGGAGCAAAGGATATGTAACCCGAGTGAAGGACCAAGGTATTTTCATAACAACTTAATTTAGAGGGTCCTGAAGGGGGTAAAATGGGTGGGGAAGTTGGAATTTGATCACCGGAAATGGGATTTTGCCGCTGGTAATGGGAGATAAAATAAGAGTCCTTGATGGGAATGGGATTAGCATTATCATTTATCAGGTATTATTTCTGCTCAAAATTCCTGATATCAAATATTTATTTAGCCTGCGAACGTAGACGTATTTCGGGATAGAGAAACGACCGCCGGAAACACGTCTGCGTTCTCAGGCTAATATTTATTATCTTCGTGCATCTTGAATGATTGTGACATGTTGTGGTTGCTCTATTGTTTCAAAAAAAAAGCTCTTTGTGTGAAAACAAAAAGGGCAACGGTAACACGTCACAGTTATTCAAGATGGCGGGGCCCGGCAAAATTGGATTTTTTCGATCTAAACACTATTTTGGAAAAAAAATAGCCCACTTTCGATATAGTAAAATTCTGTCCTAAACAAAAGGCATCATCTCGAGGGTCTGAGGAATAAATAAAAGGATTTGTATGAGTTTATTTCCCAGAACCTCGAGATGATGTCTATTGTTTTGGACTGAATTTTGATATGTCGAAAGTGAGCTATTGTAGAGCAAATTTAATTGCAAACATTATTTTGTTTGGTACTTGTTTAAAATTTTTTAATCGGAGTGGAGGTTCCCTTAATCTCAACCTTACTATGATTGTAGCTGATTCATGTTTGACTTCGCTTTGTAACGATCCAGTATCAATTCGAGAGTTTTTTTTCGAATTCACCACATCTTGCTTTTCAGGTATCTTGGGTCGATCCTGGCCGTTTAGTGTAACAGGAGCAGTTGAAGGACAACACTTCAAGAAAACAGGAAAACTGGTCTCACTCAGTGAACAGAATCTTGTCGATTGCTCGGGATGTTACATGGACGAAGAGAACCACTTCCTTTATCAAGCAGTCGCTGATTGTGGTTTCGAGTAGTTAACGATTTTCGTCTATAAATAACTGGGCGTAAGAACGGGTTGATGGGTCAGCAACACGGCTGAGGCCACAGGAGACGTACAATCTCGTTCCCAGGGCTTTTCTCCGCTGAGGAACGGGTTTGCGAAAAAAAGCCCTGGGAAAAGCCCTGAGAACGAGGCTGGGGGGGGGGCGTATTGTAACATCTCGTAGCAACGGTTTGTGGCATCAGCCAACGAAATGTTCTTTTGACGCCATGGGACCACTGAAACGGTCAATGAAAACGATACATGTTGCAAGAGACGTCTAGTTTACCACCCATTGCAAAACACTTGTTCCTTTCTTTGCCGTTCTCTTCTCAACAACGACTTGAAAGACAAAGCCAGACCAGGTCACTAGGAGGATGTGTGCAACCGGAAATTTTCTATTTCCGCTCTTGGCTTCCAGGCTCCGGTTGCACAAAGTCCGGACGACTTTAAATAGCGCATGTTACATATAGTGGTGACTTATTCACTTGATAAAGTTATCTGGCCTTTGAAAACTGGGGTTAGGCCGTTTGTACTTATTTATGCAATTTATAATGTAAAGTTAAAGTGTACTTACACTTGACATTTGCAATTTATGCGAAAATTAAGTTAATTGCTGCTATCCAGTCTACACTGACATATAAAAGGAAACGGAGGTTGCACCATTCATAGGCCTGGTAACCTAGTCACAGGTATGTCGTGGCATTCTGGACAGTCGGTCATAATCCACATTGCATGGATTCTCAACCATTTAACGGTGCCTGGAGACATGGCTCTTAAAAAGAAGTTTAATTTAGTTATCTCAGTAATTTTCAGACATTGCAGGAGAAACTGAAACGATTATGGTTACAAACTGAGCTTAGTGAAACAACGCAATTTACTTATCTTGGAAAAAGAAAGGAAAGGAACTTCATTTAAGTGTCTAGTCTTCTTGCGCTGGAGCACTAATTGAGGATACATTAAACTGAAATCAACCAATAAACGCAATCAAATGTTGGTTTTCGATCGAGGAAAGGGAACCCGGAAAAAATCTCTCGGAGCGGAGTTGAGAACCAACAAACTCAACCTACATATGACGCCAAGTCTGGGAATCGAACCCAGGCCACATTGTTGGGAGGCGAGTGCTCTCACCATTTCGCCAGCCCTTCCCCCAACCTTCTTGACGTTCGTGTTCCCAGCAACATCCATCCATCCATCCATCCATCCATCCATCCATCCATCCATCCATCCATCCATCCAAGACTGTTACATTTTAATATGAAGTCTGTTGCTCTAAGACATTCAGCCAATGGAGCATGCATTAGCTCCTTAGTGCTGCCATTTGTTTACGCTTTATTTGTAATAAAGTTAACAGAACTTTGATCGTTTTTTTTTTTAAGTTAATTGTACCTTATGTTGTCTTTTGCTCCCTAGGTACATCATAAGAAACGGAGGGATCGACACAGAGTCTGGGTATCCAGATCCTTGCAATAGGTCTTGCTGTTTTCTTAAGGACAAAGTAGGCGCCACTGTCACTGGTAAATGTGAGGTATTGATGCAAAGTGTGGGGAGCACACAGGTCACACAGTTAAACTTTGAAAATCATAAACTGCACACAACTACCACACCGAAGAATCGTCCACACCTTCCCCATCTTTCATGAAGCCAAAGCGCTTGGCATCTGCTGGCAAAATCCAGTATAAAAGAAAAGTCAGGCAGTCCTCTCACCCTTCCAACTAAATGAAGTTTTAGCTCTCGATTTCCTTACTTTAACTTTGGCTAAAATTATCGGTACTACAAGTTCTCAAAACACATCATAGTAAATGTCATTTCCGCTCTCCTCTTTCCCAGGCATGCATATGCAATGCTGATTTCGCGATTCGAATTTAATTAATTACCCTCACCTCTGATGAGAGGTGGGATGAAATTGAATTGCCTTTCGCAAAAGCAACAGCATAGCTGTGCCGAAAAAAAAAACGCTAACAAGCACTGTTGTCTTCAGAAACAATTTATATTTATCTGTTAGGTTACGTAGACCTACAGCGAGGAAGCGAACTTGCCTTGCATTGCGCCGTAGCCACAGTTGGCCCAATTGCTATTGCCATTGACGCAGGGCAGCCATCATTTCAGTTTTACCGGAGCGGAGTCTATGATGACCCGTAAGTGCTTATTAAATTGTATTTTTAACTGCATCGATCGATACGATGACGTGATTCCCGCCATCTCAGGTTTCTATTACCAACTTAACAAAAGAAGATTTCCTAATGCGGCGTGTCTGTTCAGTGATGGATCACAAATGACGTCAAAATGCAGAAAGAACAATAAAAACTGGAAATCTATATGCTATGCTATTAGTGGACAGTGATAACTTCAAAAACCAGGGTTCAAACTGCAACCAGGTTGACAACCACTTCGCACACTTTTTGAACTACACTTCAAGTCTCTCCACTGAAGCCACAGCAGCCTCAAACTACCTTTGAATGATGACTTCATACTGTGCAAATTGTCCAGCTACGTGCGAGTATCACTTCTCTCATTTGTCTACAACCCGCACTTCAAATAGAGCGAGTTTCAATCGAGTGTCGTAAAACCAAAACCAAAGTAATTACTTTGGCCAATCAAAAAGTACGGAGACAATCCGGTAAACCAATCAAAACTCGAAGTAATTACACGTAGCCGACACAAAGCGCGGGAAGATGTGCACGCGCGAGCCACGATTGGTTTTGGTTTCACTTCTGATTGGTTGAAAAAGTGAGGCGAGAACTTTGAACCAATCATTGAGTGAAGTAATGCAAAACCAAAGCAATAATTACTTTCGACACTCAATTGAAAACCGCTCTATACATTCATTTCATTCATACTTAATTCAGGTTATCATATCAATGTGAAATGCTATGACCACTTTTATTCCGTCGTTTCCTTTTCTTATGTGTTCTTTCATCTTTAATTGCAGAGACTGTAGCAGCACAGAACTGGATCACGCGGTTCTTGTCGTTGGCTACGGTATCTACCAAGGCAAGGACTACTGGCTAGTGAAGAATTCCTGGGGAACAAGTTGGGGAATGGAGGGTTACATCATGATGTCACGGAACAAGAACAATCAGTGTGGAATTGCTTCAAGCGCCAGCTATCCACTTGTTTGATGCAATTGTCTTGTACTAACGCAAATGAATTTTGTCTCAAAAGATACTTCTAATTTGTAGCCACTGTACCAGACTTCATTCGATTGTTGTCTTACCCAAAGCCGCCCCTCCCCCCCCCCCGCAATGATAAAATCACGTGACAATGTCTATGATGGGAGCAGGGGTGGTGCAGTGTTGAGAGCACTCGCCTCCCACCAATGTAGCCCGGGTTCAATTCCTGCTCCCGGCGTCATATGTAGGTTGAGTTTGTTGTTGGTTCTCTCCTTGCTCCGAGAGGTTTTTCTCCGGTTTTCCCCTCTCCTCAAAAACCAACACTTCCAAATTCCAATTCGATCCGCAATGCACGGACACATGTTGAACGAGCTCCTAAGCGCTCTTGAGGTGTTCCGTGGGTAAATAAATTCCATTTCCATTTCCATTTGATGCGTTGAACATTGAACCGGCAAACTTGCATGCAAGGAAGATTCCTGTTTTGAGCGCACATAGATTCAAAGTTAGATTATTCTTTTCAATAACCTAATATAAACAACGATTGCTGTACATATCATCACATCATCACATAACATGACCCCTGCAGGACGACGATATTTAATTTTGAGGGCTGAAAAAGGCCACGCCCTTCTTTCATTCCTTTAAATTAATTGAACTTTGCTGGTATAAGTGGCACTCTGGTAATCTTCATTCCCGTTTTCAGTCAATTTGTTTGAATAAACCCACATAAATTCCTCTACTACGAATTAAATGGGGTGTCCGAGTTTCTCGGGGCTCTGTACTTGGCTCATCGCTATTTCTTGTTCTATTTCTTTCATTCCTTTCACCCCAATCCCCGCCCATGTTAAATTCTATATCGCGCGGGCTGTAGTACGCCTAGCTAATAAGACACCTGGGGCCCGTTTCTCGAAAGTCCCGAAAAGCCATTTGCGACTGCCAACCACTTGTTTTGGAAAGCTGATCTTTTAACCTGTTTTTAAGCTAACTAAAAGAAACTCGTCTGTGAAGTTTGACGACTTAAATCCTCTCCATTCTTGCGATTCAGAGGGAATTGTGACACCCGAAAATGACCCGTAAAATTTCGGGACTTTCGACAAACGGTACCCTGCACTGCAGGTTGCTATCATCCTTTCTGCTGACGACACTAACATTTCATGTAAACATAAGAATATCGCTGAACTAATAAAATTGTGAAGTAAGAACTTTCCAGCGTGGGTTCCTTATTCAAAGCTAACTTACTCTACATCCCGACCAGATTAAGCATATTAAGTATATAGGGGTCCAGACTGGGGGCCCACGTATTGTACCGTTCCGTCAGGGAACAAACTCTGGCTATCAATCCCAAAACAACTTACACCTCTTCTGCCACAAATGATCCTTTTCCTTTTCTTTCCCAAAGTTAAAAGTTGCAGTTGTGATCTCGATCCTGTTCCTGCACCTGTAATTGAAGCCCCGTTCGTCTGTGTTGACACCCGTTATCACTGAAGTTGTCAATCGTTCTCTGGTTACTGGCTGTGTACCTCAGTGCCTCAAAAGTGCTCGGATTAGACCGTTGCTTAAGAAAAGTAATCTAGACTCTGAAAACTTCAAGAACTTTAGACCAGAGTCTAACCTTCCGTTTATTTGTAAAGTAATTGATTAAACTGTCTGCTTTCAGCTTGTCAATTACGGAAACTAATAACCTGGGTAAAAGCTATCAATCGGCTCATAAGGTTGTTCATGGTACGGAAACAGCCCTGCTTAGAGGTCATGATGATATTTTGAGAGCGATTGATGACAACAGATCCGTTACCTTATTATTACTTGACCTCTCGGCTGCCTCTGATCTAGTCGACCATGGAATTTACTACGTCGTCTTGAATTCCACTTTGGTATTAAGGGCAGTGCTTTATCGTGGCTTCAATCTTACCTCAGGGATCGTCGTCAGTTTGAGTCTGTCCGTAATGAATCTTCATTTTGTTATTCCCTGCATTATGGCGTACCACAAGGGTCAGTTTTCGGGCCCATATGGCCTCTATCTTTAGTACACCTCACCTTTGGATTTTGTACACTATCTTTACGATTAAGAGATCTTATCAGTCTTATTATTAAGTAGTTTTTATTACACGAGAAACGCCATCAAGAACTTTTGTAAGCAAAAGAGGTTTTGTTGTTCCAATTAAATCAGTTTTCGACAACATGTAGTACCATTTCTATGCGGACGATTCGCAAAGATACGTGTCGTTTGACTCGAACCTACCTGGACAATTGACTACCACCAGATTAGAAGCTTCCATCAGTGACGTTAGTAATTGGATGTCCTCAAATTGACTGACACTAATTATGATAAGACAGAATTCCTCGTTTTCGTCTCCCATTTCCGTCCTTGGCCATTGCTTTCCCGGCCCCCATTCTGATTGGCAATGATTCTTTCAGTCCCTCAAATTCTGCCAGGAACATCGGTGTGTTTTTTGATAAACATATGCACTATGAAGCTTAAGTTAGTGCTATCTGTAAAGCTTCTTTATTCCATCTGCGCAATATATCTCGCAAAAGGAAATACCTTTCTACTGAAAGCATCGAGACGCTGGTTCACGCTTCCATCACCTGCAAGTTGGACAACTGCAATTCACTCCTTATTGCATACCGAAGTATCTTATTTAAAGGTTCCATATCTGGTACAAAACTGCGTTGCAAGGCTGTTATTTAGCAAAAGAAAGTTTGAGCATATTACACCTCAACTTTACTGACTTCTCTTCATCTTTCTTTTCTCTATTCTCGATCCACGGACAACTCATCTCCAAGACTACTACTTCCTTACTTTTATGGTTCACTATCTTTGCATCGATTCTGTTAGCTTGCAATTCATGGTTCTCCCCATAAGTTGGTATGTCCCACAATGCTTGGATATCCTCCGAGAAGTATTCTGTTTAGGCTTGATTGGTGAATACCATGTAGGAAGACTTTCGACCAGTTGTAACTCTCGTAGCAGCTCAAAATATAACACTTTCAGCGCATTATTCTGTCTTGCCAAATACTTGTTTTGGGCAAGGGCTGAGCATCCCGATAGCACGTGAGCTACACTTTCCGGTGCCTTATTACACATACGACAGGACATTTTACTTGACTGTGATATCTTAATCTTCTTAACTTGGTATAACTTCGTTTGTAGGAGCTGTTCGTATAACTCATACATACCGGCTACAACATACGTTGGGCATGACGTCCATTCGCTTAGCCAGAAGAAGCAGTTCTTAGTGCTCATGCTATCATCATTCCATCTTGCTGTATGCAGCTTTCCCCTGCCATGCTTCATCACGTACTGTCTTCAACAACTGTTCTTCGTACTTTGATCTCAGCAGTTGCTTTGCCTTTGTTTGCCATCACCTCCTTGTCCATCAGATTCACATACCGTTGGTTCCGGGTTGGCAAGCCTCAGCGTCAGTCCAAGTTCTTTACTATACCTCAGGGCCTCTGCAATCATTGACTGATATCCCAAAACTATTATTATTATTATGATCGTTATCGTTATCGTTATCATTATCGTTATCGTTATCGTTATCGTTATTGTAATTGTAATTGTAATTGTTATTATTATTATTATTATTATTATTATTATTATTATTATTATTACTGCCACAGTGAGTGAGCCTGAAGCGAACGAACGAGGCAGCCAAAACACATTTTTCTTCGAAAAGCGAGGGATTGTGGTCAAAGGTGCAAGGAATTGTGGTTATGCGCGGATGGAAGAATTAAGATGCGCGGTATGATTTCGCTTCTCGTATCGTGTACACTCTCACGCAACAAGAAAATAAATTCGAAATCGTTAAATGAAAAAGGCCAAAAACTTGGAATGTTGTAGGAAACAAGTCTTTAAATCGCCTCTCCAATTCTCAGGTCTATGCAGTACATCGTTTCTCAGTTATTTGTCGAAGCGTTTAACGAAACTTTACCATCGGAGTTTCTTGGTCCACCAATATGGCGGCCGGTAATCAACGAAAACATCTGGAGTTCACTTTGCGATGAAAGTGCTTACTTCTCGCTCATGAGATAAAATACATGCGCATGAACACATCTACTGTTGTACTTGAAAGGCTCAAACTGCTCTGATTCATAGGGATATAAATTTTTTTTCCAACCTTGAAATAGATTTGTATCGTGATGTCACGCAAGGTGACAATTCGGAAATTCAAATGCTGTGCTTTCGAAACGGAAGACGTCACGGAACCTCCTTTGGATAAAAATTCAGAAGACCTTGCGATTTGATGACGTCACTGTGTCTAGAGGGGGGTCCAGAAGGAGGTCTAGTTGAGGATTCACCCCTTACACCCCACCTCCGGATTAGTCACCCCGTCGACGAACTAAAAGGCGAGAGAGAGACTGCTCGTGGTTTAGCTTAGAACTTTCACGTAGTTCACATAGTTGCACTCGTCCTCCAATCTAAAGTTCGCTTCCGGAAACTCGGTGAACAATTAGGATGTGCCTCTCATGGTTTAAGCCGATGTTATCATTATTCGCCCCGCACTGATACTAATTTACACTGACTGAATAATGTACAACTTAATGCAATATGCGTGTCCAGGGCCTTGTTTGCAGTCGCGCCTTCAGATTGACACTGAATGAGAGCGTATGTACACTCGGGCCTGAAATGAATGAATTAAATAATGTTACACAAAAATGTTGGCAGTGAGAAACTCTGCCTTTATTGACCAATAAACAGACTAGTTTTTACCGTTTAGTTAAGAGCGTTGTTCGTAACTTGGACAGAATAAAATGGAACAGAAATGCCACCTTCCCCCTTAATCAAAGATGAAGCCCCGCGAAGGCCATAACGCGCCATGTTTGGGGAGAGGGGTGGTCTCAATTTTCCATTTAATCTGTTCAAGATTGTAGTTACTAGTTTCTCTAAAAGTTTTACACACAATTTTGTTTAATTTTTTTAACCGTCACTTCTAAAGATGTATGTTGTATCATACGAAACGCCAAGTTCAAATGCATTACTACATGTTTATCATCGCAGTTTGTTTTTTGTATATGTACCACCTTCATATATGCTTATGTTAAAATTAGACTGTTCCAGGATCCCAGATAGTCGGGAAAGAGAAAAATATCTCTCCCTCAATTGAAAGATTATTCTTAATTGTCAATTTCTTCCAAGTCAAGTATTATCGTTCATTTTGGACACTGAAGGCTTGATATTGATCAATTGAAATGAACATATAACTTTTAAAAGCCAAGCTGGACTCGCAGCACTCGAACCTAGGAACGTTTGATTAATATCCGCTTAAAAGCCTGAAAAATTCAGGACTTCAACAGGGTTTGAACCCGTGACCTCGCGATACCGGTGCGACGCTCTAACCAACTGAGCTATGAAGCCGCTGACGCTGGAAGCTGGTCATTTGTGGGTTCTAATTTTCCTGTGAGTAAAGAATAAATTGCTAATCACTGCGTCCATAACTGCGAGGATCATAGTTTTATTTGATTTCATATCCGCAGTTCAGTATATCATTCATTTCATATATCATTTCGTTCATTGATTCATTATTCACTGAAAAATTAGAATCCACAAATGACCAGCTCCAGTTGGTTAGAGTATCCCACCGGAATCGCGAGTTCACAGCTTCAAACCCCGTTGTAGAGTCCTGAAATTTTGAGTCTTCTCTTCGCAATTGCGTCCATAACTGCGAGGGTCATAGCTTCAGTTTTGCGTTCTTTGTCACGCAGATGTCACGCAGGTACTCACTCCATCGCCTGCCGCGCAAATTCAGGAGGCCTGGGAGCAAGAGCGGAAGCATGAGAACGGAAGCAAAAGATGGCGCTTGAAGGGCAAGTCAGTTATCTGTCAACTGAATACCCCGGGGTTTTGCAAAGACCACGGACTCCAAGGCGAACTCCGGGACTCAGAATAAACCAAGAAGACGAAGAGGAAATCAACGATGGAAGGACATCGCCAAATCTGGGAATGAGAGCTCCAATCATTGGTTACGAAGTGGTCGATGAACGCCAGAAATTTACGGTACGTTCGTTTGCGTTTTTTGTGTGGATTTCTTGAGGTTTAATACGAATACTTCGTCCCCCATCAAGTCTTTGATTTCGTAAAATGATATTCAATGCTAGGCTTGTGAGAAGAATTTGGAGAAAGAGCGATTTATCTTGAAGCACTAGTTGCTTGTAAAATGAAAGGATAATTATGTTTATGTATATAAGGCGCGTGACCTAATAAACATCTTTGTCTTGCAAGTTAAGAACTGTACGTCTTAATTTGCACCTTGCGGGGTCATTTGCACGCAGTACGTTTGCAATCATTCGGGCCGAATTAACTTTACAGAGGTATGGTTACTCAACAATATTTGATAGATATGATTGAAACTGAAAAAATTGTTTCAGCAGAGATCAAAGAGTATAGAGGCATTGTATGAACTTTTGCAAATTCACAATTAAAAGAAACGGAAATCCTTAGCCGTAATCCGAGACGATTTTGACTAGATGTAGTTCATGTTTCCCCAGGCACTTCGACAATGTCAAGTAATCGTTCAAGTTTCGGTGCTTTCCTTTAACGTTTTCGTGAATATTAATTGACGTCATTACGACCATTACATAATATGACGATTTTAATGCATCTTGTAATTCAATTAAAAGTGATGTTTTCTCTAATGTAAAGCTAATATT
>OX421447.1:38223336-38240836 GCA_949126865.1 Montipora capitata
TGCCTCTTTAGATTTTTTCACCAAAAAATGCCGTCACAACATTCACAAACTTAAATTCAATCGTAACACTAAATTTTCCAACCTTTCCTCGGAAGAGTGGGCGGCGCTTAAAATCTTAGTCAACGCAACGACATAGTTGTCAAATCGGCCGACAAAGGCGGCGCGGAAGTTGTTTGGCGGTCCGACCTTTACCAAAAAGAAGCTTTGCGGCAACTTTCGGATACCTCGTTTTATGCCAAAATCCCTAAAGATCTCACTTTCGAAAATCAAAAACTTGTCAAAGACACCATTCAAAATCTTATAGTTAATCAAGAATTACCGGAAAATGCCACTAATCTCATCATCAACACCCCTAGAACTTCGTGCATTTACTTCTTGCCTAAAATTCACAAACCCAACACCCCAGGTCGCCCTATCGTTTCTGCCTGCAGTTGCCCCACCGAACTCATTTCTAGCTACTTAGACAGGATTATGACGCCTATCGTCAAATCTTTGCCATCATACATTAAAGACAGTACACACGCACTACAAATTTTCCGCGATTTCAATTTCTCCGGCCAAGACAAACTTATTTTCACCATGGACATTACATCTCTGTACACAGTCATTCCTAATAGCGAAGGTCTTCAAGCACTTAAACACTTTTTCGATCAACGCACTGTCAAAGAACCTAGCTCGGAAACGCTCCTCCGCCTTGCCGAACTAGTTTTAACGCTTAACTGTTTTTCATTCGCCGGCAACTATTACAAACAAATTAATGGCGTAGCGATGGGCACAAGAATGGGACCTAGCTATGCCAATCTTTTTGTAGGATATGTTGAACACCAATTTTTTAATCAGTACAACGGCCCCAAACCTGAACTATACGGCCGCTACATCGACGACTGCATCGGCGCTATTTCATCCAGCAGAGAAGAACTCGATCAATTTATAACCTCCGTCAACTCTTTTCATCCGGCTCTTAAATATACCTGGGAAATTTCGGAAACTTCATTGGCTTTCCTAGATATCAAAGTTTCTATTAGAGGCAACGTGCTATGTACTAGTGTGCACTACAAACCTACTGATTCACACAGTTATTTGTTGTATTCATCGTCACATCCATCACATGTCAAGAACTCCATTCCTTATTCTCAATTTCTTAGACTTCGACGTCTATGTAGTGATGACTCCGATTTTTCCAGCAAATCAGAGGAGATGTGCCAGTTCTTCGAAAAACGTGGCTATCCTGTCTCTGTGGTCAAAGCGGGCCATCATCGCGCCCAACAATTTGATCGACAGTCATCACTACAAACGTCACAAAAAGATAAGAATGACAGAATTCCATTCACCCTCACTTTCCATCCTCATAATCACGCAGTCAAAAGCATCATTCTTAGTAATTTTAAATTACTCCAAAATGATCCCGAGACTGGTAGAATCTTTTCGCAACCTCCACTTATTTCATTCAAACGCGACAAAAACGTAGGCAACTTTTTAGTTAGAAGCGTGCTCAAAACTAACGAGCAACCCGGCACTTTCAAATGCGCACGCTCACGATGCAAAACTTGTCTTTTCATTGTTAACACTAGCAAGATATCGGGACCTAAGCGATCTGTTAAGATCACCTATCGTTTCACATGTACCTCCGCAAATGTCATTTATTGCATAACCTGTACGTTATGCAATAAATTATACATTGGTGAGACAGGTAGACAACTAGGTGACCGATTCCGCGAACACCTTCGCGATGTTGAGAAGAATGACAAGGATGCATCTAAGCCAGTCGCTCGCCATTTTAATCTGCCTAACCACTCCAAAAAACACATGGCTATCTGCGGCCTTTCCCTACATCTAGGTACCACGGAAAGCCGCAAGAATCTGGAACAAAAATTCATCTTTCAAATCGGCACCCCTAATCCTCACGGTATTAACGAACGCTTTTCATTTAACTAATATATTCCTATTTTTCACGTTGCCATGTTACCACCAATAGCGTAGCTCCTACTCTACTATAAAAACTACACGTAACCCATAATCCCTTGATTCGCTCTGACGAAGGGCTAACGCTCGAAACGTCAGCTTTTAGAATCTCTGTACGGTGGCCAATTTACATTATCAACTCCGTTGATAAAACCAAATTTTTGTATACTACTTCCCCACCGACGCAGCACCACAGTTTCTTTAGAAACTACTCCTTCAAACAGGAAATGGTTTGCTCAGGATTAGGCTTTATTTAAGAGTCCTTTCAGTTTATGTCGTTTTCTTTTTCATCTATCTTCCCACATTTGCAGAACAGGAGCATAGTTTTTTAGGTCTAGTTAAAGGAGATTGCTTGAGCATAATCTAAATACCTTGTTATAATTGTGCATTTTAAAACTGTTGGGACTCTGGAGTTCAACTTTCAACAGGTTTCCTATTCATTGGGACAAGAATGTTTGACACAGTTGGTAGCCTCAAAGCCTGTCAAAAAATAGAAACCATTGTAGTAGACTGGTCAATACAACACTGGGTGTGACCACATTAACTTGTTGTGCTGAAAGATCACCAGCAGATCTTGACCTGTCAAATTGAAATTCTTACTTTACTGCCCAGATGCAATGAGATGCCTGCCCCTTAAAGGGCATCTCTCTCAAAAAGATGACGAGGATGAAGCGCCGCCTCCTTTTGTCTGTTGGCTTTAAAAAGTAGCACATTAGCTTTGCGTAGCAAGCATTTCTGTTTGATTTCAGAGGGCAAAGAATGACTTAGGAACAAGATTCCAGTCCTAACAATAAATAACAATACATGTACATGTATTGGCTCATGAACCTTGATAACATCCCAACCGGTGGTCCAGCATCTTAAATAGTGAAGTCACAGGTTCTAGTCCTAGGGACATTCAGAATTTTTCCAGAGTACTGTATTCCAAATTCAACATCGAAAAAATTAATACATCTCTTCGTCAATTTATCAAGGTTAAAATAAAATTATACAAATTTTCTTCAGTAACACACTTGCAAGAATGCCAACAAATTTTAATAATAGCAGTAAAGTAGGATCATATTATTGTCATCTCTATAGTATTATTAACTTTTGTTAACTTAAGTTTTGATCTCCTTTCCTCGTCCCCCTCCCCTCCCCTCCCTTTCTCTTTGCTCTTATCCCCATCTTTGGCAAGACGAAAACATTGAAAATCCAGTTCCCCGGCCTCTCTGTACCCTGAAACCATTCAGAAACATCATATATGCAGGGTTTAACATGTTCATTCATGAACACATTTTCATTCAAGAGATAATTTCATAAGATTATTATTAATTTTTATCAATAGATTAATTGCATTCTACAAAGGAGAATACAGTTAATAATCCTGGGTGTCCTGTGATTTCAAGGGTAACCTTCTTTGAGATTTTTTCGTCTGCATTTCCTGCGCCATTTTGAATGACGTCATACATCAGACGTGCAAAGACTATCGTGCACCTCGTGGTTTTCATAGTACAGTCAAACCTCTATTAAGTGGTCACCCTCGAGAAATAGCCAGGTAACTGCTTAATGGAGGTTTTGTAAAATTAAACCCATTATTGATTGGGTACTCTGTGAGAATTGCAGGGTATCATGGGATAGTCTGTTCGGGGCTGAATGTTTTTTTTTTTCACGGTGTGTTGGTGTGAGTGAGTGGAACAAAGTTGAGTTTTTCATGGTAGCAGTGCAATCAATTTGACTTTTAGCTCTTTCGAATACGTGCTAACTGAGGATTTGATTACTACGACAAGATGGCTGCTTCCACTTCAAGGAATCCGCCAATATTTGGACTGCGAGTTTCGTGTGAGACTTGGAAAAATGAGTTGGAAATTTGGTGCTGAATGACAGATGTAGACAAAAAGTAACAGGCACTTGTAGTTATTTTATCATTGCACGGACAGGCACAAGCTAAAGCAGTCGAAATCGATGTGGAAATATTGAGCATGAAAAATGGATGGCAAACTCTTATTGGCAAATAGGACAAGATATTTCTTTGGGATTCTGTCGATGTAGCGTATGAAAATTACACCAAATTTGACACATATCACAGAGAAGAAGGACAAGACATGTCCAGCTTTATCATCGAGTTTGAAAGGAGGTATGATCTTTGCAAAAGTCAGATATGTCATTGCCTGATGCTGTTTTAAGTTTCAAACTCCTCAACAGTGCTGGTCTATCAGAAACAGATAGACAATTGGCTTTAACTGCAGCTAAGGATTTAAAGTTTCTCTCAATGAAATCTGCACTTAACTTAGGCGAATCTTTTGAGGTTCATCACATTCAGACAGTCTTGTGGGTGGCAGTGGTATCACAGTTTCTAAAGCAGGAAAGTGTGTGCCATACAAAGTCTGGCAGTCCACATCATAGATCAACTGGCAGATCTGGTTTTAACTGTGGTTCTAGTGGTGAAAAAGGGCAGAAAGTGAAGAATACACAAAAGGGGACAAATCCATTGGACAGATATGGGATACAGGCTGTACATACAACATATGCAATATGTGGATCTGTTTTTCACTGGGTAAAGGACTGCCCCCACAAGGAAGATGTTCATGAGGCTGTTTGTGAAAACCAAGAAGAAACCAGGGATTGTACCATAACTTTGCTTGTACATGTAAGAGCTGTGGATCCCAGTGAACTACTCATGTGTGAAGCCTTTTCTACTGCAGTTGCTGACATTGCTTGTACTAAAACAGTCTGTGGCCAACAATGATTGAACAACTACATTGATCTTGGAGATAATGATCAGAAATTGCAAGTTAAAAGAAAACCCAGTGATCATATCTTCAGATTTGGAGATGGTCAGCAGGTTTAATCTGAACAACAAGTTACCATCCCAGCTATACTGGTATGTCCAATTGGTGGTGCAAAGTGCACCATTGAAACTGATGTTGTGGAAAGTAAGCTGCCTCTTTTGCTGCACAAGAATTCCTTAAAGAAGGCTGAAACTGTGTTAGAACAGTGACTTTGCAAAAATGTTTGGTCAGCCAGTGCAACTGTTTCAAACATCTTCAGGCCATTATTGTGTTAACCCATTGATCCCCAGGGGATCCCCATTGACGAGTAAAATAGTCTGGCATTAGACACAGTAAAATACTGGTTTGGTTTGGGGTTAATTTACTAAATAATGAAAGGGAGTCACATTTTTTTTGGCAAACCAGGTTTCAAGAACTCAAGATGTGGACACATCATTTCAAACACAGTTGTACACTGAACAGGAAGCCCTTCAATCAGAAGTCCTTCAGGTGATTGAACTCAACGACAAGGACAAACAAAGGAAGGAACTAGTTAAAATTCAAAAACACTTTGGACATGCTACTGCAGACAAACTACTGTAACAAAGCTCTTGGTGAATGCAGGGGTGAGAGATTCAGAGCTATTTGAAATGCTGAGGCAAGTGGTTAACAACTGTGAAACCTTTGCATTACACAAGAAGACACCTCCAAAGCCAGCAGTTGGGCTTCCACTGTAGATTTACATGAGTGGTACATGTAGATTTACATTATAGATGAGTTCACCAGATTCAGTGCAGGTGCTACATGTATTGTCAAGAGAAAGGTGCCAAATGTCTTTGTCCAAGAGATATTTGGGTGTCCAAAGTCCTTGTTTAGTGATAACGTTGGTGAATTCAATAACAGTGAGACAACAGACGTGTGTGAAAATATGAACATTGAGGTCATCACAACTGCTGCATATGCACCATTAATTTAGTAATGGTCTTTTGGGGAAACACAATCATTTTTTAACCAACATCCTGCTGAAAGTCAAACATGAGAAGAAATGCAGCTGGGAGGCTACCTAAGCAGAAACAGGCATAAGCCAAAAAGAACCTTTGCCAAGTGCTGGAACATGTACATGTACATGAACTGTACAATGTAGATGTAGATGTAGACGGTAATCGCCTCTTTCAAGTGTTAATGAAGCCTTGTCTCAAACGAGCTTGTCGTTTCCAGATATGGAATGTGGATTTCAGTCTTTACTGAAACAACAGAGCCAGATATTCTCGGTATAAAGAGGCGAAAATGGGTAAGTTGCAGAGAAAAGAAACCAAAATTCACGAAATTCAGGCTAGTGTACAAAGTCCAGAGATGCTTGGGAACTCAGACCTCAGTACCTTAGGACAAGTGCTTTTGGAAATCCACTCGTCTGCGATACGAGAGTACTTGTCTCGGACGGGCGGATGAGCGTAAGTTTTTTGCCCTGCAAGAGGCCAGACAATAAAGAATGAAAGGGAGCTGGCAGATTTATTGGTCAAGATGGTAAGATCATTGTCAGACATGGTGGAGTTGTGGTCAGAGTACATGTACATGTGTGCAGGTTGCAAAAATCTGGTGAGGGGCAGGATGCTTTGAGAAACATTTAATTTAGTGAACCTCCTGGAGCCCAGCAAAAATCCAATGGTGAGCCAGAGACAGAAAGCCAAATTAATGTGGACTCGGAACTTGATGATACATGTAATGTTGATATAGGAGCAAAGGTTCGTCCACATTCCACACCAAACATAGAAGTGCAAGTTCAAGAGTCAAAAGTAAAAAGTAAAGCAACCATATTTAATGTCGATAACTTGTAACTGTAATTCAACTGTAATTCTCATTTTATTCCCCCTTGCTATCAGTGCTCCGTTTTATGGGTATTTAAAGCTACACTGTATGTACTTAAGCTACACAGAATGGAAAGAAGTCGAAACAAGGATGTGAGATCCAGGAATCGAACTCAGGACCTCTTGCACCAAGGATTCAAATGCAGACGCGGTCAAAGAAAAATTACTGATGACGTGGAAGCAGGACAAACAGTTGAACTAGTATCTGGATGGGAGACCATCAAGATATGCCTATTGTAGACATCATATGCATCATAGTGCCTTTTTTCAATTGGAATACTCATATTTAGCGGAATATTGACCATTCATAACATTAGGAGACTTAAATCTACATGTAGGTGTAATCATTTATTATCAAGTGCATTCGCTGGGAAAACATTATTTATCAGAGGCTTCAAAGTTTCAGCATACAGTACTGTGCAAAAGTAATGCAAACAAAATTTGACGAAATTCGTTCTTTGTTCACTGTGAATTTTCGGGGAAGTTCGTGAACATTTCAGAACGAAAATGCAGCGTGTTTTTCGGTAGAACGAAACGTGAGGGTGACGTATTTTCGTTAATGGTAACGAAAATTCAGGCGTACGATTATTCAAACTAACGAAAATACAGATTCTAGTAGCGTAAATTCGATCTAGCGAAATTTCATGACTAGAGTTAAATGAAAAGTGTGACATTAACAACAATATTACAATGAACGCGACAACTAAACGCTCATCCTGAATCCGCTGTGTGAACTGCAAACAGTATCGAATGCTTGGCTGTGACAAGCGTTATTTTGTTTACAGTGTTCAGTGTAAATCCAATACAGTCAGCGGGTATTCTTTTTTTTGAAAACTTTATATTAATTTTATTTCAGTGGCTTGAAATGTTAGTAAAGTTTCAAACTTGGGTATACAGATTGAGAATAACGGCTTCTTTCAAGAAAACAATTCCAGATAAGCCAGTGCCAGTGGAAAATGACTCGCGGCGGTTGAATAGAGATCACATGTACATGTACATGTACCACTCCTGTTTTGTTAGATCTTTATTGGCTCCCAATTCATTATCGTATATTTTTGTGGTTGTTCTTCTACTTACATGCAATCTTTTATTTGTTTATTTATTTCTTAGTCACTTTTTATTTCTGAGGACAGTAATATTATCATAATATTGCAAGTATCATTTAAGTTGCCGTGTAGCACTTTTATTTTAAGGGGTTTAATTTTTGCGGATAGTACCTGATCTGCAACAATAAGTTCCAGCAGAAAAAAAACACCAGCAAAATTAAAAACCACAAAAATTTACTTCCATTAATATAATTAAAAATGGCTTTCAATGCACTTGTGTTACTATCTCATACATTGGGAAAAAAATATCGTACATTTTGATATTTGCATTGAGAAAAATCAATCAGAGCTTCAATCTTGGACAGAATAAAATGGAACAGAAATGCCCCCTCTCCCCCAAATCAAGGATGAAGGTGCGTGAAGGCCAAAACGCGCCATTTTCCCATCACTGATTTTTGGGGGAGGGGTGGTCTCAATGTTCCATTTAATTTGTCCAAGATTGTCTATAGAGGCTATGATGTCACAAATTCAAGATTTGGTCAATTAAGAGGTCATATGTCAACACATTAATCATCCAAAACCACTGGCCTCTGACGCAGTCACGCTCGTCGCTAGTGTTGCTATGTTGAGATACTTCATGGAAGATATTTTAAGAGAAGCGGAGCGTATAAAAAAGCCAAACCTAAAATGAAAATTTGCCAGTACGATCAAGAATAAGGGTATAACTCTACGTAGAATTGACTAAAAAATTGCCATCGAGAAAAAGAATACCAGAGGAAACAAAAGTAAGAGTTAGAGTTCTCAAGCCCACTACTGATCTTACTCTGGAAGCATTTCTGGGGAGTTAATCGATAAAACTATAGGGTCTATGTAGGGTCGCATCGCTGAGATTAAACGAAGCAATGGCAAAAGACTCAAGCATTAAAGTAGCGCTTTTAAAGCTTTGTAGAGCACTTGAATGGTTTTACATGACATTAAAACGTTTAAGGCACGATTCACGAGACTTTTTATACGATTAACGTCTGTTTTGAGACACTTTTCAACGGTTAAGCACGGTTAACAAGCAATGAAAAAAAGTGTCAATCTGTTCTGTCACCTTTCTGGCCAGACGACAAAATCTTGAAAAATCGACAAAATTCGTTACTGATAGCCTGCAAATCGTGCCCATCAACACTTTTGTGAACGTAAATCATGCTCTATTTTTCAGCGTGGAAAAATCAGAAGATAGATCAGGTAAATATCGCCAACAAATTTAAGGGAGCGCAAATGCAGTTCTTAAAAATTCAACAAGTTTGCGTATTCGGTATGGTTAGCGCACGGATGCAAAGTCTAAAGCGTAGAATGTGGGTAGGTTGGATAGTTGGATGGGGTAGATAATCTGTGGTAGAAGGTTCGAATCCTCCTTACATGCGATTTCTTTCTTTTTCTTTTTCTTTTTTTTTTTTCCAATAGTTTTATTCCCTTTTTTGTTTGCAATTTATGTTAACGTGAAATGCCGCTTGCATTTAGTTTTTTTTCAGTGTCGCCTTGCTCAGTTTATTTTTTGAATGGGAGATGTGCTCTCGGATGATGTAACTTTTGAGCGAACGAGAGCAGATTTCGTGTCGTGATTACCCCATATACTACTGGTAACGCCAAGCAGGGGCTCATAGACAATCTTGGACTGAATAAAATGGAACAGAAATGCCCCCTCTCCCCCAAATCAAGGATGAAGGTGCGTGAAGGCCAAAACGCGCCATTTTCCCATCACTGATTTTTGGGGGAGGGGTGGTCTCAATGTTCCATTTAATTTGTCCAAGATTGTTGCTACAAACAAAACATCTCTCTGAGGCACAAGAAACAAACTCAAAGCAGAAAGGTCATGTTTAACTTGCTCAAACGGGTCATTTTCTAAGGCCTCCAGGATGCCACATCTCTTCCACCCATTCTCGATGATTGAGGGCTTTTTTTATCCAAAATAGTAATAAACGTTGAAGAAAAACCGCAAAAAGTAGTTCCCAGCAGAAATTTCAGTCAATCCAAGCGGCAAAACTTTGTTCCTGCAAACCTCAAAAAATCTCCAACCCACAACATAAAAGTCTTGCAAAAATTTCATGCTACATGGTAGTATCTTTTAACCTTGTTAAGCACTATGAGCTGTTAGGATATGAGCGCTATATCAGTATGATTATTATTGTAATTACTATTATTATTATCATTATCATTATCATTATTATTTACGCGCTGAGTATTAATATGTGAGGCTTGTGGAATGTGGCTAAAAATAGAAAGTTTAGAGTAAAGACGTAAAAATCGAGATGCCCATGTACGTATGACATAATTCAAGATGGCACTGAAAAAGCAGATGAACAAAAAACGAAAAAAACTTGCTAAAGCTCACCCTGTGCACTGGATACCCAAGATATTGGCAAATGCAATTAGTAACAGTTAAGCATAATAGTTAAATGAATAACTCACTATATACATATGTGTATTGTTGTAATTTTATAGATTGGGAGGAAGAGTAAATTAAAACAACAAAAAAATGACACATCAAGAATAAAAAAGAGATACAAAAGACAATAAGACTGGAAGTACATGTACATGTATATATGAATCTTTGGTTTTTTTAAATAACTTGATGACAGCAGTATTGGTCAAAGGAAAGTTGCTATTCCAACATTTAGCACCTGCAAAGTATAAGGCATCTGACCTCTTTTATCGACCAAGGGAAAAAACATCAAAACTTTCCTATAAGCTATTGCTTTTTAGCAAGGTCTGCATGAATTCTTACTTTATCCTTTAGGTTTACAAGATTGAAGTAAAAGGTCCCAGTAGGAGTTGGTTTGTCTTCCGTCGCTACACAGATTTCACACGTCTCAATGACCGGGTAAGGCTGAGATACATGTAGTCAGTACTGAAAGGACAGTAAAAAACAGTCTGTGCATTCCCTTCTTTGCATATTCTGAGAGTTCATTGATACTTTCAAGTTAGCATAATCACTAAATTAAGTTACATTCTTATTCACTATGCTCAAACGAATGTAAAATATTTTAATTCCTTAATGCTCTAAAATTCACAACAAGCCCTAACCATTCAAATTAGAAGAATTCAAACACGTACCAATAGAAAATTAATTACATTGTTAAGGAAAAATAGCTGAGCGCAAAGTTCTTCTCTACTGCTATTTTGCTAATGGACAATTTGCCATGGGTTATTCCCTTTCTTGCTGGCTGACAGGAGTTCATATGAAATTACTATTTACATGTAGAATCGTTTACTGGGAAAGGACACAAAGACTACAAAGAGTTCAAAAGCTAATTGTCCATTGGCAAACTTGTGTTTTCAGGAGACCACAAATCCAGTCAAATTAAAGCAGATGAAATCAAATTTTTGTGGTAGATAAGAGGAAAACTGGAGGACTCAGAGAAAAACCTACAGTTTTATTGAAGCAGAGTACAGTACATGTAGATAACCAATGTACTCTAACCACTTATGACACTGTGGTCGATAACCATACCCAGGACACATTAGAGAAAGGAGAAATATCTGACCACTGCATTCAACCCACTCCCTCAATCAGTTTACATGTAAAATCGTTTATTCACCTATTGACTCTTAGTAGTGAGACTTAATAGCAGGGCTGTCAACCACCAAAGTCTTCAAATATTGAGAATAATAATAATTTTTGATTGGGATGGGATGATAAATGACGTCATAACGCTTGTAACGTCATTGCTGATGACGTCATATTACGTCTCTTAGGCAAAAAAATACTCATTGACTCCGTTCAACATATGATATTTAAATCGGAATCTTTACAGTTTTTTCAGCTACAGTGTACATTTGTCCAAACGTTTAAAGTCCTTAAAACTCCCCCTGCAGCGAAGTTAAAAATCAACCTCTTCAATCTCCGTGATTTGACAGTCAAGTACACAAGACCTCACGCAACCTAGGCAAAAAGACAAAAAACGCGTGAAAAAGATGTCATTGGCATTGCAACACTTGATTTATTTGATTGGTATATTTCAGACCAATCACATTTTTGCTTAAATTGTTATTATCGATGTTAAAATAACTAAATTTTATTGTTGTGAAAGTCGATTCTTACTAGAAATGACAAGCTTCGGAAAAAAAAGTTAGAAGAGGTATAGGTATTCTTTCCAAAATACGGTATTTTATCAACACTAGAACACTTCTCTAACTATACTATGCATTATTATATCCATTTCTGATTTACACTATATGCTCTTATTACCTACGGAATTACATATAAATCCACTCTTACAGCTGTAAGCCTCTAATTGTTTTACAAAAAAAAAGGCTGCACGTGTTATAACTTTCTCCTCTTTTGATGAACATCCGAGCCCGTTAGTCAAATGCTTACAAATTGTTAAGCTAATAGATCTAGTTGAACTACAGCTGGCCATATTTATGTATAAATTTCATAACCGTCTCCTCCCCTCCACTTTCAATGATCTTCTTACTCCTGTGCATCAGATACACTCTTACATGTGTATAATACTAGATTATCAGCCAAGCATTGATTCCTATTCTAGGATGAGGACGAGAACGAGTACAAGATTTGACTGCCCGGTTTTAGAGAAAATTCTGAGACGATTCATAACCCGGACGATTAATCTTACTCTTTTGTTAGCAGTGTAGGTTGCTCAGTTATTTTTATTGCTGGTAACTGAGCCTTTTTTGCTGATCGAAAAATGCCAAAACTGCTACCGTGTTGTTGACTTGTTTTGATACGACGACATTCTTGCAAAACCTCGTACTAAAATGACGACGGTATCACGTTTTTCCCGCCAAAATGACGCTGGTTAGCGCGCGCTCACTGTTGTTCATTGACAAAATCTCTTACTCGTAGTCGTTCTCATCCTAGAATCTAAAGCTCTCTAATATGAGGAACCAAGTTGGAAAAGTATGGAACAAGCTCAATGAATCTTATAAAAAATGTTGTTTTTTCAATTTAAACAAAACGTCAAAGCCAATTAATTTTTATTCATAATTACTTTTTTTTTTTTTTACTAAATAAGCTTCCTCTTTGTCTTCTGTTTCCTTTGCTTTTTTTTTTCTGTTTGTACTCACTTTTTATGTCTATAAATAAAAGTGGTAACAGTCCAAATTCAAAACTATTGCCTGGCTCCCTGGTTTCGCTAGCCTCTAGGTTATTTCAGGGGACCAGCTCCATTCCTAAAAGGAAGGGGATAGGAAAAGAGAAAAAAAAAAAAAGAAAAAGAAAACCAAAAAAAAAAGAGAGAGAATTAATAAATATAATTATATATAATGTAATTAAGTGTGAAACTTGATTTTCGCAAAACAGTGCTCAATACATAGAAATAGAGCAAAGTATATATGGAAGGAAAAAAACAAATAAACTACAAGTTCATCCCATGGAAGGAAAAAACAAATATAAAATGGGATGAACTTGTAGTTTATTTGTTTTTTCCTTCTATATATATAATGTAGAATATTTACAATACGTAATGGGGAAAATACACTTCTTCTTCTTCATAATCTTGAGACCGGGAGATATGGTCCAAAATCTGGAGTCTCCCGGATTACCCGGGAGAGTTGACAGCCCTGTAATCGATTTTACTCTGTCTAATGCCAGACAATTTTACTTGTGAATAGGGGGTGATTCAGGAGTCGATCTTATAGGTGAAATTTGATAACTGGTGTCTTTCTCTACCTTATAGGCTCTTTGGTTCTGCCCCTGGGGCCTGCTTCTCAAAAGTCCCGAAAACTTTTCACAAAAAGCCATTTGTCAAACTGCTAACTGCTTGTTCAGGATAGCCGATCTTTTAACAAGTTTTGAAGGTAGTAAAAAGCAAACTGACTGTGAAGTTTGACGACTTAAATCCTCTCCGTTCATGAGATACAGAGGAAATTGTGACACCCGAAAATGGCCCGAAAAGAATCAGGACTTTAGAGAAACGAGCCCCAGGGTTGTTTGTGATCAATGAAAAGTCTGGCAATTTTTGTTATGACTGTCAGGTGTGACCTCCTCTACTGCCATTTTCCATTTTAATAAACTGTTCTGAATCTCTGCAACCTAAAATG
This sequence comes from Montipora capitata, assembly GCA_949126865.1. Lineage (NCBI taxonomy): Eukaryota > Metazoa > Cnidaria > Anthozoa > Scleractinia > Acroporidae > Montipora > Montipora capitata. The sequence continues at coordinate 38,237,011 of OX421447.1, forward strand.
AACAAGGATGTACAGGTTTCAAATCTGTAGCACATAATTATTGTTTTCAAGATCCTTGTCCCTTCTTTTATACAGCTAAAGGATGCTTACCCAAATTTCCAGATCAGGCTTCCAGGCAAACGTTGGTTCAAGGACAATTTTGATCCAGGTACATAAAAATAACTTGACTTTCCTTTCCTTCCCTTTCCAGTAAATTTCCTGGTCCAAAATAGGGGGCCCATAACAGTAAATGAGCTGTATAAATGATCTCCCTCACATCAAACAAATTCAAGAAATTTGCAGTTCTTTTGAAGGTCAATTTCGCATGCTTTGCAATAACAAGTATTTGGAAATGGTTGCCTTTGTCTCACTTTCTCAGTAATAAGGCTGGGTGCATAACCATGCTGAGCGATGTTTGAGGCGACCAATTTTTTTTTTTTTCAATTTTACGCAAAATCAGTGGGAGTCTTGCATTTGACCTAGTGTAGACCATTTCACAGTTCCGTGCTCAGTTACCAGGCCTTTGAATAAAAGCAAGGAGGACTTGGTTTGATACAAACCTCGCTGCTTCTCTTATATAAATAGAAACTCGTTAGCATTACAGTAACATGCTTCACATAAGAAAAGCATTGAGGTTTGTATCAAAAAAAGGTCAGCTCCAGCCTTGCTTTTATTCAAAGGCCTAGTTACTGAGCACAGAACTGTAAAATGGTCTATTGACCCTAAAAAACATTGCCCTGGACTCTCCTCTGATTTGTGGGTCGCTTTTTGAGAAATAGTAAGTAGAAAAGCTGTTATCTCCCTCTTTATCTTCAGAACAAAAGGGCCAGTAATTGAGTCACTTATGCGTGTGAAGCGATGTGCGGTTGCCCTGTTGGTTCGGTTACAGTTATTTGAATGCCACTTTCTTTTGTCATGGGTGCAGGGCTGGCGCAGTGGTGAGGGCACTCGCCTCCCACCAATGTGGCCTGTGTTCAACTCCAGACTAAATGTTATATGTGGGTTGAGTTTGTTGTTTCTCTACTCTCCTACGAGAGATTTATCGCCTGCTACTCTGGTTTTCCCCTCTCCTCAAAAGCCAACATTTGATTTAATTACCATTAATTTGTTGATTTCAGTTTACAGTGTCCCCAATTAGTGCTCCAGGGATAGAGGACTTGACACTTAAAGTTCCTTTCTGTTCCCTTCTTTCATGGGGCCTTGAGACTAGTGTTCACCCTTTATGTTAAACTAGCCAGTCTCATGAGCTCCAAATCACTGGAATACAGCAGCCAAGAATATTAAAAAGTGGCCAAAAGGGGCAAACAGAAACTCTCAAGTAATTTTGGGGGATTTTTGTTAACGGCCAGTTACTCATTCATTTACATGTACATGTAAGTACTCCTGTTATTTAAAGCAGGAAAGAGTGTCAAGGCTCAAGCTACAACTGTAGTTGCAAGTTAAAAGATTCCCTGGTTTTGCTTACAAGCTGCTAAATTAGCAAAGTCTGCAACAGGCTATCAACTTCTCCTTCCTATCAACAACTTTTTAAGCGCTGGTTATTATACATTAGCTGTTCCTTTTATTTGACAGAATTCATAGAAGAGAGAGCAAAAGGGCTGCAGTTTTTCATCAACAATGTCATGAATCATGCTCAAATTTGTCAAAGGTAAAATGAGGAGCTTGATGATGTAACATACTCCTTTTGGAGTCTTAACTGAACCAAGTCAATGGCTTGGCTCAGGCTATAAGTCTTCTTTAGCTTAGTGGAGCATTGAACCTAGAAATTGGAAGGTTATATATTGAATTCCTGTGTGGAATTAATACATCGTTTTATCATTAGCATTGTGAAAGAAGTTAACTTTCCTCTATTTTCTCTTATTGAGGCTGAGCGCCCACTTTACTTTGGATTGCAAGCACTAGTAACTTTTTCGAAGACTGGAAAAATGAAAGAGCCTAGAGGGTTTAAGGGCAATTTGTGACCTTCGAAGAAGTCTATGCTGATCGTTTTACAAAGTTTTCAGCGCCAACAGCTCATGATTTTCTACTTCCCCCACAATTTCGTTCTTCAACATCATGTTTTTTTCAAACAAGCAGTGCTTTTCATACCAGAAGACCTCGTTAAGGAGCCTGCCAAGTGGTCTCCCTCTCCCTAGTTATTGTCCTGCCAGATGGAATTGCGTGTTTCACTATAAATTACACATTCTTGTACTTGAGACCATTATTTTTAGTCAAACAAAACCAGGTCAACGTTTTCATGTTATAAGGTGCTTAGGTGCATGTTGTTTGAAAAGCTGTCTGATGGTAGATAATTATCTTTTCAACTGTTTTCAGTGCTGAAGTTGAAGAGTTTTTTTGTCTTCATGATCCTCCAGGACCCTATGATAGCTTGGAGGAAAGCAGGGTAAGATTTCAAGTTACTGATAGGAATATTTGGAATAACAGGGATCTACATCTTATTTGATGGCAGTATTACATATAATGTGAAACAATCTACGTAAGAAGCAGCTCCACTCTCTAAACCACCATGAAGCCAATTGACTACTTGGTGGAGGCAAAATCATGTGCCATGTGTTCCCACTTCTTAATAGATGTAAGTACTCAAGGTCCGTTCGTAACATATCCGGTATTCTCTTTTTAGGCGTACTGCCAACACTTGGAAAATGAAGTTGATGACTTGAAGCGTAAGGTGGAAGAACTTCAGGCAGAGCTTAAAATGACAAAATCTCAGCTTGTCCAGGCCCGGGTTCAGCAAGAAGCACTTGTCAGTGCTTTAAGGATAGAAAGAGCTTTGCGAAAGAAAGGATCAGTGACAGGAAGTAAACGTAGCTCTGCTGACGTTGATGAGCTACTGGAACAAAGTGAAAAAATGGCAAATGTTGATGGTTTGAGGGGAAAGATTTATGACCTGATGATGCCAAAGTCTCGCTCAAATAGCTCGAGCAAAATGGCTACTTTAAATGGAAATGAAGGGGACAAAGTACTTTGGAATGAAATTGTTGATATTGCAGAACATTCAAGTGGAGCTGCCAGAATGAGGTCTTCTAAGCTAGTTAGGCGCCAGTCAAGAGAAAAGCAAAGCCCTTTAACATCCACTCCTGTGTCCAATTCAGATCGTGGCAGTCCAAGATACATGGAAGATTCACAAGTAGATGAAACTAAAAAAGGTTTAACAGAAATTGATAACACTGGAGGAGCTCACAAGCATTTGAGTTCCACAACTGTTGAATCAGCTGAGTCTGCTACAAAGGACACAATGGACACAAAGGAAGAAAAAAGTCATAATAAGCCAGGAAACTTGACAAATGTGGCCAGTGTAGGGCTAAGGAAACACGGAAACAAAAGGGACAGTGGAATTAGCGTTGACACTTCTCCAACTCCGAGCACATAGGAGAAGGTTCATAGGAATCCAGGTTTAAATGTCTTATTAAAAATTTTAGTCATATCCTAGTTTTGAGGAACCTATGGTTCATGTATGCCTTGGTAGGAGATAACCTTAGAACGCTGCTGCATTCAATTTACATTCCGAGAACTAAAAAGGCTGTCTCCATTGTATGGACAGGAGCCATCTTGTGTGAATGGCTGGGCATGATTATACATGTAACCTTATTTTAATAGGATGGGCATCCTAACTGCACTGTAAGGAGTGTACGGTCAATGGACTTAATGTGCCTGAGAATGCATTTGTTACTCGCAAAAGTTCCCTCTTTGGCTTGTGGGTGTATATGTGAGGAATATTTTCATGTCATTGAACCAGGATCTTTAAAAATCTTATGGTATCCTTAATATTTCTTATGTTGTAGTCTGCTGTTTTCTGGCAAAATAGTAGTAGCAGAGGAATCCAGTTAAAATCATGTTAGTTTTGCAG
>OX421447.1:38245836-38268336 GCA_949126865.1 Montipora capitata
TGGAAGCTGAAGTAACTGTGGTCGAAGGCTTTCTGGGAAGACATTGAAGGCTACTTACTTAATGCACTAAATGGTGCATATGAAAAACGTTTATCAATTTCTCAAAGAAGAGGTCTAATTACTCTCTTACCAAAAAAGAACAAGCCGGCTAACCTTTTAAAGAACTGGAGACCTATAACTCTTCTCAATTGCGACTACAAGATTGCAGCTAAATCCATAGCAAACCGCATAAAGAAATTTTTGCCGAACATAATAAATAATGATCAAACCCGTTTTTTGAAAAACAGATTTATAGGAGAAAATATTAGACTTACTGAAAGCATTATTAACCACACAAATATGGAACAAATCCCGGGCCTGTTGTTATTTGTAGATTTTGAAAAAGCCTTCGGTAGTATAGAGTGGTCTTTTGTAGAGAAAACACTAAGACACTTTAACTTTGGAACATCCTTGGTAAGCTGGGTTAAACTTTTTTATACGAACATAAGTAGCTGTGTCCTCAACAATGGATGGGTTGCAACAGGGATCAACAGTACTCATTCGAAATAGTATTTTTACGGTACTCCATTTGGGTAGTCGATAGCCGGGGTACTCCATGGAATAGGGCTCCGCGTTTTGTCCTCTCCCACTTTCACACGGGATTTTAACCAGACTTTCTTTATTGGTTTGGAAAACCATTTGGAAAGGTAACTACCCTGGATTCCAGAGGTTATTTTCTCGCCATGAAAAGAGCGACAAAAGAGCGAGTCACGAAGCGGCGAGAAAAACCTCTCGCACAGGCTGTTAACCTTTCTGAACATGCCGCCCCAATCACGTTGCGCTTTCCACTTCCAGAGTCAACTTTTGACCCTGGAGATTTCATTGGTCGATCGACAAACCGTTTTTTATAAGGATTGCCATTGGTTAAGTCGAGGGGGACGATCAAACCGGTTTTTCACTGGTGTAATACAAGAAGACTATGAACGGTACAGTGGCGATCGATGGCGACACGATAATCACAAATTCATGGCTGGCAGATTGAGGTTAATTCGTCTCATTGACGCTGGATGAATGTTTGCTGTTGGGTGGCCTTAGAGGGGGCGTAATCGAACAAGCACTCTGATTTTGTTTGGGAATTTGACGAAGGTGTGACTGAGCTTCTGACATCTTTACACCTCAATACCTCGAGTCATATTGAAACTGCTCCAGGGACTCCACGTAAAGTTCTTTAAATTTTTTCAGTTCTAATTCTAGGACTTGAATGCAATTTTCGTATTTCTCCAATTCACGTTTGGATTGTAACAAATAATAGTTGCGTGAAACGCTTCGATAAAAAACTCAGAAACGATGTATCGCACAGACTTGAGTACTGGTGAGGTGATTTATGAATTTGTCTCATACAACATTCCAAGTTTTTGGTTTATTTCATTGAACAGTTTCGATTTTATTTTTTTGTTACGTGACAGTGACAACGATTTATTCACTCCACCGTGAGAATTTCCCAGTAGAGTGACGGCATATTGTAAAATATGGACTGGACTGGATTGGATTTGTAAAACACGGACTGGATTTGTAAAACATGGATTTGTAAAACACGGATTTGTAAAACGCGGATTTGTAAAAGGTGGGCTATCATTTTTTGTAAAAATGATAGCATTGTTTTACTGTTTATTTGTTTATTTCTGTCTGTCCCTTTTTATTCTTAATTCTTTTACTTTATATTATTTTCATTTTATGTTACCGCTTCACATTCAAATAATTTCTCTAAAAGATTGTTTGATTTTGAGTAATATTAGCATTTGGAAATTTTTACGAATAATCGAGAAATACGAGAAGCACTCGCTTACAGCGAGTAAGTATTCCCGGCATTTTCGGCATTCCCTCGCATTCCATCATTATGGCATAGGGCTCGTGACAAAACCTCAGGAACCCGGAGATATTTCTGTGGCCTTTGATACTATGGAGGATACCGGCTTCCTTCTCGAAGCGTCGCTTTGAATCGGCGGAAAATCGGTCTTGACCAGCTCCTGTGTATTGAGATGTTGATAATTTTAAAAATAAAAACGCGCCGAATGCATTGTAAAGTTAAATATAAGTACGCAGAATTTTGTTTTTGAACACGAGGGAATGCCGAAAATGCCGGGAATACTTACTCGCTGTAAGCGAGTGCTTCTCGTATTTCTCGATTATTCGTAAAAATTTCCAAATGCTAATATTACTCAAAATCAAACAATTTTTTAGAGAAATTATTGAATGTGAAGCGGTAACATAAAATGAAAATAATATAAAGTAAAAGAATTAAGATTAAAAAAGGACAGACAGAAATAAACAAATAAACAGTCAAACAATGCTATCATTTTTACAAAAAATGATAGACCACCTTTTACAAATCCGCGTTTTACAAATCCATGTTTTACAAATCCGTGTTTTACAAATCCAGTCCGTGTTTTACAAATCCAATCCAATCCAATCCAGTATATATTTTACAATATGCCTAGATGACCGGTAAACATTGCACAAATATTTTTATCACGTGGATAAAACCGGTTTACTCTGGAAGTCAATCAAAATAAGTTGGTTTGCATGAAAGTGAGGTTTTTAACGGCCTGTACCAGAGGTTTTTCTCGCCGCTTTGTGACTCGCTCTTTTCATAGCGAGAAAATAACCTCTGGAACCCAGGGTAAAAGGTAACATGATGTGACCGTAAAACAAGAAGAATGTCTTCAAGTTCCCTCTGCCTAGATTTGACGCTAAGCGTAGGAAAAACAGCCCAAACGTATTTAAGGCCATCCCCTTTTTTTTTTTTTTGTTTACCGTCGAATGCGTTTCCTGATATTGGGTCGGTCGGTCGGATTGAAAAAAAAAACCTAAAAAAAAATCATAAGCCTTCTCGGAATCGGAGGCCTGGTACCCCGGCATCATAGCTGTGGAGCCAGGAAAACAATAAGACGTGAACCCAAAATCAATATGGCGGAAAAGTTGGTAGCCTCCTTCGCAGCCGTTTTTAGGCTCGTCCCTCCCCACAAACGGCGTTTGTGGGGAGGGACGAGCCTAAAAACGGCTGCGAAGGGAGGCTAAAAAGTTGGCGGATGTTGTGGCAAAATTAAGACAGCGTGGGAAAAAGGATCAACCACCAAAACTCCTGTGCTACATAAAAATGGCTTAAAAACGTCGTTAACTTTTTTTTGGGGGGGGGGGGGAAATGCCCAAAATTTGGGTCGGTCAGACGACGCGAAACGGAGAAAAAAAAGGGGATGGCCTAATACCAGTATTCAAGAATTTTACTGGAATGAGCTGTCAGAAAAGGATGTGATAGGAAGTGGTAGCTTCGGCTATGTGATAACCGCGATATATCATGGTAAAACTATCGTGAAAAAGCTCCTCAAGCAACATGAAAGAGATCTGCGTCTTTTCTACAAAGAAGCAAACATTCTTCAGTTTTTAGATTCGAGATTTGGAAGGGGTCTTGGGTCTTAGTTTTCGAGATTAGGAAGGGGGTCTTAGGTCTCAGTTTTCGAGACACCCGAGTCAACAGAACAGGATGACCTTCAATGTTAAGAAATTTAGGTTGATGCGCATTACCCTGAATAAACAACCATTCAGATCAAGCTTTGTTTGTGTCTTCATATAGATTTTTTTGCCATTAAATTGTAATAAATAATGCTTGCACAATTAATGCAAAAATTTAAGAGTTAAACGGGTGCTTACCATTTAGCCAAATAATCCGGATGGAATGATCGTTGCATAAAGGTAAGCGATTTTCCGAATTTAAGGTGAGAATGGCGCTTACCATTTACTACACAGCATTCCATCCCGCATATTTTACTCGATCTTGTGAGAAAGGGCCTGGGGCCCGTTTCTCGAATGTTCCGAAAACTTTTCGGGCCCGGAAAGCCATTTGTAAATCTGCCAATCGCTTGTCCAGGAAAGCCGATCTTTTAAGATATTTTCAAGGTAACAAAAACAAACTAAATGTGAAGTTTGACGACTTAAATCTTCTCCGTTCTTGAGATACAGAGGGAATTGTGACATCCGAAAATGGCCCGTAAAGTTTCGGGACTTTCGAGAAACGGGCCCCTGGGGGCCGTTTCTCAAACGTCCCGAAACTTTACGGGCCATTTTCGGGTGTCACAATTGCCTTTGTAACTCAAGAACTGAGAGCATTTAATTTGTCAAACTTCACAGTTATTTTCCTTTTTGTTACCTTGAAAACATGTTAAAAGGTCGGCTTTCCAAAACAAACGGTTGGCAATTTCACAGATGGCTTTCGGGCCCGAAAAGTTTTCGGGACTTTCCAGAAACGGGCCCCAGCTGGAAACGGAAGGTTCTCACAAATGGACCGGGCGTTTTCCATTTACAAAAAATTTCCGGAAATTTCGGTGGAAATTTCCATCGGGTAAAAAGCGTGTTCCATTTAACTCAGGTCCGTTCGCCGCCCAGTGATTGCGATTTTACGCGCCAAAATTTAAAAATGTGGCCGTGAATAGCCTGGAAGTGGTAAGACCTTTTAAAAGTTGTAAATGGAACACACATTTCCATCGGAAAGTTTCAAACGGGAAAACAGGACTACCTTTTCAGAAGTTCCGTTTATTCCGGAAATTCTTCAGTGGAACGAACCAAAAAACGTGTTCCATTTACATCCCAACCGGAATTTCCGGAATTTCTTGGTAAATGGAAAACGCTCGGTAAGAGCATTTCGCCAATTCCGTTCCGAACGGAAAAAGAGGACTACCTCTGGAGGTTGTCCATAATTATTATTTCCGAAAAGATTTTTCGGAAAATTGCCTTTCCATTTGACCTTAAACCGAAATTTCCGGATTTTTTGGCTAAATGGTATTTCTTGGAATCCCAGCTACAATTGTAGCTTTGACAAGAGCACATGCAGACCAATCATATGTTGAATTCACTAAACAGGAAACAGTGACGTAGAATTTCAACATGGGCAAGTTGTGACATTGAAAACGTGGCTACGTCATCAGGTATTTTTAAATTTTGTCAACCCGAAGTTTTGTCGGTGGTCGGAAAATTTGATTATCATCAGAAATAAATGTTTGAAAAAGTAAATCTCTCTACATCATCCATACCGATTGCGCTGTATAGTGTGTAACAAATTAGGAAAGTCGATGAAACTGGGAAAATCCTGTGGGAAAATCCTGTCGGGGGAGGCCCGGGATAATAGCACCCGAGGGTCTTTCCCTCACAGGATTTTCATCACATCAGGGTTGTCTTCATCCTTTTGTATAAACTGCAGTAAAATGCATTGAAAACTCTGCTTTGACGGCAAAATGTCGGGAAGTCCAGGTATTGTTACACCTTCTCCTGCCGGTAGACGGCTTTTAAGTCCGTTAAGTTCTGCGGAAGGAAGAAATACTGCGGAATTACTCTCTCCATCAAATGATGGTGTGCTGAAGGAAAATCTGGATACGACAAATTTGGATGGCTCCAAGCCGTCCACAATTTCCATGCCGAGAATTGACTCCTGCATACTGGGAAAAGAAACTTTGGAGGAGAGAGATAAGTTTACGGTAAGTGAAAAAATGGGATATTTCAATATTGTGATCAATCAGTGTGATCAAGCGTGCGTGGAAAAAAAAATATATTCACTCGAAAACTCAGATGATGAATATAAATTGTAAATACCGGTATCTCTTTTTTAGCTGTACAAGATTGAGGTTAACGATGGTGCAAAATCGTGGATTATTTACAGACGATATAGAGATTTTGTGCTTTTGAATAAGAAGGTAACTGCATTTCCTGCATTGAAATTTTAAGACTCCATTTTTCTTTCCATGAGAACAGCCTCTTTTCGTTACACATAACCTGTCCTCAGATGTATTTCATGAATAAGCATGATTTATTTTGCCGGCATTTATAGTTGCGAAGGCTCTACCCTCAGTTTCGACTGAATTTACCACAAAAGCGTTTTTTCAAGGACAATTTTGCTAAAGGTAAGGGGATATTTACATGGCAATGGCAAGTGAGTAATTTAATTACAAAACTCATTTTTTGTGCTTTTACTTCGTTATCGAACACTCACGCATTGTTCATACACAGAGGATCAAGTTTTGTCAGGTCGTTTTCGGTTAACTAACTCAATTTCAATTTGCTGATCTGGAACAAATCAAACAATGATGTAATGTAAAAATTATGTACATTATATTATGAAACTGTGATATAAAGTGGTTACATGACTTAAAAAATATATTTCTATCCGCTGAAGGACTCGTGATCTCTCATGAACAACTCGGTCCGGTTTGATGAATGTTTAGTTGCAAATTAGTAAATACGTTTTTTATGTGAAAGACGAAAGCACCTCTGTCACAGCTAGAAGACCAATTATTGCTTTGTGTTGCTTTCACTATTATTTTTGGGGAGTTGAAGTGTAGTCAGGAAGGAGGAAAAGACGAAATGTACTCTTCAACTGCAGATTATGCGGGCTGTTTTAACAACATGACGCCAGAATGTGTAGACTGAAATAAATGAAACAAATCGAAGGTCAGAAATTCAACAACATTGTCAGAATGAAACTGGAAACTCATAACTTTTCAAGCCGCAACGATGTTGGAGGTCGTGGAAAATAATGGCTTTTTCAGGAAACTGAGCACATTGTTATACGTTGTATGCTTTATTCTAACATACATGTAGTCTGTAAAGGGAAGGGTTTTCTTTTCTTTACATGTATTTTCTGCCAGATTATGCCATTATTCTATTTGTATCTTATAATCTTAGTCTGCTAAAAAGTGAGCTTAGAATATTGAGAGTGCTTTGTATAAGTCAAGTATTTTTCTCCGGCATATTCAAGCCTGGCGTACGTACCAGAGAGGGGCAACCAATGACGGAATGTGTCAGAATTACCTAAAATGGTTACCAAAATGGTTACTGAGTTTGTAGCTGCCATACAAAATAAATGTTTAATGTATCTGTTTGGATGTTCTATTTTTTTGCCCCTTTCCAAAAGTACTAGAAATTGTGACAGGACTGATCAAAAAACAATTTTCCCGAAAATCTTAGGTGATGTTTGCTGCAATTAAGATTCTCAAACAAACTTTGGTGAAAATGATAGAAGATATTTATGCTATTTCCAACATCACAGTTAACCCTTACGTCAGATCAGTAAAACTCTAGAATTCTTCAATGTGGTTTCGAAATTTCTGTGCACTCTTCAGACCATTCACTAGTTTTCTGAAATATCTAGGAAATTTGTTCTCAAAAATGTCCAAAATTGTAGTGCACTTCAAAAGTCTGAGTTCAAATATTTAAAAATTCTAGCCAACCTTCCTCCCGAACAGATATTTACCAACTCGTTGGGTGCCCCTGATCAGATAATATAAAATCTGAAGGAAATGTTCCCACATGTATTATACAAATTCAAAAAAGATTTTGGTTTATGGTCATCAGGCCAAGTTAGTTGCTTTTGAAGAACAAACATTTTGCTGATTATAAGCCAATTGAAACCACATGACTTAATTAAAAGTTGCAGGATAGCTTCAGTTTAATTAGACTGCTTGAGTCAATTTATGCGGCAGGTACAAAACACAGGTCACAGGGCACAGGCCACAGGTCATTGTTTTACCAATACAGAAAGTATCCTAAACATTCATAAAAGCTAACCTTAGGCCTAATTAGGTCTAAACAAAAGTTTTTAGGCCTAAGGTTAGCTTTTATGAATGTTTAGGATACTTTCTGTACTGGTAAAACAATGACCTGTGGCCTGTGTTTTGTACCTGCGGTCAAATTATGTGTATACAGGATTCCATCTGTTTATTGAAATAAAATTTGAACAATTGTGCACTGTTTTATTTATCAAGACTTCATTGAGAGACGGCAGCGGGGTCTTGAAGAATTTACAAGAAATTTGTTTTGCCATCGCGACCTTGTCTTTAGGTAAGCCAAATATTGCCATTATATATATCCATCTGATTTTTTGAGTAGTCACATAAACAGGATTTCTTCTCCCTATTTTGTGCTTATATTTTCTCTAAGGGCATATCTCTTACCGGTAGTTGTTAATCAAGTATACTTGTTCACAAAATTAAGGCTTTACCTACTTACACTTCCATTGTTTTCAGTGATGTTGTCCAGATATTCTATAGATTGAATAATCCACCTCAACCCAATGAGAATCTTGAAGCCAGTCGGGTATGTTGGTCATTTCGTGGAAGCACTTAATATGCAACTTTTTATTGTTTAAGAAATCCTATCTTATTCAGTATATTTTGCTTTGATCCCAGGTTCATGCATTATGGAGGGTGTAAACTGCAGGTCGCAGGAGACTGCTTCACCATAGCTAAAACAACCCAGAACTTTACTAATGCTAACGTTAGGCCTAAAAAATATTGTTTAAGCCTAAGGTTAGCATTATTGTAAAGGTTTTGGTTGTTTCAGTTATAGAAAAACAATGACCTGCAGTTAACACCCTCCGCATGCATTATTATACCTTTTTCAGCATATTAGTTTCTCATACTGTATTTATCTTAATACCTAGTCTGAATTCTCTGTCAGTATTTAATTATCAGCCTACTCCCTTGTTTTCCCAGGGATTTTCCAATTAATTCTGTGGGACTTAACATATGTACCACCAATATTAATTTAAGCTTTGGATTGTGTTTTCCTGTGGATTGGATAATCTCCTTCATGTAGTGATTATGTATTGTCAACAATGTCACTGTCACCATGTGGGGGAGGACCTATTTTTAGGACTATTCGGAGGATGCATATAATATTAAATTTATTCTCATTCTCGTTGTGATAGCGGAGAATGAACTGAATGAGGAGAATGCAGAAAGAATGATTAAATATGCATTCTAGGGAAAGAATCCTGAGCAGTTTGTAGCAATGATCAGCTAAAAACTGGGGAGGTACTTTAATTAATGTAATGTGCATTATTTTGTCTAAGGAAACAACACAGTGCTATACCAGCGGGTCTAAAACACAGGTCAGGGTCATAGCTCAATGTACACGTCACTGTACTACAGGTAAATAAACAACACCAAAAGTGTCTCCTGGCACTAATCACTCTACAAAAGTGCTTTTTCAGGTCTAGGGGAAACAATTGGCTTAAGGACGATGCCTACTATTGTTATTGCGCATACGTTCTGCACATCTCAAGATACTCGGATTTCCTATTGGCGGTGCTTATTAATACAGGGATATTTTTGCGTGGTTCAAAACTATGCAGAGAAAACAGAACTAAGCAAGTGCCCTTGGTATCCAAAAAGAAAATTGGGGGTAACCACGCATTTTTCAGAGATAATTAAGCTTCAATTTGGCAAAGAATGCCATACATTGCTTTGCATTTTAAAGCTTTTTACAAATATTGTTGATTAATTATCTTCGAAAAATGCGTGGCTACCCCCAATTTTCTTTTTGGATTCCAATACCGGTAATACTTGTTAAGATCTGCTTTTCCCGCATATTCAGTAAACCGCACAAAAATACCTTTGAATTAGTAGGCACTGTCCTTAAGTGGTCATCAGTGGGACAGGGACTTCTAGACTTGACCTGTTGAATGTGACCTGTTTTTTGGACCAGCCTGTGCTGGAATGTAAAAATGGCTTGGGTGTTCATCTCGCGAGATTTCTGTGCCTTTGTACAGTATGTACTTTTACATTTCAGAACTTTTGTCAATCACTGGAAAGGCAATTGGCAGATATTCGTCAGCAATTTCGTGAACAGAGTGCTGAATACAATGCTGTCAAGATAGAACTAGCACAAGTGAAGTATTGCAACCAAGACAACCAGGACCCAGTAAGCAATCCTCAGAAACTGCAGGATGATTTTGAGATAACCATCAAGGTAAGGTTACCAGGTAACTTTTTACTTTTGGAAAGTGTAACATTTCACATTTATTGATAATTTGGAGGCAAGGTAGCTGGTGGATTATTTTGTCCTTTCCTCTGGCATCAATAATGTTTGAATTTCTACAATTATTTCCTCACTGCTCGCAAAGATAAAAGAGGCTTGGTCATACCTCTTCTGGGCTCAAAAAAGACGATTCAACCCTTTTTATTTGATGTGTAAGAAAACAAATATCAATGATGTCTTTCATTATTTATTTTTATTTCATCACAATACAGCTAAATATTGAGCAACAATCAGTTCATAACTTTGCAGTGAACTATCACATCATACATGTTGGTAAAATCTAGGTAGCAGGATAAAAATCTTACATTGATGGACCTTCACAAGTAGTTATATGGGCTCATTCAGACCCATTTTGACAGGTAATCATCAAATGACATCATCGAGAACAAAAGAAGGGGGTGCATGAATAAGGGGCAAGTTTGAACACGTAACCCTAGGGCAACGTGAAGCAACACATGCATCCCATTGTGCGTAAATTAGGGTTGGGCTAATGAGATGGAAGTCACTTATGTATAGGAGGGTTTTTTCATTGATAAGAATGCAAAGGAGGCATGCATGAATTAGGGGAAAGCGAAAAGAACAATGGCTTGACTCCACAGGCAATGAGTTAGAGGTGATGTCATCATGGGCCGATGAGACACTACTGACGTCAGTATTCATTAACTTAGAAATAGGACTCATGGTTATTGACAGGATGCCCATCATACCAGTTTTTTGGTCCTTTTTCTAAGTTAATGAATACTGACGCCAGTCAGGTGTCTCATTGGTCCATGATGACATCACCTCTTACTCATGGGTCTCTGGGGTCAATTTTTTTTTTCCGCTACCACCCAGCTGGTTGGGTGGAATCTTAACAGAACCACAACACACACATCTCTCTTACTTTCTCAACAAAGAAATCCCCGTGCTTGTACGTGACTGGCATCTCATTAGGGTTATGCTGTCTCTTGGGACCAGACATGCTCCCAACTTGCCCCTAATTTATGCACACCCCCTTTGCCTTCTCATCGATGAAAAACCCTCTTGTGGATATGTGACTTGCATCTCATTAGCCCAAGCCTAATTTATGCAAAATGGGATGCATGTGTTGTTTCACGTTGAACTAGGCTTACATGTTCAAACTTGCCCCTAATTTATGAATGCCCCCTTCTTTTGTCCTTCTGATTGATGACATCATTTGATGACTATGTCAAAGTGGGTCTGAATGAGCCCATATAACATTTGGTTAGGACAAAAATGTCATGAAAGTCAGTTATGCTGAAATGCATTAAGCCCTTTAGAAGATGTGGATGCTCCTGGGTTCAGGGCATGAACTTTTGTATTTCTCAACGTACTTGGACCGCTGGAATATCTACAACTTCAAAGTACGGAAGAGACTGCATCAAATTATCAGTATTTTATTTACAATGATATAACTATTCAATCTGAAATGAACAAAATTACGTAGCAATCATCGAAAGATTTGAATACAATAAATCACTTAACTAAAGAAAAGAAAACAATTATCATAAAGGGAACTAAATTCAACTTACTTCTGTGACATATTTCCATAAAAGTTGAAAACTCTTGAAACTGCACAAACTACTGCTGAAAAAACTGATACTAGTCAGCTGGTAAATGAACTTTGAATGAACTTTTAGTAAGTGTCAAGTGTATGACTTATACAAAATGTATGCTGACTTATATCCTTTTAAAAACAAGGACACGTGCAGTCAACTGAACTGAAATCTAAGCCTGTTTTACCTAAGTGAATTCTTTCAAAATGTTTATCAAAGCTTTATTTGAATTTCCATTTAGTGGTGAACATGTCATGTCAACAATACTCGTGGTAGTGGAAGAGGACAAAAATTAATGAAGACTATTTTATTTTCACAGGGCCTGAAAGATCAGCTCACCACTGCAGTAGAAAATGAGAAGAGAGCTCAAGATGAGCTGGAGGTCTTAAAAGAAGAAATAAGTGCTGAGCGAGCATCAGTTCAAGCTTCGAGGATCATTGAAATGCAAAAGAGGGAACTTGCAGTCAATAAACAAATAGAAACATTTAACAAGTCTCAAGAGGCATTGAATAAAAGAATTGACTCCCTTGCTGTAGCCATGGGGCAGCTATCCAAGGTGCAAGTTGAAATCGCTGGACGAAAACTTGGTGAGGACAAGAACATAATTATTAATTTTCTTTGTCAAAACCCTGAAAGCCACATTGAAACGGATCACAAATTCTTGTTCTTTTTTATTTTCCATTTTTTTAGAAGTGGACGCAAGTGATGACATATCAGAGCAAGCAGTTCATCTTAAAGAGGTACACTGCAAAGCTAGGCCATTTTCAGTAGTGATTTAGTCACCACATTAGCCTGTAATTTCTTTAACTGCTGATCATAGCTAAAGACAGCCAAATTATAGTATATTTAATGATATAAAGTTGCATGTTGATCCTAGGCCTCCTCTGTTGGTGTGAGAATGCCAAGGAGTTTTAATGAATTATGAGGATTTTGGTAGGCAGACAGCTATTTTTTCATGTAGTAATTTTACGGTGGCTGCTAAAAAATCCTGAAGCCACAGACTTGGAAAGGGAGGCAATTAGCAAACATCAGCTGACATTGATTTAACACTCTGTCTCAAGAAGCTGTGTTGATCCCTATCCACTTCGTCCGATTCTGAACAATAAAAATTATTGTGGTGGTTTTTATGCATGTAGCGTGCTTGTAAATTGTCCCATAGGAGTAGAAAAGTTGTGGATAATTTTTGAAATTCATTTCTTATTCCATGTACTGTTACATGATTACGTGTGCATCTGTGACAGTAATTAAATTTCAAAGGAGCAAATACATAAAAAAGAACTCTAAAGAAGAATAATTGATTTTTCTTTGTAAAATGTGAAACTAGTTTATTGATCTTTATTGACTGTAATAGCAATAATATATCATTTTTTTCGATATAGTTGATAGTTTAATGCATGTAGTTTACTTTGTAGAAGTTTCTTTGTGGAAGAGAGGGGCGGGGTGGGTGGGGGGAACAAGAATTTTTATCCTCTAGAAGTCTGTAGTTTCAGGGAGGGGTTTACTGAAAAGCTTCCATAAGTTTCAAGTGGGGTACAATCTATAACATATTCTTGAAGACTGCCAAAGCCATGTGGGTCCTCTAGGTCTCCCATAATGGACTATGGTAGACAAATTTTACACTAATAGATTTAATTCTGTCTAACACCAGGAGATTTTGCCTGTTAATGGAAAACCCATTGCGGGTAGGAGGGATAATGTAAATTTTTTTGGATTTTTTGGTGCTCATCAATAATGATTATGCTTCATAATAACACCACAAAATACGTGTCCATTTTCAGGCTCTCAATGAATCACGAAGTCAACTTAAAAAAATCCATCTAGATGCTTTAGAGGTACAGACGAAACATTTGAATGAAGTTATTCCTTTACTATATCTTTTTGAAGCTATTAATTTGTCTCATCTTTTATAATAACACATTGCAGTTACTTTCTTTTATGGGCTGCGAACCTACAGTGAGTTCTAGGATTTAGGAATGAGTGCAACCCACAGTAAAAAAATACATGTAGTTGTCAGGGTTCGTACGCATCTTGAAAACCCTTGAAAACCTTGAATTTTGAGAGTGCATTTTCAAGGCCTTGAAAATCCTTGAAAATCTCTGCTCTTCATTCCTGGTCCTTGAAAGTCCTGGAATCTTTTTCTGACCCGCATTTTTAATCTTTGAAAACTTCAGTGAAAATAATCAGCCACTCAAGTCATGTCATACAAATGCAACGAGCTGTGGGGTCGAGAATGGTTACCAGTGCCTTTGCATTATTTTCACGCATGTACGTTACAGAAAATGAGGAAGAATTGTACTGTCAGACCATTTCTATGGGTAAATTCATCGACGTCAATAAAAAAGAGGTCCTTGAAATTTCAAAATTTGGCCCTTGAAAGTCCTTGAAAAGTCCTTGAATTTTTGGTCTGAAAAAGTGTGCAAACCCTAAGTTGTGCACACAACACATGCTATTCAAACCAGAGGAGCTGTACCTAATTATTCAGGACACAGACACCGCCCCCCACTCACTCACAAATCTAACCATTGAATTACACAACCTTATCGAGGATACCTGTCCTTGTTTTAAACTTGTTAAGTTGTTAAGACAACGTGCCTCATGATCATCCTTTGTGGTATCATTCAAGATGACAGTGTGTTTGTGTCTTTTCATTTCATCTTTGTTATCTATGGTAGATGTATAAACAGGAAGTAGAAGACCTGAAGACTGAGTTTTCTAGAGTAGACTTCCTTGCAAAGGTAATGTTAATCTCTAAGACAGGTTTGAAGGGATTTCCGAGACAGCACTTCCTTATACTAACCTTCTACTGGAATTAGTGGGCAGACACATGTATTAATTGGCAAATGTGACGTCAACAACGATACATTCTAGGGTTTCTGTTTAAATGCAAATGCATGTCAGATGCAGAAAAGTATTGTCTGGTGTGAAAACTTGTGAAGTCAAAATAATTACATCATTGATTGAAAGAACACTTGAGGAAACTCGTTTCATTGCTTGAGCTTGGCAAAATTAGCTGACCCTCAGGAACACTCTGAGTCAATCTTTGATTAAAGGAGTTCCTTATAACACTTCTTGGATGAAAATTACATAAAACATTGTGATCACTTCATGTAGGTTCTACCTAGCTCTAACGCGAGATGTCACGTAAAACATGGCCAGTACGGTGTCCTATTGTGCCACCCTACTATAGGTCCAAATGACAAGTCACAAAACACTAGGCAAAATGTCCTTGTCTCAATCACAGGCCAGAGCTCAAGAAACTTACGTACTAAAGACACAAATGTCTGATCTACAAAAGAGATATCAGGATGGAATAAGGGTGAGATATGGTCGATGATTATCAAGTTACAAAGCTTTGGTAAAAATGCACAACAGCTTCCCCTGTCGATTATCATTCAAAAGATGTCTGCCAGTGTCTACGAACAAACGTCTGACAGTTGGTAAACATAGGTCCAACAGGTTACTGACAACGTGGCTGACAATCAGCCAACAAACTGCCCATAACCAACCGACAAGTTTTAAGTAGATGAATTTTTACCAACAGTTGGCTGATAAGCAGCTGTTGCTTGGTGAACCGATAGTTGTCAGGTCACGTGTTGGGTGTTTGTTGGTTGGTTGCATTGCTATTACATGAGTTTTAGAGAAAAGCCATGTTTTCCATCAGATCTCACATTTTCCATGATTTGTGTTTGTCTGCCACATTTTTTCGTAATTCAGACCCACTCCTCAGTGACCTAGCTTTGTGTCAAATTTTAAGGGCAACAATCTGCCCTAGTACTCCTTTGACAGCTAGCGATGAGAAATGCATTTGCCATACTTCACTAAAGCTACCAGATGGTGCACAGAACCTTCTTGCAGCAATGGTTGTTGATTGCCAAACTGTGGGTGCTTACTCATGGTGTGGAATGTTCAGTACAATCTTCAGGTGGTTCATCTTGGCCTTGCTTTAACTGGTGCAGCTGTGCCTGCAAGTCAGCAATCTGCTGAGGGAGGTATACAAGTCATGGATCACCCCATCATTTGTTTCCATGATATCGGCAAGCTCTTGCGTATCATTTCCAAGCTCTTCCATCTCTCCATCTTTTTGCTGGAGTTCTGCCATGACCTGTTCATGCTGCTGATTCAAAGTTTGCTAGTCTTTTCCCAAGCAATCAAGCTGACTGATTACCTTTTCGTATAGCCTCATCTGCTCTTTGTAAGTTGGTTCTTCTTTGTTCTGCTGTCATTTAGAAGAGTTAGCCGTGTGGCCTTTTGTCTGCACCTGTTTGTGGTACTCACAGTCAGGGTTATTGCTGCTACAAGAACTGCAGAGAACATCACAAGGAAATGGCAACATCAAGCTAGGGGGGCCATGGTGGAGATTGAGAGAATCTATGTTAAGGACGTTCGCGCGAAAATTTTCTAACATTGTTTTTTTGCTGCAAATTTTACCATTGAAAGATGATGAGTTAGTGATGTCAGAAATGTAAAAAAATGGGGGGTCACCGACTTCGTTTTGGAGAGAACTTGCCCGGAAGAACACCCTAAATCTGAAAAAATCCGGCTTCTTTAGTGAATAAGGCCACGGTGTCTGTAAGCCCAAAAATATTGCAATTCCATCTTTGAAGTGAAATGTTCTCTACCAAACTTTGTTTAAGTGGACCCATCAAGGGAATTTAGTTAACTGTTAAGGTTCCTTGAAGAACAAGTTCGCATTTAGCGACCATAGTTTCATGCGCCTTGCAGCTGCAAGATGGCAGGGTTCCATGTCCCGAGGACAGAAATCTTGAAAATTTTTTAACTTCCCACGTTGATTTTTTGTTCATTTTTGGACAATGTGGAGATAATTGTAAATAAAATTTATTTCTGAAAAGAAAAGTAGGGGTCACCGAACGTCCAAGATTGTTAAATCCAAGCAAAGCTATAGCGATGGCCATCTGCCCTATGATTGTTCATTTTAGTACTTAGCGCGCACGCTCGATGCATGGCGTGGTAAGTGAATTTGCGTGCGCTGTAAAGATGCGCAGTAGCAATGGGCGCGAACGTCCTTAAGTGACAAGCCTGCATGCAACCATGTGCACACTTAACAATGTACTTGGGTATTTGGCATGGTATAAAGAGGCAGTGCTTGGGCACTCACATTCCATGTTCCAGAGTGTACAAGAGAAACCTTAGTAGCCTAACTGGTGCGTGATCAGAATTCATTCAACCCGGAACTGGAATTATTTTGGACAAGTTTTCACCGTACTTAAACCTTAATCACACTGGGTCCATCCACTTGATGGTTAACCACTCCGAAAACTTTATTGATCCATACACAACAACATCATAGAAGGACTTTTGAGTCCAGTGTAAAAGATGCTAAAGAGGGTGAAGAACACAGCCAAAAGCGAACTTTCAAGGTACCTTGATGAATTCAATTGGCAATGAGTGTATCCAGGGGACGGCTTCAAGGAAATCTTATATCACATTGCTGAGCAGCTTACCACGGTTTAAATCCCCTTTTTAAAAGCGAGCAGGATTTGTACCTGCTACAAAAAGCAACTCCTTTGGGAGCCACCAATAACGTGAACGATAATGTCGTCTTTGTTTTCTTCCAGAAATGTTATATTTTCAAAATTTCCAAAATGGACAGCAGCACTTGTTAAGGGAAACCAAGTGTAGTTACTAGTTACCAGTTTTCAACACAAGTTTATTGCTTGCCTGGTCACCACGTTCCCTTATGAGGTGCTGCACTTCGTACTTCGCTTCAGTGTTGAGTGCTTTTTCAAAGACGTACATGTGATGATCTGTTTGTCTTTGATAATTCTTTCCACCTGGATATGCACATTCGGCAAAACCTGCTGAAATGCTGACCTTGTATTCTGTCGGTAATGTGTTGGTGGACTGTCATACGTTGTTGGTGAACTGTCGGCCTACAGTTTATAGACATCTGGGCGACAGTCAACTTAGGGAGCGGTTGTTCTTTTTTGCCAAAGCTTTTGTTTTAACAAAATCAAATAAATTGGCGTTTTTATCCATTCGGAAAGTTAAAATTATTTTAAGACAGTCAGTAGGCAACACTCTGAAACATTTCAAGTCCCAGTAGTTTTCACGGGCAAGGCAAACTGTTCTAACAATTTCGGTTCTACGTTGCCAAACAGCTACAGATTTCTTTACTAAAACATCACCTAAAAGATTTGCAACCAGGGAAAAGTAGGCTCTTACGTTTTCGGAAGGGGTATTTTTGCAACTTTTGGCACTTAAAAAACTGTCACCTAGCAGTTTCGGATGAGCAAATGGTTTGCCGGGAAGTTCTTAGAAGGTAACGTTCAGCTAGCAATTTCTGAAATGAAGATATCATTCCCTAAAATTTTCGGACACTTCAATATTCAGCTAAGATATCCGAACAGATAAAATTCTTCTAGGGGATAAAAACATCACTTTAGACAGCCTTAAGCCCCTGCCTTAAGCCCAATTACTGGAAAGCAAATGCTCAGTACCATTTTAGGTTGAAGTTGATCTTTTATTCTAGTTTGTCAACCAAACCACGAAGATTTTTCTCAAGCATTTTGGTTTTAGTTCAGCATTAATTTTTCCTTTACCGTAGCTAACGAAGAATTCCTTTCAGCGAGACACACTTTTTTGATTGTCAACATTTGGTCGCTGATCAGAATCTAAGGAGTGACTTCTAAACCGTAGACTCGGGTATCGTATTGATCTTTCAGTCAAGTGGTATTAAAGCTACAGCAGGTTTCCTCTGTTTTTTTTTTCTTCTGAAGGCTCAGGATGATTACATTTCACAGCTTTCTGTGAAGTTTAGTGACCTTCAAAGATATGCTGTTACAACTGAGGAGGTAATGTGGACATCTTTTTGTTTGCCGTCTGGAACTAAGCATTGTTATTCTACATTTATTAACGTGTGCAGGAACCAAATCAGTTACCTGCACATTGAATTATGTGTTATTGTTTGATGAGAAAAAAACCAATTTTCTCTCCCCGCCAACGCAGCGGCGCACTTTTTTTAATAACCCCTTCATTCTCTGTCAAGGTTAGTGCTCATAATGTTCAGCACAATAGACTCTCCATCAGTTGTTTTCAGGCCTGTTTGCAACTCCCCTTATACTCAACTTAGATGATCGATTTCTGAAATCATAAAGTGTTGTTGTTATTGTTGTTGTTAAGGTGATTCCCTTGTTTTGCACCGCGCATCTAATACTGCGCATAACTTTGCAACTTCCAAGATGGGGGCGTTTCTTACCGGCTGGCCATCGGCAATCTCGACCCCAGCGCTCTTCTCTTGACTGAGGGAGAGAAGAGCTCTGGGGAACCCTGAAACAAAGAATCTTCTCATTTGTTTTCGTGAAGAATAATCAAAAGCGTCTCTAATTGGTGCATTCATGTTAGCACGAGGAGTGAGCAGGCGCCGTAAGGTTCAAATAGCCAATTTTTGGCTATAAGAACCCTACAGCGCATGTTCTCCGGATCGACCCAAGGCTCTGGTGACGAGAATGGGCCATCAGAAGAGGGACAACAACACAAAACGGAGCGCGACCCGAAAATAAATAAATGAGGAAGTAAATAAAAGTCCAAAGTCCAAAAATGGAGTAGAATCCTACACATATCCTATAAAGTTGGATAGTAGAAGTTGTAGTATTTACGTATGATGACGTGAAACTCAATTTGGAGCCAGACACTGAGTGCAAAGTGATGTCTGTAGCGGTTCAATTTGCTTACATTTTTTTGCAAGATTGAGCAGTTTGAAATCACTTTAGTAAAAGATTATAGCCCTGACAAACAAGTACAAGTAGGCTCAAGTTTTCGGTAATATTCAGTAGCTTTTGCTATCAAACGACAAATTTTCCGGTTGATTGAGTTTCGAACGCTTTTTGCGTACTTCGGTTAAGAAACAGTTAGAATAAAGGGCATGCAGCGCGAAAACAAGCACGTTGACCCCATCTTTTTACTGCATTTTTTAATGCCCTGTGTATGAATATCAATTGTACCAGGTTTGACAAAAATCTGGATCGTACGGCATATTCAAGGAAATTACCTTATTATGTTCACAAGGTGACATGAGTGTCAACGTTTCATCATCGGTACAACACGTCACAATTGTGTTCCAAGACCTGTTGATTGACTTCAATGTTTTTTTGTGTACTGATTGTATTTTAGAAATATTTTTACTCTCTTGTGATTGGTGTCAAACTTAACATGGCTGTGTGTGGCTACAGAGTGGACCATATAAATCACTTGAAGCCTCAAGTAAGCTTAGTGGTTACTGTTCACGAGAACTTGTGTATGTTTAACCAATGATAGAGCATTTATAATGCGCGTTTTCTTTGTGAGTATATTGTAACTGTGCATGACACCAGAATATTAGGTCGCTTCAAAACCCTTAGGCGAACTCACAGTGTGTGTAACAAGCATTGTGTGATAAAGGACCCGCACATTAGTGTCCGTCCCTATCCTTGAAGCATCGGCTTAGGAAACCCCCGTCCGGTAGTCGGGGACAGGTAGATTTCATCCTCGAGCTACAACAAGTTGCAAAAATAGTGGAGACACTTCACCTTCTTGGGGTGTTATTCATTTACTTGTTATCTCTCACACTGCAGCTCCCCTCCCCCCTTATCAGTGTTGCTAGCAAGACAAAAAAAATTGTTGAAAACTTAAACAGTCAATATTGAAAGGGGGAGAGGGGAAGGGAAGTGGGAAAGGTTTAAACTCTAGATATGGCGGGTATTGGAAGCTAGAAAAGGTGTTTTTTTAATGAAAGTGTCTCAACAATTTTGCAACTTGCTGTAGCAACTTTTTCAGACCACTTGCCCAACGGACAAGCACCCAAGAAATCAGTACTATTAGAGAATTGCAAAGATGACTAGAGACAAAAATGTACAGTATTTTCTTGGTTGTTTTAAAATAATTGATGAACCCAGGCAAATAAACGAGCCCCTCTGGCAAGTGGGTTATGAAGTTTGCTTGCCCAGTTAAGGCAAGTTAAAATTGGAACTTTTTTCGTGGCTTGTGAAAGGTCTAACCATTTGCAGATGTCATTACAAAGGCAGCATTTTCTGTTTTTTTCTCAAAGAGTGTGAATGTTGGTCAAGCCGGCGGATTCTAAAACCGCAACATCTTTCACGCGGTTGCAACGCCAAGAATTTCAACCTTTGCGGACACTCGCCCGCCTGTTTTCATTTCACCAGCTTGGCTAGCGAACTACTGTAGAGTTGAACTTACTTAGGGCGCGTTCGATTGACCCTATTCCGGAATAAGAATACGTGGAGTGATGATTAAAACGGTATCTTTGGCGCGTTTCGAAGCTGCAAGGATGATAAAAATATGTTTAAAATAGCATTTTAGCAAATGTTGACAATTTTAATGTGAATCTCCGCAAAAACGAAGGATTTCCAACTTGTATTCCATGTATTCCTATTCCGGAATACGGTCAATCGAACGCACCCTTATAGTTTGTTTTGCGTATTTTCAGAAACTTTTTGAGCAGGTAAGAAACCGTGGAATCTCAATAGAGCACTGGCCTAGTTGGTTGTCACGTGAATTGTCAAATGAATCAGCCACACCCGATCATGAAGATGAAGATTGACGTTCTTCTCTTGTTGTTTTATACTTAATAGTTTAATACTTATATTAGACGCAAAATGCGCCTTTTAATTACAAATTATGTTGATAAAATACTATATTGATTGCATATATACATATAAATATTTCCAAAAACAAAATAATGTCAGAAAATAGTACGCACAGCTAATGGTTTTCGAAATAGGCAAAAGCTTTTCTAAAAAGGGCTTTTAATATAGAGTTTTAAATTTGCTTATAGACTGCTTAGATCTTATGTAGCTCGGGAGTAGTGTTTTTCTAAGTTTTTTCAAAAATATAAGAAACATATGTTGCTAATCTAGTCCTAGATTAAGTAATTTTTTGCCCTGGCGCGGTCGCAAGCGTGTGTTTGTTTGAAGATAAATATATATATATATATATATAAGGCAAAGATCAGCTGTTGCTACTCTGAGTTTCACGCCGGCGTGAAACTCAGAGTAGCAACAGCTGATCTTTGCCTTGTGTGTTTACTTTGCTTTCGCTCTACTTGTAATGGTATTGAGCGCTCTTTACCTTCACACCACACTATAAACTTGGTATATATATATATATATATATATATATTAGCTCCCTCAGTGCTCGGTCCAAATTTGTCTTAGGTCTTGTCTGTTTCGAGAATTTCCAGTCGTTGATTTAAAAAAGGGTTAGGGTTAGGTTAGGGTTAGGACCCACGACCCACCCACCCACGCCGATTAGACACTCTCATGCTCGTTTATATCGCTGTTTCCGATAATGTGCGATCCCTGAAATCGAGAGCCTATTTGCAAGCCGTTGTACTTCCTGTTTTACAGGTTGAGATTGTAAATCAAGATACTTTCGTTTTTTCACGTTAAGTGAAACTGAACAGTGACTTAAAACGAGCAAAGCTTCGTACTTGTTGTCTTCCCTTCTACGCAAGTGTAGTCGCATTTTATTTTTGTTTAAGATAGTTGTATTTGTATATGAGTAGAATTTTTGAGGAACTTGAACTTAATGACCGTGGAACGGTAAATTATCACTGATTTTATGGATAGCAGTAATTGTAATATGGTAAGAAAAACTGCTTGACTTGGTGACTGTAGAGTACGTCCAACATAGTTTGCTTCTTTGTTTTGTTTGGTTTTTTTTTTTTTTTTCAGATGAAGTATTAGTTTTTTAAAAAAAGTACAAGCGAAATCCTCCCTCCCAAATGTAAACTGTTGATATTTATTGATTTTTGCCAACGAGTCAGCGGAGCGAAGACGCGAGACTGACGAGGCGGCAGCCTCTATGGAGCCGAAGGGCGAGAGTGTTTTGTACCCAGAAAAAATTTCGAGCGCTCCACAGAAAATGTAATGTAAGCTTTAATGTAAGATAAGGTAAGCGAAACAAAGACAGCTTATCACGTGACTTCAAGAACCAATGAAAGCGCGTGTTTTGATGTGTTATGTCATTAAACAAACTCGTCATTCGTTCACGTGTATATTTATGATCCTATTTAATTATTGTGTATTCCTGTTAAAATACGGCTGTTCAAAAATTACAGCAGTACTTTCAATACTATTGCAAAACA
>OX421447.1:38278336-38300836 GCA_949126865.1 Montipora capitata
CTCTCCCCACTTCAACATCAGTTGCTCCGTTGCAAACGGCCACTCCTTTACTTGGGCCCTGGACACACTGAAATTCTGCGTACAACTATACTTAGGGCAGCTATAATGTCAACTTTTACTGACTAGTTGTATGTTATTGTTGTAAAGGGATGAAGACAAGAAAGGGGGAAGAAGTTTTCAAATGTTTGCTCTCGCAAGTTAATCCATCTTCTGGATATATGAACTTGGTTTTTTATTTATTTATTTATTTTAATTCTCCTTCTTTCGTCGACTTTTCACTCCCAGCGTAGGAAATATAGACAGGGTAAGTGTACCAACCATGGTAGACCCAACCATTAATTTTGCTTAAACGAGGAAAGAAGGACCGACTGGGGGAAGAGAGACTGACAGAGTTTGAGTGTTTCTCTGTTCTTGTTTTCTCTCTGCTCTTAATTATTATACTAGAGGCCTCACCTTAGGCTTTCAAGTCGAACATGCTGCTCGGAAACTGCACAAAGTGTGTTCGGCTAATCTGTCAGTATGCTAGGCTACCTCATCTTATTTACTGCATTGGGTATTTAATAACTACTTCGTTTTGCAGCGCACATGAAATTGTATTAAATTTGATGGATCTTCCTTTCCCATGAGAGTGTGTTTTGAAACTATCATGCCTGACCAAAATAAAAACTAGTGTAACCAGTTTTTCAATGACTTTTTTCACCATTCAATTGTTTTAATTCTATAATAGGGATGAGATCTGTTTACAAACATTGCTTTTGTTATTGAAATGTGCCAACCACAGGAACAAAAGACCATTTGTTTCGACAGGCTCTGGTGGCACATTAATGACAATGGGTGATGTCAACGATATCTTCCCTATAACAATCATTTTTTAGTAATCAGTACAGAATAATTTCCTCTTAAAGTGAATATACGAACGACGTTTAGAAAAACTATCTTCATCCTTAGACCTATTAAATCAGCTACTCAGTGTTGCACCAATCTCAAATCTCCCAGGATTACGATTCTTCGTGTATTGTATTTGCACGATAATGTAACATTCATATTTAATTAAATGATATGGAAATACCTAGTAGCCACGAAGACACTGTTAGGCCTTAGTCACGAAGCCCTAAGAGTGTCTGTGTGGGAGGCTAGACGTGGAACAAAACGGGTTTAAGAGCAGATTAGGTCTATTGACAACACTTCCGCTAGTGTTTCATCACCTATTTTAAGGTTAAGAGTCAGATCGTGAAGTCCTTCAACGAAGCAGTTCCTACACAAACTCTCGAGAATTTTTTATCTTTATTTCTTGTACGCTTTAGAGTTCGTAGGTATCGCTAGGTTCGCGTTCGCTTCTGGATGCAAGATGATTCTTACGTTGTCTATCATGTTAACTCTGCATAACATTATACTTCGCATAACGAAATCTGTTTTCTTCTCTAATATTTATTGTCACTACTTATGAATCTTTATATACATGTGCAGTCAAATTTTCAACTTTATCCGAATATTTAGAAGTGTTTAATAACAGCTCTTGTACATTTATCAATAATATAACTGATAGTTAGCAATTATTCACCGAAGTGAAATATCCACCACTTTCACGTGAATAATTGTTTTAGCATATACCACGCAAGTTTAATAATAAGCTAACACGCAATAAAACTACTTATTTTCGTATAATAAAATTTCAAATCTCTCGCGCCGGCAACTCGGAAATAGTAGGCTTGGCAAATCACCTCCGAGTTAACCAATCAGCGCGAGCGAAGAGCACTATTCACTTGTATGGTACATACTAAAAACAATTATAAGAAGCGATGTTGTATTTACTAAACATCACTGAAGCGTAGTTGATCTTTAGTTTGATTTCGTTTTAACTTAGAGTTTCTTGTTTCCACGTGTTCAAGAAAAATGCTTGGAAGTCTTATTGAAGCATCAGTAGCAGTATCATCTTTTGTAAACGTGATTCCATATTACACAATATGATTCGATAGTTCACTCGTAAATAGATCGATCGCTTGTGAATCGATCTCTTAGACCG
Organism: Montipora capitata; assembly: GCA_949126865.1. Lineage (NCBI taxonomy): Eukaryota > Metazoa > Cnidaria > Anthozoa > Scleractinia > Acroporidae > Montipora > Montipora capitata. Next base: position 38,280,360 of record OX421447.1, read on the forward strand.
ACCTGTTCCGAAAACGCTTCATAATTTTTAGTATGGGTCTACCGCGAAATGCGTTTGCATAATAAGTTATGCCTTAAAAAGAACAGGCCTCTCTGACGATCCATTCTACGGACCTCACGCATGCAGTGCAAGGTCAAGAGAGCATGATTTGTGACCTGCGGAAAGCCCGACTATCCCGGTAAGGCGCGCCGGCCCGGTTCATCGGGATGAATTTCGGGAATTTGTTTACGTGCCCATGTAACCGTCAAAGTCACGCAAGGGATTAAAACAAAATATGCAAAAAGTCCTGTGATCATGCAAATCTGGCTGCGCTTTCAAGGCAAGTTACGCGTCATGACAATTTTTCATCCCAGCAAACCGGGCTGAACTGTTTACATGAGAATTTTTCAGCCCGGCTAACCGAGATCTCGGCATCTCAGACTGGGATCTCGGCATGCGGGCTAGCCCGCCTTCTCATATATACGAATCGAGATTTTGCCAAAGAAAATAGGCATTCGCCGGGATCTCGGTAAAGCGGACCTGCCAGCCTAACTGGGCTGGCTCGTCTCATATAAAAAGGTCCTTATGAGGAAGTTTGCGACATTTGTCATTTGGCCCTCGACCACGTGCCTTTTGCTCACTGTTGCGTGACAAATGCAGTCGCAAAATGCCACGCGCTACAGAACGTCTCCTCTCGCGCGCCTTTCGTGCGGGTCATCTTTGCATGTAATTTTTCATTTGCGCAGCCCCTTGCCTCCCAAACGTGAAAACCTCCAATGTCAGGGCTTTCGTGAAAAGAGAACACCGTGTTTAACAGAGAAAGATCTTTGGAAAAGGCTATCCGTTTTTAATGGTGAGCGTTTTCAGACAACTTTTGTCACGGGCCCCCCACCCTTGCGAACCCCGCCCATCGTCACATATAGAGCGTCTCCCGGATTATCTCACAGCAACAACGTGCGAACATGGCGGACGGAGAGCAGAAGGAAGAGCCCGTGGCTCAAACTGAAGGAGAAGCGAAAAGCGAACAGAAAGTAGAAGAGAAAAAAGAAGAAACTCAGAAAGAACCAGAAGAGGAAAAGATGCGAAGTATTGTTCTTACCGGCTATGGTGGTTATAGCAAATTACAAGTACAGCAGAAATTCGCGAAGCCAAAACCCAGCGAAGGTCATGTCATCATTCGCGTTCACGCATGGTGAGTATCCTCTCTTGCTTTCTGTTACTCTTTTCTGCGATAAAACCAGCAATTGAATTTTGAAATGTCCACTGGAATACAATTATTTGAATCCCGTTCAAGGTGAATGATCTGCTAAAGGGTTGGAACTTGCCACTGAATATTGAATTTTGTGGGAGGGGCTGATCGATGTCTTGGGCATCGAGTTCGATGAACCGGTTGATATTTGACCTTCTGTAAACGATTTGTTTTGTGCGGTTTCAAGCGTTTCCAACCAATTTCCTCCCACTCTACGTTCCATTTTTGTTAAAGATCTTCTGGCAATATTTCGGTGGAAAACGTCTTTCCTTGTTATTAACACTTGCGTTTTGAGCAACACGCTATTCATACTTCTAAATCATATAACAGCTTTTGTGAAATTCCTTTATAACGTTTAAGTACGGAAAATGCTATATAAAGACCACCATTTTGCAGTGAAAGCCCACTTATTATTATAGTAATTATTTGCATTGCTATTGTTTATTATTATTGCATGATTATTGGTGCTCTTTGTTTCAAGATTGCCAATGCATGTGATTGTTCATCTTTGACCTGTTCGTATTTTAGTTCTTCAGATAAATCATTTATTGGCTGTGATTGGCAAAATAAACCATCCAACGTACGGCAGTTTTTAGTTAGGAATTTGGCATTTATAGATCGATAAAAAATTGGTTCAAAAAATGGAAAATGATTCATTTGAGAATATGTATCAGTTCATAATGATTTGAAATATGCATGGCATGCATACCGGATTTAGAAATTCCTAAGCATTTATTTCACTTGTGTTTGTCACGGAATTTAGTAGCAACAAGTGCTTGTTTAGATTGTGTGTGATATGACGTTTCTATCCCAAACTTATTGTCAGAAAGAACACCAATAATTTGGTGTTCCCTCTAATAATTCTAGATGGTTATTTAGATGGCTGCAATTAGCCTAAAAAGCACTTGCTTTCAAATTCTTTATTTATTTTGGATCACAGTCAAACTTCTCCATGTGAAATTGTTGAATTAGGATCAAAGATAAACTTTATGTTGTAAAATTTAATGTAAAGAAACAAGGAGCTAATTGCAAAGCAGTATTGGTGTGTTAATTCTCGTAACATGTCCTGTGAGGCATTCACCTGCAGGGCTAGAAAGTAGAATACACTTGTCGTATTCATGGCTTATCATTCTTGAACCTTTGAGGATTTTGTTATTTGTAACTCATTGCAAAGTTAGTCTCAAGTGTTTTTTTTTTTTCGTCTTAATTAAGCAAGTCATGACATAACATGTATATCTTATCATATGGTCCCCTAAAGTAATGCAGTATAAGATTTATCTGTCATTGCCAGTGTTGTGGGTGAGCATGGAAAAGATGAAAAGCCTTTGAAATTTGTGTTTTGTTTAAAATCTGAAAATGAAAAAGTTGTTTCTGGCTTCTCAAACCCTTCTCCCCCCTGCCTTCCAAGGTTTTTAAGAGAGACACTTGGAATCCAGCACCTCCTTGCATTAATTACTTGAAATCTTGATACTTCCCTGCACATCCTTCCAGGGAAAGCTTGACATTCCATACATACACATCAAATGATGTAATTTGGCAGGTTGAACAAGGATGTAATAATTGGTGTGCTTCTTTAACAAAATAGTTTTACTGTACATGTTGGAGTCAATATCTCTGTTCCTTATGTTTGCGTGCTAACTACTAGTTATGAGCAAACATTGACTCCAGTTGGCGTTAATGGGAGAGCACTGCCTTGCGTCAGGTTAGCCTGTGTGACTTCCAGCGATTATGTGACAAAGGAACCTCACTTATCTCCCCAGCATTATGAGCTGAATGCAAAACAGCACGTGGTGAGTCGGACAAGAGTATTGGTTAGCAAGTGATATTCAAAAGGCAATGCAGCCAACAGGCTTGGGGGAAGTCGCTGCGCAGACTTAACCGCCACCAATGCATGCGAGGCAATGCATCCCCCCCCAAGCCCAAAGACAAAACTGGAAAACATGATGAGAGACTAGACTGGTGAGAAGCATCCAGAAGCGGCCGCCATCCTGAAAGCAACAGACTCAAATGTAAATTGAGGAGTTCTAATGTACAGTTGGTAACAATCAGAGGACCAGCAACCTAAAACTTTTATAAGCCATTCAGGCAAGCCAGTAGCGGCGGCAACAGAGGCCATGCCTATACGAAAGCTATGGCCTTTTAGGCTCCGATAGGGAAGGCCAGCAACCCTTGTACCATCCCTAAAGAGGTTGGATACCATGCCTTAGGTAAGGTAATGGCCTGACTGGAAATAAAACAAAGGTCCCGGTTGCAGCCTATCTAAGAGAAAATACTCTTGCATGGGTACAATGGCACAAAGGGGTGACAAGGTGCAAGCTATAGGGAGTGAATGCCCTTCCCTAGAAATGTCAGTCTTTGATGATTTTAGGTACACTGTCATGCGCTGTGGGTGTGCCAGGTTAGGGTGAAAGGTTAAGGATGGACGAAATTTGTAAACCCCCTTGTATGTAAACTTGCTGCAATGGAGAAACGCAATATAGGCTAAGTTGAAAGCAGCCCAAATCATAGAAAAATCCCGGGGTGAAAGCCATGCGTGCAGAACAGGACAAATGGCAAGGAGAATCTGTGGTGTCACTGGCAAGCGACAGATGCGCTGTTTGCCTTGGTAGGGAAGGATACCACGCAGGACCTTGCAGAGAAGAAGCTTACCCTTAAGGGGGATCATTGTAGCTAAATAAAGTTTAATTGTGCTATAACACACTGTTCTAGCTAGATAGGAAGCGAAATAGATCAGTGTCACTTCAGAGGCAGGTAATACATCCCCGTCTGGGTTGAGGAGACAGTTCATCAGGCAAAATCGTACAAATCAACGTTCCCCAGAGGTGTAGGCCTGATTGGTGGTCACGGCCAGGCCCCAAGAAGCGTACCTTAGGACTTCCTCCCTCAGAGGGTCATTAGCATAGGCAGGACAGTACAAGGACTCTGGTCGGCATTGGGAGCAAGAGCCCTGCATCTGAAAGCTGGAGAGGGCGTCAGCAATCTCGTTTGAAACCCTGTGACACGATGGGCCTGCATTACAAAATTATGTTGCTTAGAGTGAAGCACAAGTTGGCGAACCAAATCCATAATGCAGGGTGTCTTAGAGCGCCCTGAATTTATGATAGCGACCACCAAGAGATTGTCACACCAGAATCGAAGGCGCTTCCCTGTGATAAAGGAGTGCCATATGGAGCAAGGTGTTGTCAGAGAGGGCGCTGTCTTCATCTTCGTACAGACCTTTTAAAATTTTCCTTATTTAAAAATTTTTCTGACTAGGTTCTTTTTAACTTCCGTTGTCTTATAGGCATTATCATAATCTGAACCAAAGGAAAGTAAAAAGAAAAATTTTAACTGTAACATATATTTTTATAATTCCTCCAACTGTAAGACCCAGAGAGCAGGATTCACCTCTGGCTTTTTTCGGCGTTTTACCTTTTTAGGTCAACAATTTCTTGTTGATGCAAAAGATACAATTTATTTTTCAATTAAAATTTTAGTATTCATTAATTTAAGTTTTTTTCATCCATAATAATATACATTGAAAAAATTCTCTATTCTGATTGGCTAAGAGAAATGCAGGTTTGAAGTAACACAGTGCAGAGAAGAGGTAGCCACTGCAGTCAAATGCAAGCCCTGGATTGCACAATTTGTGCATGATTGCATGCCTTACTTCTGCTTTAAACCATCTCAATTTTTTTCATATACATCATTAATACATGTAAGTAATCCAATAAGGCCATTAAATTAGTAATCATTTCATTTACCAGTGTTAAAATACAACATCTCTTTCAGTACAAACACAAATATGCTCCATTTTGACAATATTTTTTTATATCCAAGCAGCAGGACAGGACAATAATAATATTGTCACATAATTAATGTCCTGGCTTGCATGAGTCCCCTACAGTATAGCTTTAGTGGTATAGCATTCAAACTGGTGTTCTTCTTTTGTTGAACCAGTGGACTTAATTTTGCTGATATCATGCAACGCCAAGGAATGTATCCATCTCCGAAGAAACCTCCATTTGTTCCTGGAATGGAATGTGCTGGAACCATTGAAGAAATTGGGGAAAATGTTACCAGTCTAGAGGTAAGAGGTTTGGTAAAGTACATATTTCAAAAATATATATCAGGCATTTTATAAGAAAATACAATGTCTTTTAAGAGGTGCAATCATTATCGGTAATTTTGGGTCACTTCAGTGAGTATTGCATGGTTGTCAGGTATATAATTGCAATACAAGTTGCAGAGAACATTGCGAAAGCTCCCATCAGTAATGTGGAAGTTCAAGGGATCCTGCCAATGTAATACATAGGAAAACTTGCTGTGGTTATTTGTTCTGCATTTTGTGTGAATAAGTATGGGTATTCAAATATTGACAAGTGAAATTACGGAGTGACTTCACACACGTTTTGTAAGGTTAAAAAAAAGGTAAAGTCAGCTTACAGGCCTCGTGGCCCATCAGGCCGGAGCTTATCCATGGTTTCTGTAGCATGAAGCGACTAGGTCTGAACAGAGATGTATCCAGGTTTTCAAATTTGGGGGTCCTCTGGACCCCTTTTTGAAAAATTTGGGGGTCCATTGCAAAATTTTGGGGGTCCAGCTAATTAATATTCAAGAATTAATATTCGATCTATTGCCTCTTAATTGCTGCTGCAGTACCCTTTCAGATTTCTAAATTGCACAAAAATAAAGTCATCCCTCCCCACGAATATGAACTTAAATTATCAATTTCCTTGAAACTGTTATGCCCATTGATTCCTCGATCAAAATGTATGGTCTTGAGGAATCCGTATGCTGTACGAACTGTTGGCTCCAGTTGATAAATGATAGATCTCCACAGCAAAAAAAAAAAAAAAACAGAACTGAATCTCAATTTTCCGTAAAAGAGCATCATTTATTTTAACAACACTTGAGGTGAAATTTAGGAACAAAAGAGTAAACAAATAATTATAAGCGATCAATGCACATTTCATCGTCAGCCCATGCGGCAGTGACTTCATCATGGCCAATGTTAATAATCAAGTGCTTGAATACATTCAATTTTCATGTTCAACACGTTAATATTAACATGAAATCTGAAAAAGTTGCATAATTTGCAAAACAGACAAGTTAGGTGTAAAACAAGAACCGAGACGATGACACGTGCGCGCCCGGAATTAATATCAACAGGGTCGCACAAAACAAAAATTTAACATACTTCGCCGTTGGATTCTCTGCCATTTTGCTGACGGTAAGCGAACTATCGCTTGAAATTTGCTTGGAAAGCATGCAACAAACTGAACTTGGACTGAAATATTTTATTATCACTGGCAGCACATCGAAAGTGTCGCCTAAAAAACAGCTCAGATCATGTTTCGCAACACGTGGGAATTCAAAACTTAACTCCTCAAGCTGGACATAATAGTTGTCAAAATGAAATCATTCGACTACAAAAATCCGAAAATAATGGAAGTGGAACATTTCACCGTTGTGAGAAATGGGAATGTTCAATTTCCTTCTGAAATACGCCGTTTGCATGTTTTCCTGGCGTTCGTAATTTGCATAAACATTCGATTTTTTTCTGCGTCCAGTTGGACCCTTTGTTCCACATTCTATGCGTCCAAAAGGAAAACGAGTGTGTCCCAGGACGCAATGATGCACTCTGGATACGTCTCTGCTAGGAGTATTTCTACTCCCCCCTGGATGGGATGCTAGTCCATCGCAGGGTTACCCCCAGCATTTCGCTAGTACCCATTTATATACCTGGGTGGAGAGAGGCACAGTGAGGCACAGTGTCTCGCCCAAGAACACAACACAATGTCTCCGGCCAGGTCCCAAACCCGGACCATTCGTTCCGAAGCACACTAACCATAAGGCCACCACGCCTCCCTACACGTTTTGTAAAGACTCTGGAAATTATTTGATTTTGGACAGAACGCAAGTGAAATCATTTCCTAATTTCACGATTATACCATTAGATTATCATGGGTGACAAATTATGTTCATAAGATGCCATTTTGGCACTATAGAAAAAGTTGGCAACATTGTAATTTCACATGTGAAATTAAAGATGAACACTGAAATTTCACGCAAAATTAAGTAGTAATTTGTCACCCATGTTATTAAGTGCAGAAGTATACATAGGAGAGACTCTCGAATCACTAATTTCAGCTTGACAGTGGTCAGGGCCAACTAATTTAACAGCTTGATTCAGTGCTTTCCATTTATCTATTTTGCAAGCAAGTCAGTCAGTGAAATTCAAGCTCAGTTAACGAGTGGACTAACCAATGTCCAAAGCTTGCTCCATGCTAACAACAATCTAACTTGGAAGGACCACATACAGTGTATTTGTAACAAGATCTCGTCTCGATTAGGTGTTCTGCATCGAGCACGTAAGGTTCTCCCCAAGCCAACTTGCCTAATGCTCTACAATACTATAGTCTTGTCATTGTTCGATTACTGTTTGTCTCTCTGGGACAGTTGTGGAGCTGGGAGCATAGCTTACCCAGATAAGCTAAATAGATGTGCCACATGCATTGCTGAAGGGTCGGTGAATTGGGGCTGAGGAGGTAACATCAACACTTGTCTGGCCCAGCCTACAAGCACGCAGAAATTATCTCAAATGCGTTTTAGTCCATAATTGTCTTCAAGTAATAATAGCTTCAAGGAATAGCTCCTTTGTACTTTCAGAGTTTAGGCATGTGCACCTTTTCTATGGCTATAACACCAGAAGCCATGATTTGCTGCACCCTCCCTTTGCAAAACTGGAAAGTATCTGGGGAGCTTTGGAATAAACGGCGGTTGGGAGACTCCCATATTAAAAGGACAGGGGTGCTTGTTGTACCTTTAAGGAGTTAAAAGCGGTTCTGGTACCTGTTAGGGTGTTCAGCCTCAAAAGGTCCACAGCAGGAGCTTTAGCGGTACCTTTTAGGGTATCGAGCCGAAAAATCATGACAGGAGACATTTGATAATTAACATTTTTTAAATTTGGCGGATTTAGGAGTTAAAAAGCAGTTTTGGTACCTCTTAGGGTGTTCAGCCTTAAAAGGTCCACGGCGGGAGCTTTAGCAGTACCTTTTAGGGTATTGAGCTGAAAATTCATGACAGGAGACATTCGATAATTAACTGCTTTTTTTAATTTTGTCTAATTAAAACCCATAATTTGGTACCTCTTAGTGGTGGAAAATATGCCATGCCACGCCCACAATACAGCATCTTGGTACATGTACCTCTTAGGGGTTCTTTTCAAAAATTTCAGACAAGCACCCCTGTTCTTTTTATATGGGAGTTGCCCTCCCCCTCCCTCCGGGCTTACAACTCCCTTCCGAGAAACATTAGACAAGTAGAGGCGTTTAGCGAATTTAAAATCAAACTAAAGCGCTCTCTTAAACAGTAATGCCTGCGGTACATGTTGCCTTTATAACTTAATTATTTGTCTAGTTTTTAATGTTTTAATGTCTTTGTTTTTGTGTCATGTTAGGGCTCCATTTAAACTAGCTTTGGTAATTTGGATGCGCCTGGATAAATATTGAATTAAATAAAAATAAAAATAAAAATCAGGCAGCAATGGTATCTGGATGGGAGACCTTCAAGATAATATGACATGCAATCTTTTCAATCTTTTCAAGTTTCAAATGTTGTGACATTATTATTATTTAAGAATTTTTTTGTCAAACAATTACAGCTCTTGTCTTGCGATGTCATTAGGTTGGTGCCCGTGTAGGATGCTTGATGTTGAGTGGAGCCTGGGCTGAATATGTCTCTGTGCCAGCAGATCTTTGTTTTCTCTTGCCAGAGAGCATGAGCTTCGAGGATGCTGCTGCACTTCCAGTCAATTATCTCACTGCTTATTTTATGCTTTTCCATTGTGCCAATTTGGGTCGTAGGAAAAGTGTCCTTATTCACATGGCAGCTGGTGGAGTGGTAAGATGATAAACCATCAAAAGCTAAGTAAACTTCAATGGCAGTTGGGTTATGTGATACAAAACAATACAGGATTAACTGCATACTTTTACTGGCCAAAACGTTTTTGGTGGTCAGGAAAGTTTGGAGAATTTCCCAGTTTAACTTGGGTCGTTGAGCCATCAAAGATACTGTTAAGGTTCATAATTTCCTGTTAATAGGTGCAAGATTAAATAAGTACTGCCTCATCGTCATCATTTTCAAGTGAAGAGAGTAATTTAATATATTATACCTTGCAAGATGATAAAACAAAAGGTGTAACTTAATATATACCATGCAAGGTTGTACAGTACTGTGCAAAAGTAATGATAGCGAATTTCGTCGAATTTCGTGCTTTGTTCTCAACGAAATTTCGGTGAAATTTCGTCGAACTTTCTCTTTGGAGACATGCGAAATTTCCTGTAGGTTGAGCGAAATTTCGAAACGTCTAACGAAATTTCACCGAATTTTCGCTCAGGAGAAGTGCGAAATTTCGTTTTGCTTTGGCGAAATTTCGGAAAGTGTAACGAAATTTCGCCGAATCTTCGCTCTGGAGGTGTTCGAAATTTCGAAAGGAGAGACGAAAATTTCGTTCAAAATGCGTACGAACTTTCGAAAGGTGAGACGAATCTTTTTTCAAAATGCGTGCGAAATTTCGTTTTGCCAGAGAGAGCTACAGCAATGACACCCGCTTATTTTATAATAATTTCTTTTTATTAAAATCGTGGGAAAAGGACTGCACGACTATCGATGTCTTTCAACTCGGACTGCCATCAGTGAACTGTTTTTTTTTTTTCCTCAGTTTGCGTTCTGCATTTTGTGACCCTCGTGTAATGACCACAAATGGTGAACGAAATTTCGATCTCCAAACGAGATTTTCGTTCGAAATTTCGCTCTCACAAGCAAAGTGTTGGAAATTTCGTTTGAAATTTCGCACCCACTTGCGAAATTTCGAACGAAATTTCGGTCCCACTAACGAAATTTCCAACGAATTTTGCCACCTTCAGCGAATTTGCCAAGTGAAATTTCGCAGATCTGCACGAAATTTCGTTAATGGTGAAACAATAGAGGCCAGCGAAATTTCGCCGAAAATTCGTTCTCCTCGAAATTTCGCAGATTTACGTAGAATTTCGTAGAACTTCGTCGAAATTCGACGAAATTCGCTATCATTACTTTTGCACAGTACTGTATAATGTAAGGTGTAAAAGTGTACGTGTAAATGGAGACAAACTTAAATAAATAGTTTTGCGCATGTGGAGTCTGATTCTGTGGTTAAAGGGGCTAGGTCACGCTATTTTAGGTAATTTTGTTTAATTTTGTTAATTACATCACTACATGTATGAGCTCTAAACGTCAAATTGGCAGAGAGTCTTTCATTTTCAAAATCACGGCCACGTAACAACAGAGAATGATTTTCCAGCTTTGTAAATGACATTTTAATATAGACTGATGTAATTTTGAAAAACGGTGGGCCGACGTTTTTCAAATTTACCCAAATTCAATCCATTTCAATCCTCTCCAGTTTTGTCCATCCATGTCCCTTCTTGGCTTCCCTGCGTTTTGTTAGAGATCTTCTATAGTTTTAAACAGTTATTTTGATATTTTCTATGACCATTCGATCAGTGCTGAAATTGCCTAAAATTGTGTGACCTAGCCCCTTTAAGCATGGCCTCTTCTTCTTTATGAATAAAGTTTCATAAATCAGACAGTCCAGTTTTCCGTTGCAACATAATTAAGACAATAATTATAATTTGTTTTCATTAGGGTATTGCAGCTACTCAGCTTTGTAAGACAGTGGATGGAATTACAGTGTTTGGTACTGCTTCAACTTCAAAGGTATTGGCTAATTTTGATAGCAAATTAGATGTCCTCAATAAAAATTGTTTTTCTCTTAAGGAAGAGACTGTTGCATGTAGCTTTTGCAAACAATATGTGAAGCACATTATTTGTTTGTTTTAGTACACTACACTAATTTACCAAGGGAATAAACCACATACTTTTCCAAGCAAGTGAAGTCTGAATGAAACTTAACCTATTGACTCTCTCCCTTTACATGGCCTTAGCCAGTTTCTGATTGGCTTATGCAACGTACCGTAACAAGACCGAGTGAGAGCAGTTCCACAAAGTGGTGTTATCACCACTGCAATTGCTGCGACTGTTGCAGAAGTAGAACATAATTTGAATCTGAAATGGTTTTTATTTTGTATCTGGTTGTAAATTAAAATAACAGCTAGGTGCGATATGATCTTCTGAAATGATATTCATTAATTTAAGCACCAAACGGGGTCACACTGTCAGCTTTTGCTGGACCCTGTTATTTTTATGGCCCTTGTGCCTGGATTTTCTCGATAGTTTTACCATGAAAGCATATGAATGTCTTTATTTACCTTTTAGCATGATACCATCACTGCTAATGGAATAACTCATCCCATTGACTACAGAACGGAGGACTATGTTCAGGCAGTGAAGAAGTATGCTTGCATCTTGCATTCTCTTGAGTCTCTTTGCATTTCTGTAGTTTGTTTACATTAAGTACAAGCAGCCTCTATGTGGAACAATTTCCAGTCAAAAGTGTATTACTGTAGTACCAAAAGTAACAGTACAGTAAATGTGAACACTTTTAATTAATTTGCATTACTTTGTATGCACATGACTCACTATCCAATCAAATGCAAAGAAAAGCCATGTTCAGGGGCGGATCCAGCATTTTTTGAAAGTGGGGGCCGAACAAGAATACTAATCAGCGCGCGTTAGCGCGCCTCAGTAGCGCCTTAGGCGCTACTTTCTAGGGGGGTCTGGGGGCATGCCCCCCCCCAGAAAATGTTGAAAATTTGGGTACTCTTACATCCACTCTGGTGCAATCTGGAACGTAATGTATCAGGATTCCATATTGAATAAAATTATAAGTTATGGTTATAATGATGCATGGTTTTTGACTCTTCGCTTCAAAGTCACAAAAGATATATATAATTATATATATAGGCATTAAGATTTTACGTTGTTACAGTCTCTGTAAGATAGGTTGACTGTAGACAAGTATTTCGCATCCAGTCTTCTTCCTCATTTCGAAAGGATAATATTAGCGCCTGTAAGTTGAAAGTTTATTCGCACAACTTTGGTCATATTATTAGCGAAAAATCACGCTTTAGCTAAAAAAATCAAAAGCTCCAACAGACTGCTTACAAAATGATAAAATTATTGTATATTTCGACAAAAAAAAAATCTCCGACGAACTGAAAGGGGGGGCCGCGGCCCCCCCCCCCCTAAATCAGCCCCTGATGTTAGTCATGCCATCTGTGAAGGAATATTTAGAATCCTTATTGGGAGAAAGATAACTTTTTTTGCAGTACAATAACATTATTATGCAAAATTGTTTATCAAACCAGTTATCACATTTGTATTATTTTTTTTGTTTTTAGGGTTTGTCCAGAAGGAGTAGATATTGTTCTTGATCCCCTTGGAGGTTCAGATACAAAGAAAGGGTACAATCTGCTAAAATCCATGGGCATCATTGTTGTTTTCGGTATGTGAATATGCTTCATGACTACATGTAGTTATTTGTTTAATCTCTGATTTTTTGTAGGGGTTCGCCTTATTATCCTTGGGATTTTCTCCTAGAGAATCAGAGAAAGCTGCTTTTCATTCACAATTTCAGATATGCCAATCATTTGGGGGTCCGTTGCAAAATTTTGGGGGTCCAGCTAATTAATATTCAATAATTAATATTCAATCTATTGCCTCTTAATTGATGCTGCAGTACCCTTTCAGATTTCTAAATTGCACAAAAATTTTATTTTTGTGCCTCCCCTCTAATATGTAATTAAAATAAAATGATCAATTTCTTTGAAACTGTTCTGCCTGTTGATTCATCCAAATGTATGGGCTGTCAAAGCTCCATCGATCACATCTGAAAACATCTCGAGGAATCCATATGCTTTAGGAACTGTTGGCTCCAGTTGACAAATGTTTCATTTATTTCACACTATTTACATAACATTAACATAGAAAGAAAAGTATAGTCACAACACATGGTTACACGATAAAATAATTACAGTATGGGTTATAAAATGTGTATGGTGGTCAAAGTAGCGAAGGCTTTCTAGTTGACCGCACTTATCTCTTGCTAGCATCGTATCATTTCAACTTTCTGACTTAAATAATATGCAAAGTAAAATAACTTGAGATGTTACTTGGGCCTTCACACACGCCTTTTTGGTTATTATAATAAGTAAAACTTAGCCGCTCTTAAGTCTTATTTAACAGCCAAGTGTTAAGACTACCTTAACCCTTTGAGTGCCAAACAGTTGCTGCCTTGGAAACCGGCAGACATGTTGGATTTTTGAGGAAAATTAGCTTTATTTTCTAAAACTGTTAGATAAAGCGGATAAGTTCTTGAAATGAACATCACTTGTATTGTCAGCTTCTCGGTTACTCTCATCACTTACCTCGCTACTATTATCATCATTTTCATTCCATGACTTTTTTCTGAACTATCAGCACCATATTCAGACAAACTTCCATCGCTTTCTCCTTCGAATTCGATCAACTTTGGCAGAAATCTCATTCAAAGCCTCATTGAGCAAATGTGCATGAAGAAAAACATGAAAAACACTGTTGTGTAATATAGTCACGAAATGTATGCACGTGCACACAACGCCATGTTTATGCATGAATTATGCATAAAGCATAACATGAAAAACGCCGCTGTGTAACATATCACGAAATGTATGTTTATGGTTTAAGCTTTGGTCAGTGGACTTGCCTGTGCTTCCCATTCCCTTCTCAGCAACCAAGGAAATCGTACCCGAACAACCGGGCCGTAGATGAAACATATGACTTGAGGACGTATGTACGTCCTTGGTTGCTGAGTTACATGTGCAAGGACGTATATATACGTCCTTGGCATTCAAAGGGTTAAGAGTAATTTCATCACAACAGAAAGGAAAACAGTAGAAAACTATTTTTATCTTTATCATTGTGATCGATCAGCAAAAATGTAGATTTCATCAGCTTGTTTGTGGTGAAACTTCATGGCGCTGTGCTCAAAAATTTTGCCCAGTAGTAGAAAAGATGAGCTCTCGTGAATTAAACGAAACATCAAAAAATCGCAACTTAGTATTCATGTATGTGGAAATCTTTTATTCATCAAGTCTAAGGGTACGTTCAGCAACTTTAATTTTGCTGATTGGTAAACATGTAGATTATATCAGCTAGTCTCCGTTTGTTGATTTCATTGATAACTTCTTTCTTCTCTTGTAATTTATTCACACCTTTTTTCGCTCCACTTTTCTTTTAAAAAATTATATGTGTATGGGAAATAGGGAAGAGGAAGCTGCCTGTGTGTTAGGTGAGAGGGAAAACAAAGCTGAAAAGCCTTTTGAAAACCTCGTGTCATTTAATAGCTACACCGGAATATAACTGGGTGAAACACGAAAATAAACAGGTCGCATGGAAGCATGCTAGAATTTCAACAAATGAGCCCCAAAATTGGCAAGAATTTGTGACACTGATGAATAATAAAGCAGTTTCTATTTCCAAAATGATAGAATTACCTGGTGATAAATAACCTCGTCTAGGAGAGTGAATTTTTGACTTTGCAAAAACAATAGTATACGTCAAGAGTTGGACGACTGTGTTCTTTGTGTTGAATTCGCCCATTTCTTGTCGACTTTTATAACACTTGAAAGAAAGAAAAACTAAGTAACAAAGCAACAATCCGATGTCTTGCCGTCATTTTGCCACGGATGGATCCAGTTGGCAGTAACATGCAAGGTAACTTGATCACAGGGGGCCATGAATTGATGTCACTTTCGCTTTTTGCAATTGCTTGTACAGCCAAAAGAACAACAGAAAATTGAACATAGCAAAAATCTCCCAAAATCTTTTTCGCTGATTGTAACTTTTTATGAAAATATTGAAGTAATGCAGCCAGGATGAGTCATGATAAAAAAGTTGAATGGGCGTTTTCTGGATAAAAATATTAAAAATTGCAAGCTTTCGACCACTAGAACTGTGGTCTTCAATGGGCAAACAGATGAATGAAGTTTAAATTGGGAGAATATATAGTGAGATAAAAATGATAACAATAGAGTGAAATAAGGGATAAAAAAGGTGATTAAGAATTTTTGTTAAAAATTATGCGATATTGTCCTGGAAGAGGGCAAGAGTTATTGTTCGTGTAAAGCGTGATAGAGGTGTGCCAAGATTCTAGAAATTTCATGGTGCGGAAAGTTCGTTTGTCAACGATCTATATGCATTTTTGAAGTCAATGGCGTGGTTGTGAGACCAAGTATGATTGTCAATTCTGGAGCCTTTGGCTGCTGTCTTCACATTCCTAACATGTTCTTTTTTTCCTCGTGGCAAAGGATCTACCTGTTTCGCCAATGGAATTCCAAGAGCAACTGCCACAGAGGATTTTGTAGACAATGTCGGGGGGTTCGAGGTTGTGGAAATGCTATGTTGACAATAGCTTTTGTATTAAGAAGATCCCAGCCTTCCACAACGTACTCAACAGTTTGGATCCTCACATTTCCTTCACTATTAAACTATTGAACAGGAGAACAATGACCAAATTCCATTTCTTCACTCTATTGTTATCATTTTTATCTTACTACATATTCTCCGAATTTTTACTTCATTCATTGTTTTGCCTGTTGAAGACCACAGTTCTAGTGGTCGAAAGCTTGCAATTTTTAACATTTTTAGCCAGAGAACGCCCATTCAAGTTTTTTATCCCAGCCAATTACAACTAGGCTCAACTGACAGTCGACCAATAACATCACTAATAAGTTGACCAATGACATCTATGACTGGAGTTCTTATAGTATCTACTGACGTTACACAAATCACTTGACTCTGAAGATGACTAAAGCTCAGGTTGTCAAAACGTCAGTCAGTGTCATCTCAATCAGTCCTTCTCAGGACTACACTGACCGGGATGATCATACTTTACTTTTTATGTTCACGGCACAAAATTTGTGTCTTCATTTTTTGCTGATGGCAATTTTTTTTATTCTCCATCAACATGACCCAACACTTCCTAAAAACTTCCTTGTGCTCTTCCTTAAAACTGTGTATCAATAGTTGTTTTGCATAAAGTAGGCTAACAAATCAACTCCGTTGATAAAACCAAATTTTTGTATACTACTTCCCCACCAACGCAGCACCACAGTTTCTTTAGAAACTACCCCTTCTAACAAAATCTGTACCATACTTTGTCTTAGTTCGTATTTTTGAGTGTTAAAATAGAATTTTCGGTCCTGTTTCTGGCAGCAAGTTGTATAGTTCTGGTCTCCCATCCAGATTCTAACCCTGCCCGACGGGGCTTAACTTCAGTGAACTTTTGTTGTGGAAACTTTCAGCCATTCAATGCTTAAACTTGGTGTGAAAAAGAAGTTAAAGTTCATGTCAGCCTCAAAGCCAGTGTTTCTCTATTCCCGTTTATTTTCTTCAGTCTTTCTGGGTTAAGTAATTTACATATTTTGATACGTCCTGGAAAACAAAACGCAGCTTAGTTGACAGTTACGGAATAAAGCATTGTGTCAAGTTACTGCACTACCACAAATACCTATTTATTTATCATTCCTTTCAATTTGTTTTTTACTAACCAGGATATGCAAGCTCAGTTAGTGAATCAAAAAGCATCTTTTCTTCAACCAAAAATGTAAGTATCCTAAATTTTGGTTTAATAAAATTAATTAAGATAACCTATCGTTTAAGATGCTTGTAAACATGAACCTTGTATGCTTATAGTCGCTGATACGCGATCTTTGCACATTGACATTAAAATTCTTTCTTTTGTAGAGAAGGGGTTTCATTAAGGTTTGAAGCAGGGGCACATGGGTTTAACCCCCGGGCAAGGAAGGCCCTATTCCCTCCTAGGGGAATCTGAGGGCGCTTTCCATTTGACAGAACTGACCAGCCAGACTGGGCATTTGGAAGGACTAACTCTATAACGCCTTCAAATTAACGGTCTTCCACGACGATATAGACTTCTCCAGAAGAATCATGCCAGTGTTTCTTGAAATTGTAACATTTTCTTGGCAAAATGACAGGTCTGACCGGCCAGTTCTGACAAAAGGAAAGCGCCCTGAGTGCATGCTCCCCCAGAAAATTCTGAAATTTTTAAGTTGCAGAGATGTTTCCTGCATTCTGAAGCCCAATGTTCTTCAACTACAGCAAAGTCATACCTTTTTTAGACAATTTAATGATTTGATACCAATATCCACAAGAAAATTAATTCAGTAACGCGACACAAAAGTGCACTCACGTCCTGGCCTTTTCTCAGCTGGAGGCAATTCTGCTCGCAAAGAAAAATAATAAGCTGCATTCTTTTCTGGGCTGCCATAGTAAAACATGCAACATTAGGGCATTTCAGGTGGTCTTTTATGGAGAGCAATAATTATTCTTTTCACAGTGCATTATGAGGGCATTCATTCCGAGTTGAATGTGGCTTTTGAAATTGAACGCAGCATATGAAATTGTGACATTTTGACAACAGAAGACAGATCAAGAAAAGGACAAAACTGTATTTTTTGATTAACCTTTGTATTTAAATAAAAACAATAGTCCGTTGAGATGGTGAAAGCAGCCAGGCAAAGTCATGTCCACAGCCGGGCAATTTGCCCGGTGACCGGCCCTTAATGAAACCCATGACAGAGTTCGTTAACTTCTTTTTTTCCAGGTATGTAGTAACAGGTGGTACAAAAGGCCATCACTTTGTCTTCAATAATAATAAGAAGAAGAAGAAGAATAATAATAATAATAATAATAATTATTATTATTATTATTATTATTATTATTATTATTATTATTATTATTATTATTATTATTATTATTATTGTTATTATGATTATTATTATTATTATTATTTTAACCCTTTACCCATTGATTCCTTTGGGGGTCACATGCAATTCCAACCAAAAGATGGGATGAAAACAGTGGTAACCTTGTGACTGTCTATGAGAGTAATTAAATAGGGGTTATAAGTAGCCCTGTGTTTGCAATACAGTCTTCAATAAATATTCTCCTGGAAGTTGTTGCTGTGTTGTTTGTTTCATCCATTTAAGTTTTCATTATAACCCATGCAAAAATTACTTCATTGCAGCCTTGCAGTGTCTGCAAACAAGGATAACC
This sequence comes from Montipora capitata, assembly GCA_949126865.1. Classification (NCBI taxonomy): domain Eukaryota; kingdom Metazoa; phylum Cnidaria; class Anthozoa; order Scleractinia; family Acroporidae; genus Montipora; species Montipora capitata. The sequence goes on from OX421447.1 coordinate 38,298,625, forward strand.
ACTGGAAAAGCTCATGTGAGGGAAAAACACAAATGATTTCTCAGGAGAATTGAGGCTGCATTTGCTAAGTTTAAAGCAATCGTGTGAATTGTTTTTGAAAAAGAAACACTAGCTACCTCAATCTCAATCCCACGGCTCTTCTCTTTTGCCCATGACTGAGGGAGGGAAGAGCTCTGGGGAACCCTGAAATGAAGAGTCTTCTCATTGATTTTTGTGAAGAACAATGAAAAGCGTCTATGATCGGTGCATTCATGTTAGCACAAGGAGTGAGCAGGCGCCGTAAGGTTCAAAAAGCCAATTTTTGGCTATAAGAACCCTACGGGCTCCCCACAGTGCATGCTCTCCTACATGAGTTTCCCAGAGCCTCGGGTTTGCGCAGACATAACATCCGAGGCTCTGGTGAGGAGAATGACACTACCTACTGTATGCTACTTTATGACAGGTTTTGCTGATAGTGTCACTTTCATGCATTAAAACCTGTTACCTTGCGCTTTGTTGCTGTTTTGACTGGCTCTTATCACGATCTTGTGATCTGTCACTGTTCCACTACATGAGTTTCCCAGAGCCTCTGGTTTGCACAGACAGTATGATCCGAGACTCAGGTGACGAGAATGACACTACCTACTGTTTGCTACTTTATGACAGGTTTTATTAATAATAGTGTTTTTGCTGATAGTGGTTTCAAGGTGTATCATTTAACCCAATGCAACTGCTGAAAGACAGCAAGACTGTATGTGGCTTTGATCTGAAACATCTAAGAAACTTCCCTGACTTACGTAAGGAAGCTCTGTCATATTTGCTTGAGTTGTACAGTGAAGACAAGCTCAAACCTCACATAGATCAAGTATATGCATTTGAAGAGGTTAGTTTTGCTCTCAAGTCCATGTTACATGTACCTTGAAGCAGTGTTTGAGATAATACAATGTAGATTGATCTCAGGTTCAAGAAACAGGATGGGTCGTGGACAATGTACAGAGACCAAGTGGCAACATTTATCAAGAACGCAATATTAATAAGTTTAAAAACCCTATGAGTGTTTCATGCAAACAGCGTGTTTGTCTGAGTTAATTATCCTTCCTAACACCGCATACTAGCTCTTGTTTTACTTTTTTCTATGCAAACATCAAAATAGTTTAGTGATCTGTAGGTGGGATTTGTTAAAGTTATAGCACTTGTTGTGAAATGTGAACACTGGATTATAATGTGTGCTGTATTTTATTTTATTTTGAACACTTGCCATTAATGCGTGGTGTTCAAAACATCTGCATGCCATTTTTAATTTATGCATGCCTAACATCCAAGTCAAACCAGTTTGGTTAGTTACTGATATTGCATAATCGATGGCACTTTCATGCTCTTTTTGTGCTGTTTATTTTTCATTATACATGTTTACTGGCTCTTATCACGATCCTGTGATCCGTCACTGAATCTTTTCAACAGGATAAATTTTAATTTTGAAGCTTGTTATTGTTATTATTGCTTTGCTTGTTACTTGTTACTTGTAGGCATTTTGTCATTTTAATTTTTTGTCTTCAACTGATGAGAAAATCTTTTTTTGTAATGTTTTTACACGTCCCTATATGAACAAAAATAATAGCAAAATACGAGGCATTGGGAAAGTGCAGACCAACTTGGCCTACATTTTACTAATCCATAACTTTGCCTTATGCAACAGGTGGGCAAGGCAATGAAAAAGATGCATGAACGAAAGAATGTTGGTAAAATTATCTTGTCCCCTTTGAAGGAGCCTGAACCTGAACCTGAACCAATTCCAAAAGCAAAAGGAGCAGCAGAGCCTGCTAAAGAAGCGGTATGCAACCATCTGTTATATGATATGTCTGTGAACCTATTACACTGCATTAACAGTGGAGCTATGGGGAAGCTTAACCATTCAACTGAAAAAACCTTTAACCAACCTTGTGGGTGGGGCAGGGCAGGAAGGGTTGGAAATAGTGTTAAAATCACTGGAAATAGGAAAGGGCATACCTATTCAACAATTTTTTTTTGTGGGGGGGGGGAGGAAGAAGTGTGCACATCAATGAAGTGTACAATGGGTTAAAATGTGAGATAGGCTGCAGCTCTTTACAACCTTTAATTTCATTGGATCTCATTAGGATGCAGCTCCATTGTTTCTTTTGTATCGTTCTTTGTGTCCATTGTTTTCTGAACCAGTCCCGAGAGCCATTGTAATAGCTGCGTACTGACACTAAAA
>OX421447.1:38305836-38310836 GCA_949126865.1 Montipora capitata
ATCCTACCCAATAATTTCGGCCCAATTGTTTCGTTGGTGGTTTTTTTTTTTTGTTGTTTTTGTTTTTTGTTTTGTGTCCTTGTTTGTCTTGGGTTTTCTTTTATTACTTTTCTTGGAATTGGTCTTCCCATGAAAAAAAAAGGGAAGCCGTTAGAAGAAATTGGAATTCCTCATGAAAGTATCTGTCTTTTGTATTACTTCCAGTCTCAATGTGTGCAAGTTCATCACGTTGTGTGTTCAATTTATAACGGAAGTCTTGGTGTCACTGGGAGTTTTGCGTCCCAAAGCCAATGACTCGGCGTGTATAATGAGTGTCGCTGAATTTCATGGAGAAAAACAAAAAGTAGGAGAAGCAGTATTGGCTGGGATTTAAGAAAACGGAAGTCAGTTCCTTTAACGACCCATCTACTCGACGTTTCTTAAACTCATCAGTCAACAAAGAGTCCAACTACATGGAATTGTTGTAAGATCGCCGTTTTGAATTTCTTATCTTCGTGCTCCTTTATGGAAACGTGAGCGTCTAGAGAAGCATTTCTGCTCCTATTTCATCTTAATTTAATCATCCCAAGTGCCAAACTGTGCTTCTCCCACGCTGGAACCCTTATTTTCTCTTGACTTCTCCCAAACCACATACCGCTGTCCTCGCCCCTATTGTCATTAACTACTCCTCTCTCTCACTCACACAGTCCGTGTTAAGTTTGTGAATGGCTCGCCTCGAATCTTTGTTTTTTTCCGAGTTTTAAATTGAGAAAAGTCTCGGTGAATGTATGCTTGAACCGTACATCTTTTCATGCATTTTTTTGTTCGACGTTGACAAGTTACCTTTTCACGTTACCAGAGTAAAGAGTTCAAACCAATTTGCTGAAATTGGGGCAGGACTTTGCGTCTGTCATCCGCTTGAAGGGCAAATAATAATCATTGGCAGGCTATAAACATATTAAGAGCCTTGCCGTATAAGCTTATTTCAATATTATTAATATTCAAGTATTTTAAGTTGGAAATAAATAACCAATATAAACCTCCTTTTGAGGTAAAATAATCATAAATTGAAGCAGGGTATTAAACAACTCCTCTGCTAATGAAAATCAAATTATGGAGATATATATGGCCAGTTAATGAAGGAAATTAATAAAGAATACATTAATGTTCTGTGTGAGTTTATCTATCGACCAAGGGTTGTGACTATAGGCGTGTGGATTCGTGGAAAGTGTTGAAGCGGGCGCAAGCGCATTCATTCCCAAGCTTTGACTGACGCATGCGGAGGGAAGATCGTGGAACAGACAAAATGTTTTGCGCAGTTACAAATATTCTCTGTGGCGGTTTCATCGCCACCTCCACGATTGAAAATTTTTAAGGTGACTCTGAACCCGCTCGAGAGCTTGTTTTTTAACTTTGCAGAGAGTTTTACCTTAGCCTGCTAATCAGCAATGAAAATGGGGCTCCGTCGTATGTTGCCGTGGTAACATTGTGCGTCACACTAATGAATGCATCTTGCTAAGCGATGTGATCAGTGGTAACCATCACATCGCCGTTGCATGAAACTGTTGTAGAGTTAATCCTTTGAATAAAACGTTCCCTTCATGTTGTTGAAACCAGTTTGAGCTACCTTTCGCGTCAATTGAACGGGTGGTTCTATTGAATGGCATATAATTGCAAATTGTCACCAAAGCATAATGCATAATTTGAAAAGCTGCGAAGGGCTGTGCAATGGTAACACGCTGTGTCGTGTGAATATCCCCAGAGACCACGATAACCGACGAATTGCCGGGCAGCTCATTTTGTTGAACCTCGTTCCTAGGGTCCCCTGGGAACGAGGTTGTCCTTTCTTCCGTGCAGCCACGTCAGCGAATTAGTGACGGATTGCAACACCAACATGAACGCTACTTCAGAATAGTGCTTATCACTATCGCAACAATAAAGCGATTATCCCGTCCTTTCCACTTGTGGCCATACTGGCGAATTATCCTAGCTTGGACTGATGTGAGCGGATTTTTGTATTCACGTTGTAATCTCTGAAGATGACTTCCGCTCACCCGGACGATCGTACTTCACTTAATTATGATATGACTCCTGGGTTCAAACCATTTACGATTTTATTTATACTACTCACAGAGAAAAAAACAAAACAAATGAGCAAAATATTGACCTTCTTAACTGACTCTCAGCCCTGGTATGGTCTTAAAATTTAGGTTAATCTCAGCCTGAAAATGATTGTAAAAAAGATTCTTAAAAAAAAAGGAGTGAAGTTGAGTATTAGTTCCGCTCTTTCTATATGAAATGTTTTGGTACAGGTCTAAGTGAGAAATAAAATTGGTGCTTATATAGGTGACATATGTGCATTGCGCAATTCCACTTATCAGTGAAGAGATTGGCATTGAGAAGCAGGCGTCATATGTGTACAATAAAGCGATTATCCCGTCCTTTCCACTTGTGGCCATACTGGCGAATTATCCTAGCTTGGACTGATGTGAGCGGATTTTTGTATTCACGTTGTCATCTCTCAAGATGACTTCCGCTCACCCGGACGATCGTACTTCACTTAATTATGATATGACTCCTGGGTTCAAACCATTTACGATTCTATTTATACTACTCACAAAGAAAAAAACAAAACAAATGAGCAAAATATTGACCTTCTTAACTGACTCTCAGCCCTGGTATGGTCTTAAAATTTAGGTTAATCTCAGCCTGAAAATGATTGTAAAAAAGATTCTTAAAAAAAAAGGAGTGAAGTTGAGTATTAGTTCCGCTCTTTCTATATGAAATGTTTTGGTACAGGTCTAAGTGAGAAATAAAATTGGTGCTTATATAGGTGACATATGTGCATTGCGCAATTTCCACTTATCAGTGAAGAGATTTGCATTGAGAAGCAGGCGTCATATGTGGGTTGCGTTTGTTGGTTCTTTGCTCTGCACCGCGAGGTTTTTCTCCGGGTACTCCGGGTTTTTTTTCTCTCCACAAAAACTAATATTTGATTTCAGTTAATTTCGTTAGTGTCCCTAATTAGTGCTCTTTTATAAATCCATTGACACTTAATTAAAGTTGCTGTTGTTGTTATTAACATATTTCAAATGCAAGGTGTTACAAACGAACCCACTGGGAACTCGTAAAAATCCGAGCCCCAGATGGGATTCGAACCCACGACCCTCCGTGATCTGGTACGGATGCTCTAACCACTGAGCTACTGGAGACTCTATGGTGAGCAAGGGTGAAATGTGGGTATTTGACTCGAGCTGCATCACGCAGCCACAGAGTCAAATAACGACTGACAGCATAGCTCATAACTGCATCGCTCAGTCACATTGCGAGAGCATCATTGAAATACAGTTGCCTATATTTCTGTGAACGATGCGACCAACCAACCACCAAAGTGAGCGAATGTGAGACATTGTCTTCCGAGTTCCCAGTGGGTTCATTTGGAACACCTTGTATTTGATATATGTTAATCATTGTCTCACATTCGCTCACGTTGTTGTTATTGTTATTGTTATTGTTATTATTGTTATTATTATTATTATTATTTATTATTATTATTATTATTATTATTATTATATTATGGCAGTAGATACGTATGAATGCCTAAGGTAACTACAGTGATTGGGCGTGAGATCACGTGACCAATCGCTGGAAATCTCTCAAAAAAAAAAATCCCAAGTAGCTCTTAAAAACCTACTCAAATCTTAATTGAATCTATCTAGATTAAAATAATCGAAAATTATAAATCCTAAAATCCTAAAAATGTAGTTTATAAAAGCTTAATAATCCTTTTTTTTCCTTAAAATATTAATTCTAATTTATATCCCTGATGAGTAATGTGTAAAGTCTAGTATTAGTTTTTTAAAATTTTTTGATAGATTCTATATAACATGTCAAAAGCGTCCCTAAATGACTAAGTACAATAAAATGAAACTATATAAGTATAAACAAAATTGGAATATTATAATGTTCAGCCTTTCGAGAGTTTCTTCTATAATTTTACTGTTCATGTTATGATCTTAAATATCCTTGCAATATTCAACGTACTTGACACTACCGACTTCTGCATATTTCGTAGCACATCTTTTGTCTTTTTTCCCAGCAACTTCCGTAATCCTTCTTTCATAGTCCTTGACCAACCCCCAAGCACGTCCATGATAACATTGTACTGGTGGACTGTATATCCAGGGTATCGTTCTTGTAACTCACATCGTAATGGGCCATACTTTACTGACTTCTCTTCATCTTTCTTTTCTCTATTCTCGATCCACGAACAACTCATCTCCAAGACTATAAGCCATAAGTTGGTATGTCCCACAATGCTTGGATATCGATATCCTCCGAGACGTATTCGTATTATTATTATTATTATCATTATTATTATTATTATTATTATTATTATTATTATTATTATTATTATTATTATTATTATTATTATTATTATTATTATTATTATTATTATTATTATTATGTTCACGATCAGCTCTGTGTGAGGTAAGTCGGTCACTCTGGGCTACTGAGAGATGTTATACTTGACAAACTTGTATTTCTGGGCACAGCTGCTAGCGGAAGACTTCAATGCAAACAGAATTGAGGCCCGCCCAAGGAGCAATATCTGGAACAAGGGAACGCAAGCAAATTTTTAAGGGAACAAGAATTCCCCCCCCCCCCCCTCCCTAGAGCTTCCAACGTATCAACAAAGTTTAATTTACTCTAATCTGGCTGCTTTCTAAAGAGTATTGCTCTCTGAGTCTCCTCGGTACTGGTTGGCGGATGAATTCACTGAGACGTGAGATTTGCGTTGTTCTGGATTAAGCCGCAATTTCTCAGTCATAAGACTATCTGAATTTAACACAGATACCTTTTAAAGAAATGTGTATTTGCCTGGAATTTTGCATAATAAAAGAGAAACAAGAAACTCGGCGCCAAACCGAGTGAGATTATTGATAATTGACTCTTTCACAATTACACTGTAAAACTTGCATTTTGTTCGTTGTTCCCCCTGTCTATAGGTTTTGAGAATT
>OX421447.1:38315836-38350836 GCA_949126865.1 Montipora capitata
ATACATGCATATAAAGTTCACGGTTATCAAAGTTTCGTGTGATTTGATCTTGAAGAAGTACATACATGTAGATGCAAGTAAGATAGAATTTTTTCTTTCTTGCAGACCTCCAGCCACTGTCTTGGCAAAACCAACACCTGTTCGAAACAGAAAAGATTCCTCTGATGCCGAGCCTTCACCACCAAATTCACCAAGTTATTTTGAAGAGGACATTGGTGATCATGAGTCCAGTATCACTGTGAGTTTAAAGCATGTTGAAGTGGTGACAATTTCTTCTTTTGAAAACAAACTATCTTTGTCAATCAAATCGGCAGTTACCTGCCAAAGGTTTATTGTGCCTCTTTTTCATTTTTACATATCTGTTATAATCTTCATTTTTTTTGCCAAAATTCATCTGATGATTTAACTTTTCGTAGCGGCGATCTCTCAGGGAGCGTAAAAAGAGAACATACAAAGATGACTTTGACTACAACCTGTCTGATGAAGATGGAGAGAAAGAGCATGTGGACAGTGCTGTACCACCAACCTATACAGGTGATGGTGTTGCTCAGAATTATGTACCAGTGGGACCTGAAGTCGAGGAGACTATGACTGTTGAGAAGATTCTAGCCTTGAGAACAAAGCAGGTTGGTTAATGTTCCTCTAGGGTACACCTCCTCACAAATTTTGCTGTGTTTTTTTAAAACTTGATCCGAAACTTTCCTTTCTGGCTAGCATAATCAATTCCACTGTGTTATTTTGTTGCCAAGCTTTATCCAGTAATTGATATCTGCAGTTACTACTTGTGTATATTCTTTTTGCAGGATGAAGGACTGGGAACCTATGAGGAATTCTTTGTCAAATTTAAGAATTAGTGAGTGTTATTTTCAGTTGTAAAGGGGTTTGGATGACACTTGCATTTAGAAGATAGTGTTCCTGACCTTTGTGCAATTGCTATCTTTTAGTTCCTATCTTCACTGTGAGTGGGCCACAACAGAGAAGCTCGCGAGAGGTGATAAGCGAATACACATGAAAATCAAGCGATACAAAGTTAAACAGCAAAATTCAATGTCTCTCTTCAGTGAGGTATATGTTATTGTTTATTTGATAACTTTGTCTTTCTTGGTCTTTAAAATTGACATGATTTAATTTAATTTATTAATCTGTAATGTTTTTCGTGATAGATGGATGAAGAGCCCTTCAACCCTGATTATGTTGAAGTAGACAGGGTGTTGGATATGTCAACAGGAGTTGATCAAAGCAGTGGAGAGGTATGTAAGCATGGCAGCAATTTTTTTTGTTTATAAGACATCTACTCTAGGTCCACTCTTGTGTCAACATTAGCTAATATAATACATTTTCATACAAATGCAATCTGAGGCCATCCTTGTTTGGCATCCTTAGAGATGCTTTTCTTACTAGGTTAACATAATTTTTTTTTCCTTGGACAAGCAACACAGAGCAGGCATCCTTTCACTTAAGAATTTTGAACCTTTTCATCTTCAAGAAGCAATGCAGAACAGGCATCCCTTGTACCTGATAATTTTTCATGGTTAACATCTTTAACAACGTCTAGTTCCACTCAATACTATGCTCACAATAAATAGTGAATTTCAGTCATTGCGATCATCCCACAGACAAGTGGTTAGTTTGTGTCAGCTTTACGACAGAACAGTGGGGGTTGATTATATTTAATGTGTTATTGTTTACACTTGAGATTTAAGTATATTTTACTCAGTTTTAATTTGCAGCTGAAACAAAACTGCTCATTTTTGGTTGATCCTTACATCTTGCATGGTGGATATTTTACACTTGAATCATAATAGCATTGATTGTGGTTATAAAAACCTTGGTGATATATATTATAAGTATCTTTAGGATATTGATATTAATTTTGTGGTGAAGAGGTCATATGCTAATTAAGCAACTTAAAGAGGCTAATGCTATAATATGAAGAAAGATTTGTTGTAATCCAGCCTAAGGCGTGATGAGTGAATTTGCTTATCTGGTTTTAAAGAATGTAAACCACTGGTGTTTTCTCTTTGTCATTTATCATAATGAAATTACTGTTAATTTTAATGTTTACTTGATTCTGTCATGTCTGAAGCCAAAGTTGTATTGCATAAGAATTGGATATTGTGATTAAGACTTGAGGTTCAACTAATCTTTGAACCAAGAAATGAAAATAAAAGATTTTACCCTCATTCATTATCTAAAAGGAGTTAAGGTCAATGTTGCAGTTTTGTAGGATTTTCTAGATGAGTTGTTTGAAAGCTTTTCATTAAACCAAACTCTGCCATTCTTGTCTGAAAATTATGCAAATAACACTCCATTGTCAATGAGGAGACTGTGTTACCTAGTGTTGCATCCATAAATGCTTGATTAAGCTCTTGCACTGAAATACACGTAGGAAACACCCCTTAGACCATAACCTTTGTAAGGATCACACAAAATGATGCTTTAAAAGTGTGAAATTGCTAAAATATTTGAACTGTTTTATTCTTGCCATTTGTCTTCATCACTTGATAAATATTCTTTGTAAATGTAACTGGTATAAAATTTCCAAAAAAAAAATCGGCTTAACTGTTTACGTTTGTCTGGATTGCTGTGCAAGCATCATTGTTTTGTCTTCCATAAAAACTAATTGGTGTATAGTGACAGGCCAAGAATTGACATAGAACCGCTTACCTCCATTTGCTGTAGAAATTATGATGTCAGTCTGTGTCCTGCGCAGTATGTGGCTTTGTTGGAGCACCAGTTGGTGAAAAAGGAAATTGCCTTGTAACAACTTTGTTTAGTTTCCCATGGAAGAATACTTAAGAAACAGTGAGCCATTGTTAAGAAAACTAGAGTAATAATCAGATTGAAAATAAAATTAATTAGCTCAGTGATAATTACTTCACAAAGCTAAATTCAAAGAAAACAGGTTATTGTTTTAAGATGTTGACTAAAAGGCGTTTTTAATGTCACGTCGTCGTTAATACGTCAATGTTGTGATAAGAAAGTTATTTTGTTTCGCATCCAAGAAAGACTGTAAACATTACAAAAATTTTTTTACAATAAAGGTAGAGAAGTTTGACGGAAATGGACTAATTTCTCACTTGCAGAGTTTTGTGGATAGTGGCTCGTCTTTGTAAATATGAATTTCTTTATTGATTTTAGGGAATAATTTTATTCCATCAAGTGTTTGATTTTTCTGGTTGATCAGTAATGTTTAATTAAACTTGAAGTGTTGAATAATCTTTGTGGTAACATTTGTTTCATAATTTTTTTGTAAAAAGGTGATCAAATGTTTTTCCCCACATTAAACAATGTTGATTGCATTTAGCTGGCTTTTATTAGTAAAACAGTGTTAACTATGTATCTACTCTTTAACATAATCCTGGGCATTAGAGCCTAAAGTTGTGGATTTTAAAATAAACTACATACATGTATATATTTGGCAGCAGTTGGTTAAAGCCCAATTATTTTGCTGGACAGTGTTTTATTGCCATCTAGACTTAGAATGAGTTAAACCCTCCTTCTTTGAAAGAAGCCTAGAATTTAACTTTGTTTTTAATGCTGTACTAAGACCACCTCAAATAATTTTTTACCATTTGAGTACACATAGTTTTCATACTTCAGTTTTATTTCACCATCTCTTACCTTATTTTAGGAAATGAATGCTCCATGAAGTTAATGTAAAATGACTTTCAAATAAAACAAGAATTAACACTAAGGAGGAGTAGAATTTCACAATAAAGGAAATTGACACGAATAAGGGCCTCTTCATATCAGCCCAGTTTACCAGGCTGGCCTGGTTTCAAAGATCTCGCCTCACCTCTAAATCTGTTGTAAAAACTGCGATGTGTTCATATGAGAGGGTGGGCTGGCTCGGTTGATGAGATCTCGGTTTTCCAACCAGGATCTTGGTAAGCGGGCTAAAAATTTTGCCATATGAACACTTAATCCTGCTTACTGGGAGGAAAATAATACAATGCATTTTCGTGATGGGACAGACATTACCTTGTTTTTACTTCTCTTTTCTTCAATAATGAAGCTGAGGATAGTTTTATTTGATAATTAATGTAAAGTCAAAAGAAATTTGAGGTTTAAATAAAAAAAATAAAATTCTTGCCAGGCTTGTTCGTTAGATTTCACGCCTGAATGGTCGCATCACCACTTTTTCATGTTTTTCATCTCAGAAAGCGGGCTGACAGTCACCATGTGAACAGAAACCAATTTCAACTGGGCTTATATGAGGAGGCCCTAAGACACGGTTGGTGGTGACCGATTTATTCAACAATGGAAGCAAAAAAAGAAATTTCTGAACAAAACTGAGCCCTCTGGTAAACAAAAACAGTCCTCAAAATTCTAATTGATGTAGGGTTATGGGAAAGGAAAAAAGGTTACACCTTATTTTATTGTGTTTAGGTGTCATGATTGTCTGCAAAGGTTTCAAAATTAGAGTTAAAGTAATGGAAAATAAGAGCGCTCAACATAATTAGCATGGCTTAAATTAACACAAATTTTAACGATCAGAATTAATTTTATAGTGTGTTAATTTCCTATATTAAGGTAATTTTACCTTGCCTGTTCCATATTGTTTTTAAATCTTGGTATATTGTCAGATGAGGTTGGGAGGTCTCCATGCCTTGCATATCATGTGAATTTTGATTGCAACCTGAAGACCTCCAAAAAAAAAAATGCTTGTTAGACAAGTTCCTGAATATCCTATCAGGATACTTCGCAAATAGGCACACATTCACTTAAAAACACATATCAATGGCAAGGACCATAAACGGAGATGTCTCTTTATTTCAAATTCACAGACCCCTTCTTGAAAACTTTGGGGGTCCATTGCAAACTTTTTGGGGTCCAGCTAATTAATATTCAAGAAGATTTAATTTCCAGTGGGTCTGGAATACGGTGGATCGTCTTTTGTGCAAACCTATAAATATGATTTTTTTTCTATCTTTCTGTTTTCTCCATGTCTCCATAAGAGGCAAACCATTGTTATTGGTGTTCTGATTAAGTAACACTTTGGTCTAAGTTTTCTTTTTTTCTCTCTGCCCATGGCAGACGAATCCATAACCTGTGTCCAGAAATGAATGGGACAAAATCATAATTGCTGAACTTCGAATATCAAGTTGTTTAAAATTTTCGGGTCAAGATGCGAAAATTGTGAAAAAGGAGCTCTGGAATATTCATTAGCTAAACTAAATTTGATAAGAGCAAAGATAATTTCTTATCAAAGGAAGAACAATAATTGGTCATAGGTGATGTATTCAGTTTTTGGTGCATATTGGTGTCAGTTTTAATCATGCTTATACCGTTGAAGTCTGCCAGCCTCGGTATGCTAGGAAAATATAATCTGCAATATCTTACCTGAGTAGAAAATGTCACAAACTTATAATAATATTAGTTGTGCAATATGCTGTAGTGTATGTTGCTTTCAATCAGTAATCATGTGAACACTTTCAAAGCAACCTGCTGGTTGACAAATGGAAACCCTACTCCCTTAGAAAAACTTGAAAGGTCTTTTTTGTATTGTTTTGAGCATCCTTGCTATGTTGCTTTTATTTAAATGTAGCAAATTTAGAAATAGACATGCAAGACTCTGATTCTGATTTCTGGGAGACACTGGTTGTCTAAGGAATGAGACTAAGTGAAGAAGAAAAGGAACCTGCAAAGTGATAGCCTAGCTGCATACATTTTCACGCTTACATCAAGGCCTGTTCCCAAATTACAAATTTAGAAACAGGCCTTGATAAGGGATATTTAAAGGTGAAAATAGTTTGGAAAGCAGCACCTAAAGAAAACCCTTAGACTACCAAACTCTGCCCTCCAAGTTTCCACCAGCTTCATTGTGGCTAATATTTTCCTGATTTTTTGTGCATGTTTTTGGCGCATATCGGCCTTCATGGTAACAAAGAAAGTACAGGCCATTCTGATAATGATCCTTTGTCTTAAATCTGCTAACCCGTGTCACATCGCAATTTAAAATTAACTTCAGTTTAAATTTCAAAGGTGCTCTCAAGGTTACACAAAGTAGAAAACATTTCAACTTATCATTGGGGCATGTTGGTTTGATTTCTTGAGTTTGTTTTGCATTAGTATTGTAAAGCAGGAATATCAAGGCTAATGATTATAGTTCTACTGTTTATTGTGTCATTATTCATTACCCTCACAGCCAATCACACATTTTCTTGTTAAATGGAGGTCTCAGCCCTATGAGGAAAGCACATGGGAAATTGAGGTTTGTGGAAGAACATTAATATACTGTATGTCAGTTTCTTCTGGGTATGTCTTTTTTAATGGTAAAACTTGCCAAATGGAAGTGGCTGTCTTGGTATTGCCACAAACGTAGTTTCAACCTTTCACCCCTGAACCAGCCTAAACTGGCCACACTTGGTACATATTTTACTCTTACGCCACACGATTTGGTCATCAATTGTGCCTTCCACCTCTGTGACCCAGGTTCAACTCTGGCCTCGGGTCGTATGTGGGCTGAGTTTCAGTCTATCTCAACCTGACTCCGAGGGTTTTTCTTCGGGTACTCCGGTTTTCCTCCCTCATCAAAATTGACTCCCAGTCAATTACATCTGGCTGGGTTTGTGGTGCTCCAAGATCACACATGGATCGTATGGCGGCAGCCGTGGGCGCCTTCACATGCATTCGGTATCAATCCCGTTGAGCCGGTTGATCCTGAAAAGTCCTTGTAGGGAGTGGTCAACTCAGCACACTTTTACATTTACATTTGCATTTTACTCATCAATGGGGAGCCCACAGGAGTCAAAATTGATGGGTTAATCACTCACTGAAAATTGTCCCATTAAACAATCAAAGCAAAAAAATACTACAGACTAAAGAAAAATCTTCATGAATCAAAACAAGGAATTAGAACAAGAAGATTTTGCAAGAACAATTTGTTCCACAATATGACCCTACATGTATGTAAATGTATTTCTTTATTTTGCTTCTCCAAACTGCATCTATCTGCAGCAATTTTCAAGTCAGTAATCAACAGTGTTATGCAAACCCAACAAAATTGAAAAGTGACAAAAAAACAACCATTGACTTTCTCAGTGACATTTTCTTTTGCGTTTCTTGAAAATAGGGTTTACATGTACATGTATAACTAAAATTACATATTTGTTACCTGCATATTGCATGGTTCTTTTTTTGCATTCAATTTGAAATACAAAGATGGAACATGAAAAACTGTACGTACACTCTTACAAAATCTCTGCCTTCTCAAATTAGAAGTGTCTCAAAATGCAATGCTTCTGAAATTATATGTAATACTTTAATACTCCTTGAGCTACTTGGACTAAGGGTTCTCAAAGTTTGTTAAATCTCTGTAATTATAGGCAGATGTTGATGAAGGAAAGATAAAGCAGTTTCACAAGTTAAAAGAACTCCCTCCAGTGCAATTGAGACAGGTGTGTTTAATACCAGTCATAAGGTGAAAGGATGGGGACAGTTCAGAGTGGAATATTGTGTTAAAATAAATAATAGTTTTCTAAAGAAGGTGACAAATTATAACAGTTGTACAATTGACAACTTTCAAAATACAAATCAAAGGAAGTTAAAAATTAATGGGTTTCTTTCTGTGGCGACAACCTGGGATACATTGGTTGACTAAAGACTCTTGCTTTCAGCACTGAGTCTACCCTGCTCCTTATTGAAAAGCATGAATCCTGATCAAGTAAGACATTTTGTAATTGGAAACCTCAATTGTAGTAGGAGTGTTTGAGAGTAGCCCTTACTAGAAAAGGGAACTGGCTTGAATATAAATTACTGTGCAAAAAGAATGCAAACAAATTTCACGCTTTTCGCTACTTTTCGGCAAAATATAACAAAATTTTGGGTGAAATGAATTTTCGTGCGAACTTCGTCAAATTTTCGAAATGCCTATTGTTTCAGTCAAAGCGACAATCTGCGTAATGTTTGCTACTACCACGCGGATTTGAGCGAAATTTCGAGAGAATTTGCATTTTACATTTAAGTTAACATTCGAAATTCATTCAATTTTTCGCAATCTTTTTTCTGCGATTTTTTCAGCTGTGCCGATAATTTCAAGGGTGGCTACATTTGCGATTTTCATTGTGCGCTGGGGATGCGACAACATTTGAAAAAATCGCATCACCGAGGCAAGGAAAAAATCGCTCGTGTAGCCGCAGCTTACAACTTTGACACACTCATTATTTATTACCCTCCTGCAATATCTCAATTTCTGGACTTAATTTGTTGAATGGTTAATAAGTGATTTTATTTTTTCTTTGCGTGACGTGAAAACTAAGAATAGACCTTTTTCGCTTGTACATTTTGTTTTCGCAATACAGATCATGTGATAGTACTCAGGAGGCTTGGTCGTTTGTTTTGTTCATTAAAAAGAGTGCATGCAAATCCAAAATGCCGTTGGTCAACATGGACAATTCGAATGTATTTCTTGACTTTACTGGTGCCGTAGACATCATATTTATGACAGTTCCAGAACCAGATTTCAACCTAGAGGTTAACGCCACTGACCAGGACTTAGCTTGGCAGGAGTGATAAGACAGCTTAATCATTAATTTTATCTAAGTGGAGATAAAGGACTTAATTGATGCAAGAAGCATCAAAGTTACTTTTAAGGTATGACTTCTTCTAATCAATCAAAACGATAAGGCCATTTACCACATTTACCTGTGTATAAGTCGACCTTTTATGGCCTCAAAAGAAGCTCCAAAAATCGCCCTCAACTTATACGCGGGTCCCGGGCTGGAAATTGCGACCAGTACAGTCACATTTGGGACTAAAATATCTGGAGAAGTCGCAAATTTGAGACTTGTCACCTTCGCTCTTTCGAAACAAAAGGGTTAGCAGTTGCCACTTTGCTGCTACTTTTGCTAAAATAAATAAATGACAAAATTATTTTGTTTCTCGCTGTGAATTTTCTCTGCTGAAGGTAGCGTAATTGTAGAGTAGTTTAGCTGCAATGTTACGTGCACAGCTCCATTCCTTCGATCATTCGCCATTTGCAGCGGTTTCTTTACAGACAAGTATTGCGGGCTCATATTTTTTTTGCTAAACCGCTGACAACATAATGCAGCGCGGCGATTTAGCGACTAAGATTTGCGAAATTGCGACTTAATTTTTGTATCTTATCGCAAAATGCAACTGGGTGTTTTCGTTAATTTCAAGCCCTGGGGTCAAAGATTTAGAGCCAAGTTCCAGCTAAATAATTTATTCAAAAGACATAATAATGTTGTCTTGGGCATAACGAATGCTGTGGAAAATGTTGGCTTTTCATCTGGCGACAAACGACTTCAAGATGAATGTAAGCAATTCCAGATCAAATGAAAGAGGGTTTGTCTAACTCTAAATGTTGAAGATACTCACTAGCACAAAATTTAATATGAAATAGACACTGGAAATTTTCGGTTGCTAAAGGCGGAAAGCTCAAAAAGCCATTTTTGTTTCTTCAAATAAAACACAATCATTCAATTGCTTAGTAACCTGGCACAATACCTCATGTTTGCGCGCAAGCATTGTCACTCGCGTTGCCTGAAAATGCTAGTTGGTAATGATTTTTTTTTATTCTGTGTACAAACCTGGCAGATTTAAATGCTTTTGCAAACTTCATAGTGTTTGGTTTGAGTTTTTTGTTTTGTTTGTCATGCGAAATAATTTATTATAAATCAAGGACCAATTAAACCTTGCACATTTCGCATCTTTTCGCATTCATTTTCAAAGACTGACTCCAGCTTCCATGATGTGCTTATCCTCTAAAGCCCTTTATCCCTGAACAGCGAAGCAGGTTAGCTTTTAGGCTTAAATGTTCGATTTTCTGATAACTTTTTCAAGGACAAAATGCCCGCATATACAACAACTGCTGAAGCACAAAAGTATTAAGCACTTGAGGCCTGATTTTTATTGTGTATCCACAGTTCAGAAATCAAAGAATACAAGCTAAGTATCCCATGAACATTAAACAAAGAAATTAAGGAATTTGGTTTTTTTGCCATCAAAAATGGGGGTTGACTTATACACAGGTAAATATGGTATATACTGTTATCTTTTTATTGACAAAGTATCAATTGAGTAAAAGGAAGGAAATCCCTTGTAATGCTTGTCTACAGTTCATTCGGGTCGTGTTTACACTTAAGGTTGAGAGAAGAGTACAGTTGTTGACGCTAAACGGACCCTTTACGAAATTTTGTTTCAAGATTACGATATTTCAATTAGGTTCTTGAATTTTCGTTGCAGTACGTACAAACTTCAACCGAAATTTTTTTGTTAGATTAGGGTATTTTCGTCCTGTGTTCGAACTTTCATGTGGCTCAGTAAAATTTCTTTGAAATTTTGGCTGAAAAGTCACACTTCTTCCCCAGAAATTATTTTGGTGAAAATTTGAGAGAACAATAGGGTCATTCCACAGTATTCCGACTGTTGTGGAGGGGAAATTTAGAGGCACAGATCTTGTTATAGTTTAAATACGAATTTGTCCTTTACTTCTCATAACTTATTGAGGCTTAAGGTCATCTACAAAGCTTTACTTGCTGCTGTCCTGCTTTTCTCCAAAATGCATTTCTTAGATCATAGAGCTTAAAAATATGGCCGTTGCAGAGGGGAACAGAAAACTTGGTGTCTTGTTTGTTTTTAGTTTTATCAGCAGATTCTCTGAATTCTGAAATATTACCTAGAGTCTAGTAGGCTGATCCTTTTTCTCAATTTATATTAATTGAAAAGATCACAAGAGGAAACTTAAATAGTTACGGTTTTCTCAATGCGGTAGGATTTGAAAACAACATCTATTGTTGCAGAGGGGAAGTTGCGGAGGGGAAAATTTGTCCAATTTTCAGAAGATCATAAGCAAGAAGTTTAAAGCGACTGATAACATCCACACTTTAATGTTTATACAACAGTTTCACATTTGCTTTCAAATAACTGAAGTTTTTCAACATTTTGCACAACATCTACTGTTGCAGAGGGAAAGTTGCGGAGGGCAAAATTTGTCCAATTTTTACTTTGTGGCTTTTCATATGCAATTCATATGCATTAAACTTTGAATAAAAACTGCTGTTTTATATGAAAACATCATTGGTCAATTAGGTGGAGTTGAATTTAAAGCAACTGGACAGTTAAGTTTTTAACTTTTTAGTCAGTGGATGAAATGTGTGACCATTTAAATTAACTGTGCTGAGGAATTTTATTATTTGGTGCCTTCTTTTTATAATTTTTAAAGTGGCAATGTTTCAAATTTTGCATCTTGGCATTTGCATGACGAAAGAAATATAATTACATGTATTAGCTACAGGTATTTTCACCAGTTTTGTTGTACTGACTGCCATTTTAATTTAAACACGGTTTACCTTATAGATTGCTGAAACACAACCTGGGTGCTGAACTTATGATAGAAAAATGATATCTCTTGTTAATGTAAACATCATATTTTTCAGTGAAATCATTATCAAAAGAGAATTTGCCTCCACAGAATTCCCCTCTGCAACATAATTTCCCCTCCACAACAAAATTTAATGAATCTCTCTTGGCTATAGTTTAAAATAAATTTTCTTTTCAAACATAATACAACTAACCCTTGACCTAAAATTAGAAGATTTGAAAACATGAAGTTGACTTTGTCATTTACAAGCGCACCAACAAAACTTTTAGGCTTCAAAACGTTGCGGAAGGCAAAAGAGCATCCAGAAGGCTGTCTGCAGGTGCCATACTGATAGAAATATAGAGTTTGGCCAGTGCCTAAATTACTTAGTCTGGAGTAGTTTGTGTCCCAGACCAGTTAACTAAAATTGCTGTTTTCTTTTTTATATTCTACCAACATAAAACTTTCCCCTCCGCAACAGCTGTTATCATTAGTTTACATAATTTATGGTAATTTATGCATAAACAACAATAATGTTAAACAATTCTAGTTGTTTTCAAAAGCCTTATTTAACATGTTATCCATTTATCAGAAAATTGAGCAATTTAAGCAAATTTCATTTTAATAATATCTTGTCCAAATTACTGTGGAATGACCCAATAACGGAATTTTGTAGAAATTAGTTTGCATTCTTTTTGCACAGTGCTGTAATTATATGGCTCTGTTTCTGTTTGCGAAAAGCCCCTTCAAGATTTTAATTGTTTAACTTCTCAAGTACCTTGCATGTATTTGCAGTTATGTTATTAACTGAAAATAGGTCTTTATGTTTGAAGAGCTTGTCTTATCAAGAACTTTATAATTATCATACGCTCTGGTATCTGGTAATTGTCTGACTTTTACTGAAACTTCCTCAGTTACATGTACATGTCCTTTTCTTTCTTTGTTTATAGTTCCGTCCACGCCCTTACCCTCATGAATGGTTTAAGTTAGATGCATCACATGTCTACAAGAACAGCAATACATTACGTGAATATCAGTTGGAGGGTGTAAACTGGCTAACCTTTTGCTGGTGCAACAGGTGAACAATTTTCATCTTTGATTTGTGTAACATTGTCTCAGTAATGCGTAATATCTTCTTCGTGATAGCAGTCATGAAATTACTGTTTGTTTATATTTACTACATTTGTTTAGCAAGCTCAGCTAGATTAATTGCTTTTTTGCTTTCAAATTTTATCTACTGTAACCAGGTACCAGTCAAATGTAGAAGTTAATGGTCCTTCAAACTCAATCCTTAAACATTTTTAGGGTCAAGTCAAAGCTGGAGACCTTTCTGGCCTTTTAAAATATTCAAGTTCAACCTTGAGACTTTCAAGTGGCAAAAAGAATTTAAATGCGGAATTCTAGTTAAACATTTCTTAAAAGCTTACGGTTTGTCATTTTTGCCTTGTACGGTGTAGGTAAATTATTTTTGTTTACACAATTCCTTCCTGCGAGATTTTGTACAGGAATTCATTGATACATTGTTGTGATTTGTACCATGCAATGAAAAAGTGTAACCATTAATCTCATAGTAGATGAACAATTGAATGAAAATTCCAAAGCATTAAAATCTGAAGAACTTGTTTTTTTATTGATCCAAACTTTTTCTTGGTAATGTCTTGGATTCTGTGCACAGTATACATTGTATTTGACATGTTGCACTGAACTGGTACTGTAACTTCAGGTGCTGCCTTAGTTTTCATATGGCGTCTCCAGTGTTAAAACCCTTTTTAGGAATCATTTACTTGCTTAAAGCTTGTTTCTCTTTTTCCGTAGGCAAAACTCCATCTTAGCTGATGAAATGGGTCTGGGGAAAACCATACAGTCAATTTCTTTTCTTATTGAGATGCAAGTGAGTGTAAAGTGCTGTGAAGTGAACCTCTTTGAACTCAAAGGGTTATAACTTAGTCAGTGTATTGCACAGCATTTAGGCAATGTTGAAAAGCAATCTCCAAGTGGTATGCACAGGGTTCTCCTTATCAGGCGGTAACTGGTAAAATTTACTGCTTGTAAGAGCACTTATTACGTCCAACATTAACCAAATGCTTTACTGGTTTGAAAAGGTCAGTTACATGTTGTGCTGAAAACTAGGGAGAACGCTGTATGCACCATGTTAATTAATTAAGTTGCCCAAAGACAAGAACAACAGCATGTTTAATTTGCAATAACTTTTTATTTGTAGAGGTATGGTGTCCGTGGGCCATTTCTGGTAATTGCTCCACTTTCAACCATTTCCAACTGGCAAAGGGAATTTGAAACTTGGAGTGAAATCAATGCAGTTGTCTATCATGGAAGGTAAATTTTGATTTTGTTCAGAATTTTAATGGCATTAGCTCTTTGTACCTTAAAGAGACTGTTTTACTCTACTTTCTCAAACAATGGTTGTTTCCCTCTTCGCAGTAAAATCTTGTTAGGCTATGATAGGGCAGTTCACCATTTAGTTTTATCAAAGATACTCAAGTAGCCACCCCAAAAAAGAAATTAGTGATTTGCAGTAAATAATTTCAGTTTGATTCAAAACTATCAGCAAGAGAAGCCTTGGCTAACAAACTGCAGTAATGTTGATTAGTTTTTCCAGGAAAAAAAAAAAGCCTTGTTGTAATTCTGAACTAATGTTGTAATCCTTTCACCCTGAACCATTGACAAGTAAAATGGCCCAGTGTTAAGAAAAAAATTAATATGTCCCTTCTAGAGTCGAATGGGTTAAAAGTGACGTGAAAGTCTTCTTCTTTTAGTGTCTAATTTATGGTGCAAAATGTTCTAACATTGCCAATACATGTATACATGTAGGTTATAGACATAACGTTTATAACACATTGACTCCTAAACTGCACTCTGTCCTTACAGTTATTGTGGAGGATGCAATAACTGAACTGGAGGCATTGTGCCCCAGTGGTTAGGGTGCTTGCCTTGAGATCCGGAGATCCAGGGTTCAAGACCCGCTCTGACCACTCATTGAATGTGATCCTGGTAGTCACTCGTTCAACTTCCCAGCCGCACTTGTAAATAGCCAACTGGTTTGCCTCCAGCCAGTTGGGATTCTTAACA
The DNA here is from genome assembly GCA_949126865.1 of Montipora capitata. Taxonomy (NCBI): domain Eukaryota; kingdom Metazoa; phylum Cnidaria; class Anthozoa; order Scleractinia; family Acroporidae; genus Montipora; species Montipora capitata. The sequence continues at coordinate 38,330,253 of OX421447.1, forward strand.
GTTGTTGTTGTTCTGTTCTGTCGTTTCGTTGTGTTTCATTGGCCCTGAAAAGCGCCTATGGGGAGCGGTACTCTGAAAAATACCTGTTTTCTGAAAAGTAATAAATGGTTTCCCACTGCTGTTGTTGCAAGTGGGTCTGACAAGTTTACATGCCTAAAGCAACAAAATCATCACAGTGGTGGCATTTACCATCTGTCAGGGATGTAGCTAAGAATAAATTCATCCGGTTGAAGGTTCTATTGAGGCGATAAGTTCGTGCTCTGAGCATCAAAGGGACCTGGTAACAAGATTGTTTCCAGTGTTGCTCAACACCCGGCACTGTTCAAGGTGGCAAATACAGGGAAAGAGAAGACATGCACAAAAGTACTTAAACAACGCTTTTGCTTCATTTCCAGTATCGATAAATTCTAATGATAATTCTGTGTAGACTAACAGAAATTCATTTTTTTTTGTTAACACATCGAATGACTTTTAAACTTTGTAGAGAATAATTTGTGATCTTCTCAGTTGCTTCGATTGACGGCAAAAATTCAGCCAGCGATCACCCCTTTCTCAAGCGGCGATTTTCACCGGCAGCCAGCGCTTAGCGACATCCCTGATCTGTAGTTGTTATTTGTACTCCTTTTTTTTTAGTTAAAGACTTCCTTTTTTTTTTCCAGTGCATCCAGTCGTCACTTGATCCAGGAGTATGAGTTTTACCTCAGAGATGAACATGTAAGTAAAAATATACACATGCACTTTGACCTTTTGCCATACAGAGGCCTGTTTTAAAAGCTTTTCAAAGGGTGTTTACTCTTGAGAAATTCATATTACATGTATTCTGTGAGCCTTAGAGACCTGCTAGAAAGTTAATAAAAACATATACCCTGTGACAACAATAAGAAACACATTACATTACCTTAACATTAAATTTTTTTCTGTGGGGCAAATGCTTGCTTCTCCTAAGTTTCATGTTTGTATTTTAGGGACAACCAGTTCCTGGATTATTCAAGTTTGAAGCAATGATTACAACGTATGAAATAATCATAGGTAAAAATATAGTTATACAGTGTAGATGAAGTTGTTCACTCTCTCAAAAATGGCTTTAATAATATTGTCTAGGTGCATTTTTTGAAACTCTACTGTTTATGCTCTGGTAACTAGAGCAGTGGAGAAATAAGCGTCCCAAAAACCGCTTTTTACAGGTGTCTGCGTTTTTGAGACACTCATCAAAAATGCATTTTTTCTGGAGGTCATTAGTATGTACATATAGCAGCTAGCTCATTGTTCATTGATGATACAGATAATTTTATTGTTAGTTCAGTGACCTTTTTCATGCAAGACAACAGCTGTTGAAGCAGTGGAATTATTGGTAAACCATCCAATATCGCTTTTTTTCATGCGCAATTCAAGTTACAATGTAATGAGGCAACAGATCGATATTCATAGTTACATGGTTAGTGGATGCTGCAGAATTAATTTTTAAAAGATTCTGCCTTCTAAACTTCTGATAGAAAAAGGGATAAATTCGCCCAAAGTACAGCTTAATGACAAAACAAACTATTCAGACGTTCACTGTGTAAATAATTGTTTTCTTATGACTTGAAGTAATAAGTAATAAACATGACAAGCGATATTTACACTTAAAGCAAAATGTAAAACAGAGCCTTCAACCGTTTTAACTACATTGCTTTTGTTCCATAGCCAGAGTCAATTTGAGAATTTAGTTTGAATTCACTAGCTAAGAGATAGTTGTAATCCTCTATAATGCTAATCAAGCAATTCAATTGTGTGTCCTACAGGGGTACATGAAAATGAGAAATGCGCAGCTAACAATAAAATGAATGATAATTCATGTTTTTTAGTCCTTCGTTTATTGTTGAAAACAATGCAATGGCTGACGTACTCAAGACTTCAGAACACTTCACACAAACATGGCTCCTTTTGACAAAACAAACCAGAGCTCAGTTTAAAATATCACTCAGTTTTTGTAACTGTTACAGTAGCCACATGCAGACAATGTTAATGGTGTAACATTTGTTACCCCTAAGCACATGTCCCCCGAGGGAGGTTTTTTTTAAAATTAAAGATCTTTTTGGGAATATTAGTACATATTTGTTTGCTTGAGAAATTTGTTAGATTGATAAGTGTCTACCAAGTTGTCATTCAAAACATTATACACAAGAATCATGGCAGCAGTTTTGAAAATGCACTATTGCAGCCCATGCATGTGATCAAAGTAGTTTTTGTAGTAGTGCACTTAGTATAATTAGTATAAGTGCACTACCATATTGTCATCGGGACTGTCTGAGTGAGTGAGTGAGTGAGTGAGTGAGTGAGTGCCTGCAGCGCATGCATGAATTAAGGAACTAATGTACGATTTTCTTGAATTACAACAACTGTTGTTTGTTTGCGGCCCACTTGCCGCCTTTTTCCTTTCTTAATTTTCTTAATGAAAAGGGAATGAAAACTGTTTAAGCATGTTATTGTCAAATTAACAGACAATTAAATATTTATGTCATAAATCAAAATCAGTATACGGAGACCGTCACGCAAGCTGGCATTTCACAGGTCAAATAAACAACAAAAAAATCACCAGTTGACCATAGTATTTTTATTCTTAAAGTGGTACTATGATCAAAAAATCATTTCCTTTTTTTCTTCAGATTTTGAAAGCGTGTTCGCTTAACAACTAACTGGCAAAATTTTGAGCTTTGAGTTTTATCCAAAGGCTGTTTATTTTGAGTGTAAGTTTTGGATTTCACGGGCAGCCATTACTCACGTTCAAAACTGGCTGATTGGACCTCAGAGGGTTGGATCTAGAGAAAATGACGTCATTTACTCACTAGCTTAAAATTTCAGCGTGTAACACAATTTATTATATATGCAAAACATGGGTTGAAAAGTCTGAAAGCCCGAAACTCCCGTGCTGCATATTAATTAGGCCGCGTACACACGCATTGAATTTTTAAACTAGTGCGTGTTTGACGTCATTTTCTCCTCGACCCAGCTCTCTCAAGATTTTAAAGTTAGTGATGGCGGACCAATAAATAAGAAAATTCCAGCTAAAACAGGTGTCTTTTTAAAACCAGAACTTAAAACTTGGTGAGTTAGTGTTTAGTTAACATAGTTTTGAAATCCAAGGAAAAACAAAATTTTTTTTTTTGGTCGTAGTACCACTTTAAGACTGGGTCAACTTTTCTGCCTCCATTAGAAACAGTCAAGTACTCTTTACACTAGATCGTGAGTGAACTTGGGAGTAATTTTTTTTCCTTAACACATTACACACAAATAATGCAAGTACTTTAAGTAAACTTAAGCACAAATGGTCTACTGTGATTGACATGTTTGGACCTCCTGGCACAGCCCAAGAGACCGCAAGTCGGTCGTAAGGATGGTTTTCAAGTCACTTATCTCTTGCATCGTATCATTTCAATTTTCAGACTTAAATGAGATGCAAAGTAAAATAACTTAAGATGTTACTTAAGTAAAACTTAGCCGCTCTAATTACATGTTAACAGAAAGAAAAGCAGTAGAAAACTATTTTATCTTTATCATTGTGATGGATCTGCAAAAAACGTAGATTTCTTCAGCTTGTTTGTGTTGAAATTCCCACAGGGCTGTGCTCAAAAAGCTTGCCCAGTAATAGAAAAGATGAGCTCTTTTGAATTAAACGAAACATTAAAAAATCGCAACTTAGTTTTCACACATGTCAATCTTTTAGTCATAAGTGTATGTGTATGTTCGGCAACACTTAATTTTGCTGATTGGTAAACATGTAGCTTATATCTGCTTTGTCTGTGTCCGTTGATTTCACTGATAGCCTCTTCTCTTGTAATTGATTCACACAACTTTTTTGCTCCATTTCTCTTTTAAAAAATTATATCTGTATGAGAAATAAAATGAGAAGCAAAAGCTGCCTGTGTGTTAGGTGAGAGGGAAAACAAAGCTAAAAAGTCTTTTCAAATCCTTCAGGTCATTTAATAGGCGCACTGGAAAATAACTGGGTGAAACGCAAAAATAAACAGATCTGTTGGAAGCATGCTTGAATTTAAACAAATGAGCCCCAAAATCAGCAAGAATTTGTGACGCTGATAAATAATAAAGCAGCTTCTATTTCCAAAACGATGGAATTACCTGGTGATAAGTAACCTTGTCTAGTAGAGTGAATTTATATTTGCGGCACAATTGTTGCTGATGGCAATTTTTTTTTATTCCTTGTGCTCTTCCTTAGAACTGCGTATCAATATTTATTTACTTTTGCATCAATAGTTGTTTTGCATAAAGCACGCTAACAAAATCTGTACCATGCTTAGTTCGCATTTATGAGTGTTAAAATAAAGTTTTCGACCCTATGTTTCTGGCAGCAAGTCGTATAGTTGAGGTCTCCCATCAAGATACTAACCCCGCCGGACAGGACTTAACTTCAGTGAACTTTTGTTGTGGAAACTGTCAGACACTGAGTATGAAATAGAAGGTGAACTTCATGTCAGCCTCAAAGCCAATATTTCTCGATTCACATTTATTTTCTTCAACCTTTCTGGGTTTAGTATTTTACATATTTTAATACCTCCTGGAAAACAAAACACAGCTCAGTTGACAGTTATGGAATAAACCACTGTGTCAAGTTACTGCACTACCACACACACGCAATGTGTGCCAATTTTTTTTTTTTTTTTTGCATTCTTAGCATAAACCCCTCAGATAAATAAAGTACCTTTGATTGGAAAACCAACTTTCTAATTTCTTTTTGGCAACTGTTTAAGTCACCAAAGCAATCCTTGTCATGCTGAAAGAATTGTTTTTAACCATTCCCTGCCTTAGAGGGACACTTGCAGATTTTAGTCCTCCTAATGTCAGACAATTTTAGAGGTCCAAGACACTTGGTTGAGGTCTGAAGGGGTTAATAGGGAGCTTAAGCACGTGCGTTTTTGAGACGCGGAGGGCAACCGGAAGAGAAAATTTCGCATGCCAGGACAGTGGTGTCTCCCAGATTTTTATACTAATCATCTCTAATGGAGAAAAGATACTTAGCAATGTATATGTGGTTGTGTGAAAACAGGTTAAAAGGAAAAACAGCTCACTTCCGGTTGCCGTCTGCGTCTCAAAGACATGCATGCTTAAGCTCCCTAATGTTGAGGATCTTACACAGGATGTCCTGTAGATCAATTTTCACTCCAAAGTACAGTAAGTGTATTTGTACACTATCTGAACTGCATTCTTTGCCTTGTCTTTCAATGAAGCTGACAACGTGCAACTAAGTGCAGTGCCATGGCGGTGTGTGGTTATAGATGAGGCCCATCGATTGAAGAATCGGAATTGCAAGCTTCTTGAAGGACTCAAGAATTTAAGCATGGTAAGTCAGGATTGGTTTTAATAGGGATTCCTTGTTTAAGGGTAAAATATGCATGTAGCTCAAGATTTTTCTTTGCACTCATAATAAAAAAATGCTGATACTGAAATTCCCTTAATATTAAAATAATGGACTATGTATGGGTCATGAAACCAGGCAATAGACTGTATTCCTCTGGAGGAAATAGTTTTCAATGTATTTCTTGTCATAGTAGTTTTGTTACTGAAACCTTAACCTTACTATTTGTAGGAGCACCGGATACTGCTGACAGGAACTCCACTGCAAAACAATGTAGATGAGTTGTTTAGTCTTTTGAATTTCCTTGAACCAGCCCAGTTTCCATCTCAAGTGGCATTCTTGATGGAGTTTGGTGACCTCAAGACTGAGGCTCAAGTTGAAAAACTTAAGCAGGTGAGATGCTTGATATTTAAATGCCTGTTACCTCAAGAGAGGTAACAGGGGACATCGTTGTGTTCTTGGGTGAGACACTTTACTCTCACTGTGCCTCTCTCCACCCAGATGTATAAATGGGTAAGAGCGAATTTAATGCTGGGGGTAACCCTGCGATGGACTAGCATCCCCATTCAGGGGGGAGTAGAAATATGCCAAGTCGCTTCATGCAACAGAAACTGAGATAATCTCCAGCCTAATGAGCTGGGCCTAATGGGCCACTTGGCTTGTAAGCAGACTTTACCCCTACCTCAGAAGAACTAAAATCAAGTGGTTTTATTTTGAAAAAAAAGGACAACCTTAAACTGAAGTGTGCTTGGAGGCAACTTTGTCATTAAAAGAGGCATTAACCCATTGACACCTCAAACGCCCTCGGTTGCCCCAGTTGACAAGTAAAATTGTCTAGCATTAGACAGAGTAGAGTCAGTTAAGTCTCACTCCCAGGGTTCAATGGCTTAATGTTTTCCGTGAGTTTTGTTATGTTACGAGATACACCAGATCAAATCAAATCATGATTTGTGACCCTCTTTGGGAAAACCGGGCTTAATGAAATTTGTGTTAGAATGCATTTCAACGTATTTTGAATGCATTACAATGCATTCCAACGTTCGCCAATGATTCGTAATGCACTTACAATGTTTCCCATCGATCGTTGGCAGTTTTGTTTAATGTTTCATAACGATTTTCCAACGTTTTTCAACGCATTGGCAATGTTTCCACACATTTTAATCCCGAAGGCGTTTCCACTATGACCTGGTAATTATAAACATCAGCACGTCCGTACATTGAAAATACACCGCGTTTTGGGGAGACTTCAGTATCAATACGTCGCCACTTCCAAATTTTGAAAACAAAGTCCCGATTTTAGGTAGATTTATTTTATCAAAGATGACAATAACAGCATTAATTCCATTGCTTCATTAGCTGCTGTAGTTGCAAAGTAAAATACAACAAATTATTATTTTCATCCAAAGAAATATAATGTAGCATTTCAAGTTGTTTTCAAAGCCAAAGTAACAATACATTCAAAGAGGTGCGTTCATAAGAGAGCTCTTTGCTATAAATACGATAGAAGAGTTCTGTATCATCAGTGAAGATGCCGAGGGGGCAAAAAAGCTCCCGAGAAACTCCAGGCGAGTGGTTAAGTTAAACAAATATTTTTCAGTTTAAATTTGGTAAGTTCAGCATCATTCAATCACATTTAATTTGGCGTTCGCGCAGGATGGGTCTTCGATCTTTGGTCTTTGTTTTTGGAGTCTTTATTGTCCATTCTACCCATTAGCGTAGTTATTTCAGCTTGAAATCCGTCCAAAACTCGAAGCGCTCGACCTCAAATAATATCGAAAACTCCAGCATTGGGAGCTCCAAGGATGCGTAGCAGGATTTTCGTATACCGGCTTTAGATCGCTTTAGATACATGCTTGCAGCCGTCACGCCATGTGCTCCTCTCTGATTGGATGATGATTTCTTATTAGCCAATCACAGAGGAGCAAACGTCGTGATGGCTGCAAGCCGTCACACCAAAATCCAACTACGCTTCCTTAGAGTTCCGAATGCTGGATGTTTTAAATTTTATTTGAGGTCCAGCGCTTCGAGTTTTGGACGGATTTCAGATATAATGGCATGAAAGGAAACCTCTGGGTTTCAGCTTGCTTGGTGCGTGATTTGAAACCTGTGCGATGGGAATTTGTGAGTTTCAGCTTGATTGGTGCGTGATTTGAAACCTGTACGATGGGAATTTGTCAGTGAAAATCGGCTTGGTGCTGGAGCGATCCGAAATCGAGCTTTCCAGCTAATCTTTCTATTGGTACGCAGAGGTGAACGTCGAACACAAACTCTTCATTTTTCTCGGTATTTTTAATTTTTTAAAAAGCTCTCTACTACATGTAATTCTACTATTAAAAGTTGTAGAAGGACACGGCCGAATGCTACTCGTGAAAATCAGTCATCATTGACACTGGATTTATCCTAATGCAGCGAAAAAATAATGATGCTTATCAACGTTTGTAAACGTTTTCTGAATGTTTTGAAATGATTTTTCAATGGTATGGAACGTTTTCTATTTCCGTTGGGGAATATTGCAAACGTTTCAGAATGCATTGAGAATGTTTTTGAATGCATTTAAACGTTTCCAAATGCGTTGGGCTGAAAAACGGCTCAATGCAATTTTCATTAAGCCTGGTTTTCCCAAAGAGGGTCACATTTGTTATGTAAAAGATACATAAAAAGGAAAGGTCAGAGGTTATCCCTATCAAGGATACTCCCTATGTAAAATAAAAGGAAGTTATAATACAATTTAAAATCTAAGAATTATTAAGAATTGGTGAGAAATTTACAAAATTTTACAAAACGTTTTAAGTTTGCTTCAAAAAATACTAAAATCCCATTCATCCACTATCTCTTTGGGAAGAGTATTCCACTGTTTACTAATTCCAACAAAGAGTGAATGGAAAAAAAACAGTCTACTCTTGCTAATGGCTGTCTTAATTTAAATGAATGGTTTGACCTTGTTTTACCTTAAGAATTAAATTCAAAATAATCGTTACAGGTAATGCCATTAAGACCATGAATAGTCTTATAGCAATCTAAAAAAGATAAATAAGACCTCCTTGATTGGAGACTGGACCACCCAAGCATTGCCAGTCTTTCTTCATATGAAGAGTCGCTATATGAAATCCGGAGAGCGTACTTTGAGGCCATCTGTTGGACTCATTCAAGAGCATCAATGTTCTTCTGTAAATAATGTGACCAGAGAGGAACAGCCTATTCCAGGATAGGTATAACCGGGGCCTTGTACAGACTGCTCCTGGACCGACATTCCTTTTAAGGAAACCCACAATCTTGTTGGCTTTATTTACAACTTTTGCATTTGGGTATTCCAGGATCGAGAAGACTAGGGCTTTTGAAGAGTACCTGTTATGTGTTTTTTCCCTTTAGCTTCTGAAACCAATGATGTTGAGACGACTGAAAGAGGATGTTGAGAAAAACATTGCACCAAAAGAAGAAACCATCATAGAGGTAGATTGGCTATATTCTGCATCTTTGCTGTAATTAAACAGTTTATACTTGCTTCCATTGCACAAGGAAGCTGCTCTCCTGAGCAAATGCTTCATTTCATCTTATATGCTTCCAATTTTACTTGCAGGTTGAACTCACAACTATCCAGAAAAAGCTTTACAGAGCCATTCTTGAACGGAACTTTGCATTTCTTTCAAAGGGATCAACTTCGAGTGCAAATGTACCAAATCTTATGAACACCATGATGGAACTACGCAAATGTTGTAATCATCCTTTCTTGATAAATGGAGCTGAAGAGAAAGTCCTTTCAGAGCACAAATTATCAATGACTGAGAAAACTGCGAAGCATGCCACAATCATGATTGATGCATCTGGAAAGCTTGTACTGATTCATAAGCTTTTGCCCAAACTGAAAGCAAATGGACATAAAGTTCTCATTTTCTCACAAATGGTTCGCTGTCTTGATATTTTAGAGGACTACCTTGTTCACATGAGGTATCCATATGAAAGAATAGATGGCCGTGTACGAGGAAATCTGCGTCAGGCTGCCATTGATCGATTCAGCAAGCCAGACTCTGACCGTTTTGTCTTCTTGTTGTGCACAAGAGCTGGGGGATTAGGAATAAATTTAACAGCTGCTGATACTGTGATCATCTTTGACTCTGATTGGAATCCTCAGAATGATATTCAAGCTCAAGCAAGATGTCATCGTATTGGACAGAGCAGGTCTGTCAAGGTTTACAGACTTATTACAAGAAATTCCTACGAGCGTGAAATGTTTGACAGAGCCAGTATGAAACTAGGTTTGGACAAAGCAGTGTTGCAGTCCATGAATACCAAGGAGAATGCAGGCAACAATGTAAGGATGACTTATTGCCTTTACATTTGTTTATTTTAGTAGTATTGATAACCCAGAAGCCTAGCCTTGGTTGATTAATAGTACAGAGCAATGTCCAATATCACTGTTCAAATGATAGTGCAATACACACCCTACAAGCAACTGGAACCTGGTAAAATTGTTGGGTTAAGATGTGACAGTCCAAGAGGGTTTTCAAATTCAGTCAGTGCCTGATCCAAGTTACTGCCTGTTTCAAATGTTTGTGGGGCATACTTTTTCTGTATTCATGTTTCGAAGTAAGCTTGTTAGCACTAAATAATAAAGACACAGGGAAACACTCAAATTCAATAAGCAGTGTTTTCACTACCTCCCTACCTTCAAAGCAAGAGCAATTTTTAGCAGGAATATTTCACGTCCGCTTCAACGCCTCAAATGTCATTTCTTTGCACGTGAACATTCACTTCTTGTTCAGCTTCCTTGATGAAGCAGAGACAGCAAACTATGCTGTCTTTTGTTTCCACCGTCGGCGAGTCAAGAAGGCAACAGGTACACTGCAACAATAATTTCACAAAAGGCGAAGGCAGCCTTTGCCATGATGATTACTGTATGGTTAACATAAAGGTTACAAGTGCTCTGAGTGTATTACAAAGAAAGAGTTGAAATGAGTAAACAGTAATGCCCTTGAATTAATAATGCACAATGACATTTTTTTTTAATTTTTTAAATAAATACTAGTGAGGAGCACACAGAAACAGATCTTGTCAACTTGCTTTGTACTGTGATTTGTACTTTGTAAATAAGGTATAAAATAAGTTCCTTTTAACCATCTTGTTCAAACTCCCTGATGAAGTCTGCGTAATCAAACGAAAGCGGGTCGGAGAAGTAAAAGCAAGTTGACAAGATCTGTTGCTGTGTGCTGCTCACTAGTATTTATTTTAAAAAATATCATTTGGATATTAGATCATTTCCCCCATAAGGGAGGCCCCTCATACCCCCAGCAGGTGGGGGGAACCCACTCTCACAGCTTTCCCTGCCACTAATGTTTCAGCATGATCTAGTGACTTTTGAAAATCCTCCTGTTACTTTATTTCAATTTGAAAACCCTGTTCGACGGTTCTTTTAAAGACCTAACAAAAAGTATGGAAGTTTAATAATTATTGTTTTTAGGGTTCGCAATACTCCTGGAAAACTCCTGGATTTTAGAAACTTTTGTCCAGGGCTCTGGAAAACTCCTTAAAAATTAAATTTGGTGTCAACCCCTGGAAAACTCTGAATTTATCTATGAATATCAGTTGTAGTATTAAAAAATATATTTTGGGGTGGATTTTTCCCAAACAAATGCAGTTATTAAAAAAAGCTGAGGATCTAAAGCTTATTGATGATGAATAAGATATTGAGAGAAACAAATGAGAAAGTTGTGAAATGTTTCTCTACATACAGTTTGACTTAGTGACTTGTTCTAAAGGATATTGATGTCAAACGTCCAAGTTTTGGGTCTTGGATTTCTTTTGTTTATACCCTGGAAAACTCCTGGAATTTTATAAATTCCTGGTAGTATGAACTCTGTGTTAACTTTTGATATACTTGAACAGTGAAGAAACATGGCTGCTTGCAAATTTTTTTCATCCAAAGCCAGACATGTGAAGCTGGTCTTTGGTTTCTGTTGCCGTGATTAGAGCTAAAAGCAAAAGAACTGACTCATGCTTGGCTTAAATAGTTCCTTAAGAAAATCAATATGTTATCTCTGGTTAGCATATTAAGTTAGTTTTGAAGCTGTGCAAATGATTGGCCATTTTCTTGTTAAAGTCTTTTAAATGACTAGCAATTCTTCTGCAAGCTTATTAGCACTATTAGTTGGTCTGAAACACCTTCTTGTAAGGAGCATTTTCAGGTAGAAGGTCACATATAAGCATCCCATCTGTATGGTATTTACAATAGATTGTGCGCAATATCCATACTGATCTCCAGTGTATATTGTATATATCACTAATAAACATAAATTTATTGTTTACTCATCACAAAGCATGAGTAACGTTATTTCTGTGCTTCACAGCAAGCCATGTCCAAGAAAGAAATTGAAGACTTGCTTCGAAAGGGAGCATATGGTGCCGTCATGGAAGAGGAAAATGATGAAGGCTCAAAGTAAGTCATGTTATTGAACTGACTTTACTTAACTGCATGTATTTCTAGTCATGACTACCACTGTTCTCTTCATAGGTTCTGTGAGGAGGACATTGATCAAATTCTTGAGCGGCGCACTCAAGTCATTCAGATTGAATCTCAGGGAAAGGGATCAACTTTTGCTAAGGTATATGAACTGCGGATATGAAATCAAATGAAGCTATGATCCACCCAGTTATGAACGCAAAAATTGCATTCATAACTGCAAGGATCATAGCTTCATTTGAAGCCCTTATATGATACCAGACAGTGTGTGGTTTGTTGTTATGAAGCATGTTCATTTTGATGGACGTGTTGAACCACTGGGAAATTCACTCCCTTCCCTCAAATGAAGGAACATAGCCAACCAAACCTGGATTGGTGTAATATCAGTTTTTTTCCCAAAAGTGGCTCATGATTTCTTTTGATTCATATGTTAAGGTGTCCTGCTTTAAAAGGTTTTTTTTTTCTTACAGGCTAGCTTTGTGTCATCGAAGGGTGAAGAGGAAATAGATATCGATGATCCAGACTTTTGGCAGAAATGGGCCAAAAAGGCTGATTTGGATGTTGATCTCATGAACAAGGTAGTCATTCCATTGTTACTGACTTCCTTCCTCACCTTCCGTTCTTTTTTTCCTTCTGGTTTGCTTGCGTTTAGTTTTAAAAACTGAACAAAAGTCAGTGGTGTGGAAATAACTGTAAAATGTATAGTTGAGGATTGACATGAAATGCCAAAATTCATTGGTGATGATAAATTTATATTTAATACTTATTCAAATAAGCTGTTTTTCTATCATGTACAGGATAATCGCATCATTGATGCCCCTCGTCAAAGAAAACAGACTAAGCGGTATGGAAATGAAGATGGTGACTTTGAACTTTCAGACCTGGATCTAGAAGAGGATGATGAAGCACCTTTGCCAAGGAGGTCATCTTGGACGAGAGTGGAATGTTTCCGGGTTGAAAAAAATTTGCTTATTTATGGGTGAGTTTGATTTACTGTACTGGTCCTGCTTTTGGATTTTTTGGTTGTTTGGTTGTTTTTAAAAAAGATAGTTGCAGTCACTCGCTTTCTTGTTTGTGTAGTTGGGGACAGTGGAAAGATGTCATTGCTTCCGGACGATTTAAGACCAAGGTGTCTGAGAGGGATGTTGAAGCCATTTCTCGTACCATCCTTGTGTATTGCCTCCACCATTACAAGGGTGATGAGAAGGTCAAGGGTTTCATGAGAGATCTTATCAAAGCCTCTGCTACACGAGAACGCCTGCCAAGTGAGGAGAGAGATGCCACGTACACTCCATTACCACTCACTGGAAAAGGCAAGGGGAGAAGCAAGAAGGGCAAGACCTCAAACAAGAACAAGAGTGCCATTGCACTTCTTGAGGTTGGAAGTGAGTGGCGAACTTGTGACCCTGAAACTCTAATACTGGATGAGGGTTACAAGAAGCATTTACAGCACCACTGTAACAAGTAAGATTTGTTTCCTTGTTGGGACGGTAGCAGTAAATAAGAAGGGAAAGTGGTACATGTGGTCAAAGAACCTCATGGTACAATGTAGTTGGAAGTGATGAACAACTATTTTCTGTTCCCAGGGTCACCTCTGTAAAAAAAACTGACTCGTATCAAAGTAAATACCCCTTAATTAAGGCATTTGTTAAAATTCTTGCCAAGCCCTTTGGAAGAATAGGAGTTAGTAGACACTTATGTTTTCAATTGAAAAGTGTTACTGTTTCTCTACAAGGATTTTGCTGCGGGTCAAATTGCTGTTTTTCTTGAGACATGAGGTGATTGGTGTTCTTGGACCAAAGATAAAAGAAGGCTGCAATGCGAGGTTTGTTCGGAGTGTGATTATTTTTGTTGAGGCGTAGATTTTCTTCAAATTTGTTCTTTTTTGGTTTTTGTTTTATCAAAATGTAATTTAACTCTTCAGCTTGGGCATTGTTTTTCATTTCAGACCACATGATGTTACTCTAGAGAACTCTTTCTTTCAAATGTTGTCTTATGCACATGCTTATGTAGGAATAATTTATGAAAAAACAAAAGGAGAATTCCCTTGAGAATATCACATGGTGTGAAATGGGAAAACAAAAAGTACAAACTAAAGAGGTCAATTATTGTTTTATCAAATTAAGCTGCCTGTTAACTTTGAACTCTGAACACTCAATAAGCAATTTTCACGATAGCGTCATTTGACTACAACTACGAGGATTTAATTTTTTTCTCGTCTTTCTTAAAGTTTGTATTCCCAGCAGGGTGAAAAGAAAAATAGCTCTAATTAGCATGAGACAAGCAAAACCTGTAGGATTCTGGTGCTTTTAGTGAGAAGGCATCATCATGCAAATTTCCTATAATGTTCCCCTGGAATTCTGGTAGATTTTTGTAGATTGGACGTCTTGTTAAACAGTTTGTGTCACTACTTGCTAACAATTATGTGAACTTAACTGACTTGGTTAGCTGCCTCTTTCTTTACCTCTCTCCTTTTGGAAAATAGGTTTGTGACATTATGAAGTACCATTGATTTCCTTTTTCCAATGTTGTGTTGCCATCTTTGCAGAGATGTGGACATTGTGATTCACCCCCCAGAAGGTGATCCACCAGCATCATGGTGGGATGAGGAGTGTGACAAGTCACTCTTAATTGGAGTCTATAAGTATGGTTAGTACAAAAAGATAACCAATCTTTTCCTTTTTTTGAACCATAGGTACATCTTTGGGTGTTATCAGTTAGTCTACATAAAATTGTTTGACATGTACAGAAGAAAATCTTGTTCTTGTTAAAGGATGTTTAACATTTTGGACTCCTTTTGTTTTACCATGCATATATCAAGTTCATTTGAAAGAATCTTGCCCTTTTTGTCCTCGTCATTTTCAAACTGTTCACCGTGGATACTTGGTCACATATGAATCCACAAACATTTATTTTTGTCAATGCAGGTAATTTTGCTTATGCCATAGTGCTGAACGGGAGTGATTACAATAACAATATCATTACTTGGTCCTACAATGTTATACTGTTTGTATGGCCCGGCCTCTATGTTTTTAGGTTATGAGCATTACAACTCGATACGATCAGATCCCAGTTTGTGTTTCCTGTCTCGAGTTGGTCTTCCAAATGACATGAATGACTCTACAGCAGGTGAACCAACAGACCCTGATGATAGGTCAGTAGTGTAGATGTGAATTTAGCTTATTTTGCCACATAATGTCTGTTTCAGCCAATTAACATAGTCCCTTGAAGACTCAATAAAAGTTAGACTACTTCTGAGCATTTATTTTTGTTAGTTATCCATTGTTTTACAATGGAAATGAAGATAAAGAAGCTTTAGTGGCTGGTGGAAGCCATAATTTTATCAGCAAGTATGCCAATACCACTTGTTTTGCTTGATTCGTGTTAATTTTGACAGGACCAAGACATCCTTGAGATGATGATACATTGTAAAGCACGTTGGACTACTGAAACATGATGAAAATTGTTATTCTGATCGAGGATGATCTTTGCATAATCTAACCTTGTCCACTTAAATGTCAAAATTATATAATTCATGAGGACTTCTGTCAATGTTTAGAGATGAAGATGATGCAAATGATGATCCTGACTATCAGCAACCTGCAAGTGTATCACAGAAAGATGATGACTTGGATGATGAAGATTATAAGGTAGCAGCGAGATCCTCGACAACAATTTTCCCCTTTCATATATTTATACATTCATTTATGCCTTCCACATTTCTTGTGAATGAGGTTACCAACATGCTTTACCTGTATTTTAGGACACTGTCTCTGCTGTATCTTCTCCTGGAACTCCTCGTAAGACTGACAAGATGGCCGAAGGTGAGGATGGATGCATTGTATCTATTTTGTATTGAAGAGGGTTGCTTCTCTTGGCAGGGCTCGAAATTAACGAAAAAATCCAGTCGCATTTTGCGACAAGATAGGAAAATTTAGTCGCAATTTTGCAAATTTTAGTCAAAATATGAGCCCGCAATACTTGTGTATAAAGAAGCCGCTGAAAATGGCGAATGATCGAAGGAATGGAGCTGTGCATGTAACATCGCAGCTAAATTACTCTACAATTACGCTATCTTCAGAGAAAATTCACAGCGAGAAACAAAATAATTTTGCCATTTATTTATTTATTTTAGCAAAATTAGCAGCAAAGTGGCAACTGCGAACCCTTTTGTTTCAAAAGAGTGAAGGTGACAACAAGTCACAAAATTGCGACTTCACCAGATATTTTAGTCGCAAAGGGAAAAATTTAGTCACATGCGACTGTATTGGTCGCAATTTCGAGCCCTGCAGTTGGCCTTTTTAATGCCTGAATGTCCACCAAGGTTATGTAACCATCAATTTTCAAGAAAACATCAAGTTCTGATTTAGAGTGTTGTCTGATTTGATGTGGCAGGGGGAGGTGAGGCTAAGGGCACTCCCAGCTTAAGATGGCCAACACCGTCTGATTTAAACACCAGACTAAGGAGAATTATAGCTGGTTATCAGAGAGTGGTGAAGAAAGCAGAGCTGAAAAAGGCAGCTGCAGAAAAGGCAAGTTCAAATGAAAAGAAAATGACCTGGAAAAAGTCATCAGACATGAATATTGGGTGTTGGCAAGGAAACTTACACAATCTTTCTGAAAAGACAACTTTTTTTCACTGCACAGGAACGAGAAAGGAAAGAAAGATTTGAAGAAGCAGTCCGACAGAAAGAACTGAAGAAGGCAGAAATGGCACAAAAGTGGGTATTTCTTCAAATCATGGTGATTGATGTGGGCTGTTTTCATAAACTCTTTGTGTGGTGTTGGTTAGCATTAGGTTATCCAGCACATTTCTATCAGTTGATTGAAAGATCTGAGGTACTTTGAGTTATTCAAATAATGGACTTTGCAATATATTGTTTGCATCAAATGGGCCAATTCCTAGTTGCTGTTTGTCTCTGTTTCGAAGTTAGTCATGGTGTTCAACTATTGTAAGGGAAATGAGTTTGATTTGCATGAGAATACGCAACTAATTTCCATTTGAATGGTTGTGCACCAGGACTTGCGTCAAAACTGAGTCATGCAGCAACTCGGAAATGGGCTATAGGACACATGGATAGTCACAAATTGGTTGAAGACATCCACTCACCACTTCCCTGGACCAGCTGCCCAAAGTACTGTTTTGTAGTCAGCATCACGCTGCCAAGTTTCATCATCAGGTGTGCTCTAAAAATGTGGTTAAAACCACCAGTGGAGTTACGATACCAATTCCTTTTAGATGAGAAGTTCCAAGCCTCGTAGTACACATAACATTTGGGATTCACTGCAAGGTTTCAAATGTTCTCATTGTCTTGTGCAATAGGTGGTCAAAACGAGAGGAAGTGGACTTCTATCGAACAGTATCTTCATTTGGTGTTGAGTACAACAAAAAGAATGGTACATATGACTGGTCAAGATTCAGGTGAGTGCTACAATAGTGATTGCAGCCAAAATCCATCTTTGCTGCTATTAAGGTACCACAGTCAATGATTAAATCTTTGCTGTTCACATCCTGAATTTCATGATGTCATACCAATGTGTACAATGAGACTGTTGAGTGTAACAACCTGATACTCAAGCCAGCTATTTCTGAATATTTTCATCTCTTACACCAAATCAGCTAACTCAATTTTGTACCCAATTCAAATCTCCCAGAATTAAGGATTGTATTGTGTATTGTATTTGCATGATAATGTAGCATTGACATTTAAATGGTATGGAAATGCCTGGAACAAAACGTTTTATTTTCGACGGGTTTGAATTGGGTACAACATTTAGTTAGCGGATTAGGTCTCTTCCTGCAGCTTACACTTAAAAACAAAGATATCTGTCTGGGAAATCAAGCTGTACTAACCAATTACCTAATTATCGGCAAAATGAAAATAAATTTGTTGTTGTTTTAAGAGTACATGTAATTTTTTTTTGGTCCACCCACAGTTCTATTTTGCTTTCTCTTACTGCTAAGCATTTACTGTCGTGTTTAAATGCCATGTAAGTGCTGTCTCACACAATACAGCATTCCATACATGTCAAACGCAATTAACTTTCATGGAGCATTTTGTTTGAGATAATAAGTATTGTTTCTAATGAATTTACAAATGTTGATTACTCAGACGACAAGCTCGGTTGGACAAGAAGAATGATGAAAGGTTGACTGCATACTATATAGATTTCATGGCCATGTGTAGGAGAGTTTGCGGACAGGCCACTGAAGAAGATGCAGGAAAAGGTTGGTGGAAGTAAAGAACACTTGTCCGTTAAGGGTCATTTCATTTCTGGTTTCACGTTGGTATTATTGATGAGCAAATGGTCATTCGCTTGTAAATGTAGAAAGTAACTTCTTACACAATTGCTTTCTATAGTCTCAGGGTAGTGTCTCAAGCAGCCTTTAGTCTCCGAAAGCCTTTATCCCTCATTGTCTTAAAATTTAATTTCCTTTGTTCTTTTCCTCGCAGGAATCAGTGTCGAGGCTATTTCAGAAGAAAGAGCCAGTAGAAGTCTGTATAGAATACAACTGCTTTCAAAGGTTCGAGAGGAGGTGAGGTTTTAAGCAGGCCAATGAAAATAGCCCATTTCCTAGTTGCTGTTTGCCTCGGTTTCAAAGTGAGTGCTGGTGCACAACCATTCAAATGGAAATGAGTGGTGTATTTTCTTGCAAATCAAACACATTATCATTTGAATGGTTTAGTACCAAGACTCTTTTTGAGCCAGAGGCAAACAGTAACTCGGAAAATAGTCTATTTATTTCGGTGGTCTACATGATTGGTAAATAAAATATCATTTCACTAGTTGTGAAGTTTATAATAATTTAGTGTCAATTCCAAGAGTATGCGTATTGTAACCTTCTTTTAGGTTTTACCTCACGAGAAATTAGATGAACGTCTTCAGTTGGCGCAAGCGTCATCAAGCTTTCCTGATTGGTGGCAGTGTGGAAAACATGACAAAGACCTTCTTATTGGAGTTGCCAAGTAAGTTATTCATGCTAACATTAGCGCAAAGGATTCATATAAACTCCAAATAGGTGTGGCTATCTAACGAGAGGTGAATAAAGGGAGAAGGTTAACATGTGATTTGTTCCTGATCAGTACTGATCTTATATGGACCAAATGAATGTTGTACCCTTTTCAAATCTCCCGGGGTTTAGATTCTTTGTGTACTGTGGTTGCATTATAATGTAGCATTCACATTTAAAGGAACCTCCACTAAAACAGCAACAACTTTGAACCGCAGAACATAGACCCTTTGCATAAATGGCGCTCAAATTTAAATAACAATACTTGATACATCCTTAGCCTAGTGTTTGTTTCAAGACAAAGGACTTTTCTCATGAATGTGAGGCTAAGGATGTATCAAGTATTGTCATTCAAATTTGGGCGCCATTTATGCAAAGGGTCTATAATGTTCGCAAAAAATTGTTCCAATTTTTTCCAATGAAGTGTTAGTATCCAAAAAAAATATAAATAAATTTCCCGGGCGTCGCCATCTTGAATAATTGTGACCTATCGTGGTTTTTTTAAAATTGTTCTGATGCAACATAGTTAATAGAGGGGAATGGTTTGGATGCTCGGCAAACATCAAAGGAGCAAACAAAGATGCCAAGATTTAGGTTGGAAAGTCCACGACCGTGCAAAATCTTTTGTTTTGCGCTCATACACTATGCATGAATTACGCAACCAACACGTTTCTATTGGTTAGTTCGTCAGTACGTTGTACAACTATTGTGTTTTGTGCACGGTCAAGGCTAAAAAGGAGAACAAAAACCTACAACAAAGAAATTTGTCGGGTTTCATAACCATTCCCTTCTATTAACTATGGATACAAAGAGCGTTTGTTCTGTAACAATAGGGCAACACGTCACGTCTCAATTATTCAAGATGGCGGTGCCCAGGAAATTTTTTGTAGCCAAAACAAGCGTGTTTGAAATTCATTTCTTTCGGATACAAACGCTTTCATCAGAAAAGTTTGAACTATTTTAATTGTAAACATTATGTTCTTTTGTTTAAAGTTATTTTACTGTTTTAGTGGATGTTCCCTTTAAATGATATGGAAATACCAACAAAACGTTTTAGTCCCACTCGCTTGAAATTGGGTACAACATTGAGTTGGCCGATTTGCAAAGTGGTATGGCTACTCTGTTTAGAGCGCAGTAGTAACCGGGTATTCTTTAACGAATTTGTGTGGCATTTTTGATGGACTTTGAACTTCAGTTTGTCTATCGTGATCACAAGATGGCTGTTCCTACAAGTTTACTCTGTGGTGTCCACTTAAGTGAACAGTCCGAATTCATAAATGGCAGAAGCTTAAAATGAGCTTCACAGAAGAGTAGTTACGGGGATCTTCATGGTAAGAATTGTTATACATATTTGAGTTAGCTTTTTATTGGTATATCATGCTTATTCTTTTTTCTCTCTAGGCATGGCATTAGTAGAACAGATTTTAATCTTCTCAGCGATCCCGAACTGTCATTTATGGAAGACATTCCAAAGATAAATTCAAACTTAGGGACAGCTCAGATCAACAGAAGTACGACTCTTGGTGATGACAAGATGCCTTCTCCTTCAGAAAGCGCGAGGACAGAATCTTTTGCTGTCGAGAGGTTTTCACCTCATGGACAAGGAAATGGTCAAGAGGATGAAACCATCCAGCCAATGTCGCAACAGCTTTCTAGTGAAGACAAAATGTCAACATTTGTTTCTCCAGTCGCGTTGTCGGGGCCATTCACTCAATCATCAGTGACCCCAACGCCAGTAACTACGTCATTAAAAACAGAAGACCCAAAG
>OX421447.1:38358336-38363336 GCA_949126865.1 Montipora capitata
AAACAGGCACAATCGCCCGTCAGCCCGGTTCCTTCATCTTCGCATCTCATGTTTAATAACGTTTTTTCATCAATGTACGCGGGATCGCAACCAGGAAGTGTTACACAGGGATACTCACCCAGTGTTTCATCAAATGCGTTTCCGTATCCCCTTGTGAACAATGGAAATATCGAAACATCGGCTCTCACAACAGGTAAAGCGGATGTATTACAGGACAGCGTAAGCCATGGTTCCTCCAGCATGGGTAGTGATGTTTCATCGCATGGCAGCCCAGAGAATGAGTCGTGAATGAGTGCCTCTTCGGGGGCTCTATCCTTATGTGTAAACGTATTCCAAGTTATGACCAGAATCAGCTCGAAATGAAATGAAAGTAAAAAATGGCGAAAATCGACAGTAGTAGTAAAAGGGTAATAGTTTTGCCATTTTACAAGTGTTTATAACAAGCCAATATTTTCTTTAATCAGCTTGCTATTTTTTTTGGTTGAGTAAGACTGCTTTTTTGCTGTTTGACCCGCTCAAAGGGTAGCTTGGTGTCTGTTATTAGAAAACGGTCATCAATCTTTCAACCTTTTCGATGAATAAATCTCGAGATGATCATTGCTTCAAATTCCCATATTTTGATTAGAGGATAGGGATACTCCTTGTTAATGCAGTGGAACCAACACCTGTGCGCTCCAGTAAAAAGGCCAGTGAAATTTTGCCTGCACGATTCTGTGTTGGAAGTTATCTTCAAGTGCTCTTTTTGTTTTGCCTCAAGACTTCAGGAATAATAATTTACCCAATTGCTTTTCATTCTTTTTGTGATAGTTGATCGAGGGAACTTTCTTATTGATATACTTATTCTTATATATATATACATAGCCATGATTTATACATAGAGTATTCAAACTTCTCCGCCTATTATGCGGTATTGTATGTCAAACTGACCAAAGTAATAGCGGACACTAATTTTTATAGTAATCAGTCCTTTGTTCTTACAGAAATGAATATTTCTTCACTGGTCTAATCATCACGAATAGTGAAACGGAAAATGTGGTAATGCCTTCGTTTCCAAAATTAATATATTGCAGCAGACCTGCTATTTATTTTTGACCAGAGTATTTGCACAATTTCGAGGTTGCTTTTTGTACCGTTTTAATTGTTTGTCCCATGATGACAACCTCTCCGAAAGATTCAATGAAATCGTCTGTGAATGAATCGGGAACTTATTTATTATGACGAAGATCTCGTAATGGTGTGAATTTTACCTACACATTCATCTTATAAATACAGTTTATTCTTTGTGTAAATCATCAATCAGTTTTGCTTTTCTTTCGCATGCTGGAGCGGATTTCAATCGGTTGTGAAAAGGAACTTGCTCTCACTTTGTCAGCCAATCAGACGCGGAAGCAAAATTGCTCGCCTTTTTTACTTTGTTTTTCAATTGGCTTAGTTGATTATCTTCCGCCGAAATGGTTGGCGAATTCAATTATTCGCGATTTTACTTGACTACGTTGAAAACCCTTTAAAGTCACAAATAAATGCAACCCTAAAGTAAAGAGTGAACCAATGATGGTAAGCAATTAGCTGTGTAACATGCGAGTGAAAGGCTTCATTCTCTGTTTTTGAGGGGGTAGGACATCGGACTTAGAGTTCCGACTGGAGTTTTTCTGGACATTTTCTTGGGCCGGGTTGTTCGAAGAAAGATTAGCGTTAATTTGGGTGTAAAAAATGTCACTACTTTATATCCTGGGAGACACTGAACAATCCAACAACTCTACCCAGGTCTGAGTCGGTTTTCTATTGATGGTGTCGAAAAGTGAGCATGGAATGGTTTGCGCCGTTGCAGCTTTTCGAGAGTTCTGAGCGATTGTCCTCGACTGAGCGGTATGCTCAGTGTATCGCGCCTGTGGCGCTCGTTATTTCTTTTAACCAATAATTTAGTTTCCTTGCACTACTAGTCCCCGCTTTGGATAATGGTTAACGTCCGAATCGGTTGTAAGTATCAATTTCACAGCTTCTGATTGTAACCTTGGGAAGATTATACGCAAATGAAGTGATCGAATTTGGGATTGCGAAAACAGCTCCGTGGTACTGCATGCGGGTGCAGTAAATGCCTCAGAGAATAGTCCACTACTCGATTCCGCTAAGAGCCAACGAAGATGAACAAACAGGGACATGCTATCAAAAGCAATGGGTACCTCCGCAACATTTCATCGCTTTGACACAATGTCGTTACAGATGGAAAACGAGTTCTGATCGAAGTATTAACACTGAAGGTGTTGCTTTGACAAATAACGCAATTGGTTCCCTATTAGCTTCGATAATATGAAATGGAGACCTTAAAACACTTAAGGTGCGTTCGATTGACCCTATTCCGGAATAAGAATGCGTGGAGTGATGATTTAAAACGGCATGTCTAGCGTTTTGAAGCAACAAGGATAATAAAGATATGTTTAAAATAGCATTTTAGCGGGTGTTTGACAACTTTAATGTGAATCTCCGTAAAAACGGAGGACTTCTATTCCACGTATTCCTATTCCAGAATACGGTCAATCGAACACACGCTAAATTTGCCTTTAAAGTGCGAGTCCATTGTAAGTGGACGGTAGATCTACACAGGTCCATCTCGAGTGATATGTGAAGATCTGTGCAGTTCGTTTTTGTTCGCGAATGTTGCATCCGTCAACTGATGGTTCACTCTGCAAGATACTCTTTCCAATAGGCTCTGGGAATTCCCTGGTTAATTTTGATAAGGAACTAACTAGTTAGTATTTAATAGACTGTATTTATTAATTTGAATGAATTTTTACAAATGTTTTTAATAAAGATCTGCTGCTCTGGTTTCTCCTAAATCAGGATGTGTGGTGGTGCATTTTGGTATGTTGACGTTTGACGTAGCGGATCACACACACCCCGCCCCTCACCGAAGAGGTATTTGTCGAAGTGAATGCACTCCCAATTGACATCCAACTAGAAGATTCCTTTAGGTCTAAGCATTTCTTAACTATTTCCAACATTAAAGTGCACCAAACCCAGATATTTTTATTCCACAACGTTGATCTCTCCACGGAAAGCAAACATGTTTGACGAAATGGTATATGAAATGAATCATATATGAACTGCGGATATGAAATCAAGTAAAGCTATGATCTTCGCAGTTATGAACGCAATTTTTACAATTGCGTAGAGAAGCCTGGAAAATTCAGGACTTCAACGGGGTTTGAACCCGTGACCTCGCGATTCCGGTGCGACGCTCTAACCAACTGATCTATGAAGCCACTGACGTTGGGAGCTGGTCATTTGTGGGTTCTAATGGTCCCGTGAGGAATGAATCAATGATGAAATGGTATATGAAATGAATCATATATGAACTGCGGATATGAAATCAAGTGAAGCTATGATACCAGCTCCCAAAGTCAGTGGCTTCATAGCTCAGTTGGTTAGAGCGTCGCACCGGAATCGCGAGGTTACGGGTTCAAACCCCGTTGAAGTCCTGAATTTTTCAGGCTTCTCTACGCAATTGTAAAAATTGCGTTCATAACTGCGAAGATCATAGCTTCACTTGATGTTTGACGACTCTTACCTCAAAATTACGCCTTTTATCTGCCGGGCAAGAAGCGCAAGGTTATCAAAACTAACCTTTACCCTCACCTTACTGTGCACCTAAACCCAAATATTTTTTCGTTCGTAATATAAATCTCCCCATACAAAGCAAACCTATGTCACCACTCTCACCCAGAACTTCGCTTTTTCTGTGCCGTGCAAGCCACGTAAACTAGGCAGAACTACTGTAGCAGTAATTTGGACCCACGACCGTGATGTGAAAGCCAATGAGTCTATTATGATTACGCCAAATCTTTGAGGGTAAATATGGGATTTGAGAAAATAATTATCATAATTTTATTGCACAGCGCAAAATTCATTAAGATATATGATCTAATGTGCTTTACAATTGTTACAATCAATAAAATGCCGGTAGAAATGAAATTAACTATGCCTGTATTAATAAGCGCCGCCGATAGGAAATCCGAGTATCTCGAGATGCGCAGAACGTTTGCGCAATAACAATAGTAGGCACCGTCCTTAATCTACAATGCCCTGTGATTTAACCTGTGTCCCAAAAACATTTGGTTTTCCACGTATCTGAAAATGTGATTGGTCATTGCAACCATGAAGGGGCGATATTCTCAACATTGTCCACGTACGCCACTCTCTGGAGGGAGTTGCAGAATCTGTCCGTTTCGGGACAGTTAGCACCGACGTTGTGACCTTGGTTGGAAAGCTTCATCAAGTCTGCTAGCCTACAACCAACTTGCAAAAGTATGGGTTGCGTTGGCCATGGGGCCCCACTTTTCACTGGGTGTGACTGTACTTCGAAGTTCCGTCGTAACGGAAAATAGACAGCTTGGCGAGCATGGAAATTGAATCTGCCTCGGAGCACATTGCGACTCATCCCTTCCAGCAGCTGAGTGTCTCGTCAGATTATTTCTAGAAGCTAGAGAGATTCACGATCATAATAAATGATGAGTCAAGTCCCTCGGACTCTGTGGACGCCGCATGACTGATGCTGTTCTCAAACCGAAACAAAGACTTGGACGATATTCCTCCAACACAGATATTAGGGAAAAATAATGTAGTGATGACGTTTTAGTTCAAGGGCACCCAACTGCTCCTTGTGATACATAAAGACTGTCTAAAGAGATGCTTTTATCACCTAGAAAAATTTGATCTGTTCGGATATCTTAGCTGAAAATTGAAGGGTCCGAAAATTTTAGGGAATGACATCGTCATTTCCGAAATTGTTTGCTGAACGTTACCTCCTAAGAACTTCTAACCGAGCCATTTGCTCATCCGAAACTGCTAGGTGACATTTTTAAATGCCAAAAATTGCAAAAATACCCCTTCCGAAAACGTAAAGGATTACTTTTCCCTGGTTGCAAATCTTTTAGGTGATGTTTTAGTATAGAAATCTGTAGCTGTTTGGCAACGTAGAACCGAAATTATTAGAGAATTTTGAC
>OX421447.1:38370836-38375836 GCA_949126865.1 Montipora capitata
TCATTTGAAGTGGTTCACTTCCCTAATGGTTGACTTTGTTCAAACTGCAAAACTTCCAAGCTAGATTATTGTTAATTAACTTACCTAGGAGTATCCAAGAATGTCTAAAGTTCGACAAAGGTGAATAGCTTCTATTAGCCTGAAAGTGGGCAACAATTTCTTAAACAAAAACTAGGAAAGTAGTTAATACCACCATTCCCACAGAAAGTACGGTGGCTTCAAAGGGACATACATTTTCTCCAATCTACTTGCTACTTTCTTCCGACTTAGCTGCAACTTGTCACTTTTTTGCGACTTAGGGTTAGGGCTAACCCAGCTAAGTAGCAAGTAAGTCGCAAGTAAAAAAGAAAGAGTCGAAAAAATGTGTCTCTTTGAAGCCACCGTAAGTGCCGATTGACACGGTACGATTTTTGTCGCATGCGACAACGGCTTACGACAGGCCCACGACATGATTTACGATTGTTGTGTACGTCAGATCGTGTACGCAGATTGTCGCTGCGACAATCGTAAGTCATGTCGTAGGCCTGTCGTGAGCTTGCCGCATGCGACAAAAATCGTACCGTGTAAATCGGCCTAAGAGAAAGCCTGTGTGTGCCGTTGTTTACTCGTTCATTTCCTTTCAGACCAATGTCGTGAATTACTATTTGATTCCGATAAAGTATTCAGTGGACGACGTCTGATAAATCACCTTATACGAGTCACTGATGTCAAAAGCGAAGCCTTTTGCCAGATGCTCTGCTACTTAGAGCCGGATTGTGTCAGTTATAATTTCCAAATGGAGTCAGGTGAACCTGAAAGCCACCAATGTGAATTGAACAATTCAACTTATGAAGACCACACGAATAACCTGAGATTGAACCCAGCGTACGAATACCACGGGGCTGAGGTGAAAACTACTTATTTCTTTTGTTCTTTCTACGCTTTATGTCCAGGTTTGCACGCAGCTGCAAAAATTGTAATTTTGAGCAAAAATCGTAAAAGGTGAAAAGAAGAACTGCTGAGACAAGTCCCCAACTAGTACTAGCGATTTTTGTGATTTTGCGAGAAATGTGGCAATTTATCGTAAAATCGCCAAATTCTTAAAAGCTGAAAAGATGAATAATACATAAGTTCCCAACAAGAATCATGATTTTGGCAATTTTTGGACATTGCGAAAATCGATAACATATCGGATTTAACTATACGATGCATCGCCAATGCATATACTTCTTTATTACACATAACATGAGAATTTTATTCCATAAAGCTCATTTGTACAAATCTATACGCTTTATTTTCACATGTGAAAAAAGCCTATACAGACAATAAGAATGGCGTACATCTCTTTCACGTGTGGAAGTATAACCAACGATAGCGTTAAGGCTTTTCCAAGCCAATCACTCGTGCATCTCGTGCAAATCATACTTTGTTATTGAATTAAATTACATTTGCATTTGGTTCTATTCTTAGTGAGTTTGTGTTTTTAATTTGCGTTCAGAAAACTATTTCAATGAAAATTCTCGTCCTATGGGTAATAAACAGCTCACGACATAGAAAGACAGAAAGCCTAGCCTTTCTCTCTCCCTAGCTCCTCTAACCCTAACCCTAAACCCTAACTTACATTCTGCTCCCAATGATAAATACCCATACGACCTTATCTCCAGTACTAGCTGTAGCTCGAAATTTGCAGCCATTGTACCATGTTGAAACGAGAATCTTTATTATATCTTGCACCAAGTGTGAGCATTCACATCAGATAACGAAATACAATCTGAAAAAAAAACAACAGGTTTTTCGAATGTTTTGTAGTTACTATTTTTCATGATAGGAACCAAAAATCGTGCTTCTCTAGTATGGGTTGCCTGTGGTTTTTCTAAGCTCTAATGCGAGAAAATTTATTATAAAAACAGGAAAAATGCGTGATATTCCTCAATTACCTCGCTTAATAAGAATGGTTTTGTTTTTTTACCCTTGCAACAATGGAAGCATTTTGTTAAAAGTCTTGTCGATTTTGCGGGCATTATTAGAGCAACAACTCGGAGCCTCGTTTTCATGTCACAGTGGCCACATGACAGCAAAACAATAGATTACATCGTATATTATTGCATACTTAACACATTCTAATGATTTGCGGAGACTTGAGCTTTGTGTATCAAAGATATGATACGGTTTTATCCATAGCCTCGTTTCTAAAATGGCGGTTTGACGTCGTTTTTTAAAACACCCCTTAAAACTCCTCCGTGCGGGTTGTAAAGGTGGTAACATCACTTTTCTTGTTATTTTAGGTCCCCTGAACACAACTAGCCTAGTGGCTTGCTTTCTTCACGAATTTCCCTCGGAACCTGATTTATGAACATATGCTCCCGGACCTGTAGTTTCACGTCGTCGTTATGCAGAGGACCGCTAAGATACTTGCGAAAATCCGTGCTGCACGTGCAGCACGATTATTTATGCTCTTTTAACCAATGATATTATTGTTTTGTGGCCTTGTCATAGTCGTAGCCGTCGTCAAAAAGGACAGCCACAACACCGGGAACTTTATCCCCTACTCTTCTCAAATAATGTGTGGGTTCTTTAAAGGTGCTCGCACACTAGGGGTCATTTTGCAGCTACATGACCCTGGAACATGCAGCAGTTTTAAAATCATATTCCATACATATAACGCGGCATAGAGCGGGAATCTATGGCGGGGACACGAAGCACCCACCAAATCACAACATGTACACACAGAACAAACTGCGCCATAAGCATGTCCCGGGGACATCTATCCATTTTACTCACACACTAGGGGGCATTTTACATGCATGTGTACCGGGGACATGCAGCGGGTACAAAATCACAACCAACACAGACAATTAAGCCCAATAGCGGGAACACGTCCTAGGGACCTGTAGCAGCGGTAAATTACTGTTTCGTTCACATGAGGAGGGCTGTAGCGGGCGTCTGTATCTGACGCGCGCTGCAGGGACGACATCAAATTGCGCACATACATTCGCAAACGCAGCCATTACATGTCCCGGGGACATGAAGCCGCAGTCAAATTCTGTTTCATACATACGAGAGAAAATGTAGCAGGCACTTTTATACGGAGCTCACAGCAGGGACAAAACGTATTTACGCACACACAGTCGCAACTGCAGTTATTGCGTGTCCCAGGGACATGTACCCACAAGGTGTCACATTGTCTGAGTTCTTCGTGCCACACGATTTCACACCTATGTTTTGTCACTGCAACATGTCCCGCCAAAGTTCATTTGGTCGAACTTCATGCGGCATGTTGCAGCAACGAATGTTGCAAAAAGGACGATTTTTATCGTGTGAACAGCTCGGGAGCGTGCTTCTGCAGCTTTACTACAGATTTAACCAATCACAGACAGCAAAGAAACGGCAATACAATACTTTCATGCTTACGTACTTGCGATAAACACACAACTGGACGAAAATAGATGGATAATTACATTGTTTTGGAATGCAATAAATACGGAAACAACGTTTTAAACGAAGTCAGTCAAGTTATGACCCGGCTGAGCTATGGCGGAGAGTGGAGAGCAGGGAAGGGAAGAGGAAGAAGTTGCTGAAATATCGGGCGGCTCAATCTTCACGAGCAATTTGCCACCTTAAAGAAATGACGCGGAAAGTTTGAATGCCTTATTTATGAGATTATCTTTCAATCGCTTGTCCCATAATATAGGATTTTCCTTGTAATATGAAATTGTAATATATATATATATATATATATATATATATATATATATATATATATATATATATATATATATATTCAAGTTTTCAATGTAATTCGTTTGATTCGCATTATATAGGCTACACGAGCCCTCATCTCCACCTGCGCATTGAGGAGCATAAATATTCCGTCATCGGTAAACACCTTAAGGGCAAACACAGCCAAAGATCCAACAATCTTCACGAGCAATTTACCACCTCAAAGAAATGCCGCGGAAAGTTTGAGTGTCTTATTTATGAGATGCTTTTAATAAGGAAAGAGGGACGAAATCTGAACACTCAAAATGACTCCATTCCAGCGAGACTGTTTATTTAAATTTTGTTCATTCTTTTCTTTATCCCAGCCTCATTTATTCTAATGTATTTTCCCACTATCCATCCTTAATATAACGTTACCTAACTTACAATAATTTGCATTTGATGATGGTGACATGCATGTCGTCGCCGAAACGTCATGTTTTTATCTGGGTACTCTTTATTCTGAAATGTTTTTCAAAACCTTTCGTTATTAGAAGTTTTGGATGATAATTTATTTGACTTTGCTATTTCAGAATGCTTGTGTGCGCAACCCATGCAAAAACAAAGGAACCTGTCAAACCGGTTTTACAGACCGAGGATACCGTTGCCTATGTGCTGCAGGGTTCGAAGGACATAACTGCGAAGAACGTAAGGTTTGATAACGCTCGTAGAACGCAACGGTTTACATTAATTTTATCGGATTCGAGTTAAACAAAGCATTCGGATCAGTGAGGTATAATCCGGGATTAGTGAGAGCACTGTTTACAAACTGTGGACAACCGAATTCCTTACACAACTTTAAACGATTCATAAACCGAGGTTGCGTTATGTTTGCCTATATCTCACGAGAAATCAAGCATGGAAAGTCTTTATTCTACTAACAAAATTACTGACAAGATTCCAGTTGCATCACGGTAATATCTCAGAACGTTTCTGCTGATATCAGAATAAAAAAAGTTAAACCAATCTCCAAAAACCAACTATTTTTCATATGAAACCGCTCGGATGAATTCTGATTGATTCTGATTGAAAAGCTCCCTCAGCAGGAAGAAAAAGTTCTTCCGGCTCAAATGATCCTCCGGTGTTTTCGGAGCGGATCAACTTTTCGTACATTTCTTATTAAAACGCGGAGAAACGTTTATACGAGAAACAAAAAGTTGGCTCGGTGCTCTCTCGCGAGCCATCTCCGGGAGATCTCGGCTTCGTATAGTCACACTGAGTTTTTGTCAGTTCTAAGCGTCCAGCTCTTGACTCGGTTATTC
>OX421447.1:38393336-38395836 GCA_949126865.1 Montipora capitata
CCATTCCCATTCCCATTCCCATTCCCCGGTTCCCGGTTCCCTTCTTTTAAAGATAGCCCTGGAGGTTGTCCCCTATTTCGGAAAAGATTTTCCGGAAAATTGCCTTTCCATTTGACCTCAAGCCGAAATTTTCGGATTTTTTGGCTAAATGGTAAGCACGCTAGAAATATCGTGTTTCGAGTAAGAAACTAGTCACGCGTAAGAAAACTAAACTGCAGCCACAAACGGTAATTGGTTTGTGGTTTCATGTCGCTTTTGATTGGTTGCTGCACGATGGGAATTGTCAAAATCAAACGCTCTATTCCCTAAGGACTTGAATTGGGTACAACATTAAAGGGGCACTGTCATGAGCTGCGCATGCTTGAGTTTGTTTGCTCTCGAGCCCACGGAAAATTCTATCCGCCATCATGGATTCACGCGTGCGTCACGTATATTCGCCGGAGTATCTCCTTTGGCCACCGTGGCCCTTCCCAGTGGACACCATTTTGAATTTGTCGATTCAACTTGAAAAAAGTTAACCTAACACTTTTCAAGTTTTCACAAGACGCTAGCGCATGCGCTTCTCGTGACAGTTTCCCTTTAACATCACTGTAGAAAACCGGTTTGGCAAGATATCTTATTCCGAATTTCCATGGAAGTGAGATTCTAAACGTTCGTATTTTTCGCCTCTCCGTTTTAGCCGCTCGTCCCTCGCGAAAGAAAAATAGAACCTCTGGCACCCAGGATAGCTCAGAGGTGTTTGATCACTGTGAACTGTATACACCAATGGTGATCAATTTTGTACTATATGCAGAAGCATAATTATTTCTATATACATTATATTGCTTTCTGGGGTCCACCTTTAGGTTTGGCTAAATCTATATATTAAGCAATTATTTTATGTAAATAACTCGTAATTGTTGCGATACCGCAGATGGACTAACAAATGTTGATTGGTTTAGATTGGGCGAGCAATACCACGACCCTTATAATTTATTGATGCATTAAAACAAAGACTTGCTCTTTATTCAGAAGATCGAGCTTTCTCCAACTCTGCGTATGTTATTAAAAACCTGAATTAAATGTTTTCCACAGACGGTTTCAGCGTTTTGTTCGTTGTGTTCTTGCACCTTATACGTCTTGGAAGCTTCTGCGATTCTCATCAAGGTAAGATGACTTTGGTGTATTAGAATCAGTATTATATTCCAGCCGCACTTGACAAACCAAACGGGGACAATATAGCATTCTTTTTAACAAAGTTTGTTAACTTTTATTCCCTTGTTTTCTCGTTTTATGGCACTATGTAAGGTTTACGATTTTCTTTATAATTTTACCTGTAGAAAATTGCGGTCTAATCCATCACCGAAAGGCTTTTTCTTTAGTTTTTACAAACATGCAGGGTGCCGTCTCCCGTGTTCTCGGTTGACCGTTCAGTAGAAGTAGTGTACTAGGAGTGACGGGTTGTTGAGCTTCAAGAAAAAAAGCCCCGAGGCTACATTACCGGCTGCAGATTAAAAACTTGCTGGTTTGTTGTTGTTTTTAATTTGACGTGGTTCACTTCCCTAATGGCCGACTTTGTTCAAACTGCAAAACTTCCAAGCAAGATTATTGTTAATTAACGTACCTAGGAGTATCCAAGAATGTCTCAAGTTTGACAATGGGGAATAGCTTCTACTAGCCTGAAAGTGGGCAACAATTTCGTAAACAAAAACGAGGGGTGCGTTTTTAAACGGAATCAACGGATTTTTCAGCGTCAAAAAGACGCAAAATGCGAAAAAGGATTATTTTCCATGACAACGCAAACAAACAAACCCAGAGTTGCGTGCAAATTTTAAAAACAAGAAAAAATAGCGGTTAAGTTTGTTTTGGAGAAATTCTTAAATGGAAATGCCACCAGAAAAAAAACCCTTCAATAAAAAGAAATGACGAAAAACATGCTGTTTTCGCTGTAGGAAAGGTGCTAACAATATTGTTGCTGTCAAGAAACTTTTAGTGTAATTTCTGGTGTGAAATTTGAAG
The DNA here is from genome assembly GCA_949126865.1 of Montipora capitata. Taxonomy (NCBI): domain Eukaryota; kingdom Metazoa; phylum Cnidaria; class Anthozoa; order Scleractinia; family Acroporidae; genus Montipora; species Montipora capitata. The sequence continues at coordinate 38,395,335 of OX421447.1, forward strand.
TAAACCTAACTATTTTCGACCCACCGTATTCATGTCTTCGGTTGTACGGTAAAAATGGGGCGAGAAAAACATTTGGGCTGAACTGTCACGTACGGTAGCTGTTGCGTATCATTTTTGCATGGAAAACCGCTTGTCAAAAACATTTTTTTCAAATCCTTTCCCAAAAAAACGCTAAAGTGATGAATCTCAAAATCCGGATTTAGATTTCATCCGAAGTATCCTCCTCGAGTGTGGATACTTAAGATTCATGATCCGTTTTTGGATTTTGCCAAAAAAACGCAAAACCCGTTTTTGGATTCAAGAATCCATTTTCGGATTTTCCCAAAAAAACGCACATGATTCCCACAGAAAGTACGGTGGCTTCAAAGGGACATACGTTTTCTCTAATCTTTCTTTTTTTTTTACTTGCGACTTACTTGCTACTTAGCTGCTACTTGCTACTTTCTCGCGATTTAGCTGCTACTTTCTTGCGACTTAGCTGCAACTTGTTCCTTTTTGGCGA
>OX421447.1:38400836-38405836 GCA_949126865.1 Montipora capitata
AACGCGGAGAAACGTTTATACGAAAAACAAAAAGTTGGTTCGGTGCTCTCTCGCGAGCCATCTCCGGGAGATCTCGGTTTCGTATAGTCACACTGAGTTTTTGTCAGTTCTAAGCGTCCAGCTCTTGACTCGGTTATTCGTTGCTGCTCTTTGCAGTATTTTAGGCCTGTAAACGCTCGGCCCAGAGTTAACTGGGCTAGAAGAATGGCCCTCTTATAATTGCAGGGGACATCTTTTCTTCATGTAAACGAGCTTGAAAGTTTTCACTTTCAATTCAAGATGGGAAGTTTCTTCACTGAAGGAATATTCTGTCTGTAAAAAACCCCAAAACGTTCAGGTTTGGTCTTGAATCCGGAAACGTTTGCTTTAGTACAAACCGACACCATTGCCCGGTTTGATACTCTCTTGGGACACCCATTTTGGTTGAAATAGAGTGTTTTCACTCACGTGATCAGTAACCTTGTTTTTCCACGTTTGCATTATAATAGAGCTCAATTCCCGGAGGATTAGTTGGGTTCACCAACATGGCCGCCGTTCCATCGTTTAGGTATACCAACATGGCCTCCGTGACGTCACGTGAAAACGCTCTATTAACAAATTTATCATATAATCTATCGTGTATTAGTATCATCCAATTAGTGGACTAATGCAAATCCTGCGTTTTGATTGGCTACGCTACAAGAGGACTATTAGTAATAGTCCTCGAGTAGCGAAAAGCGTGACGCTTTCTTTCGTTTTATTCGCAAATAAAAATTTCTTCAACTTGTATTTGCTAACTTTATAGTTGCCTTTTCATTCCGACAAGTTGGGTGATACTAAAACAATTAGCCCTCAAGGGCCACGGGTCAAAAGCCCATTCGGCTTCGCCTAGTGGGCTATATTGACCCGTAGCCCTTGCGGGCGAAGGGTGTAATTGTTAATTAAATGCAAAGACTGGGGCCCCGTTTGGCCGTCAAAAATTTGAACTCCTCAGAAGCACCCAGTAGCAGCTGGGAACCATTCTTGAGATCGAATTGAATTAATACGCAACAGATTATATAGTTTTTGTTAATTCCGGAATCGCAGACACAAGGTTACCGTTATTAGAAACAGATTACACCATAGCACCTGCAGGTAAGACGATACCCATCAATTCGATCCCCTCTACCGTGAGCAAGCAGAGGATATTAGCAGGCCCATCCTCGGCTCGCTTCTCCGATTAAAAAAGAAATGAAAGGCATGTTGTACGCTGCACTCGAAGAAACAGACTGGTTTTGAATGGTGGGAATTTTTCAGCGATTGATGGCAGAAATATACAATGGAGGGCAAAATTCAAAAAAGAAAAACAGACCTTACATAAAAAGTGGACGCAGTAGGAGAAAAATTTGACCGTTTGAATTGAGTTATGATATTGTTTTCTAGGAAATACTATTGATTAATAATGTACTTAGTTATTTAATTTATTGATTGATTGATTGATTGATTTGTTTATCATGCCCTAGATAACTCTCCTTCAGTTTCTACTTTCTCTACCCGTCTTGGCTTTAGGTGTGGGTACATCCTCACAAGAAAACGATTACACTCTGCTGTTCCCACACAGAGGAACTGAGGATTATGTCATCACGCATGGAATGCCAGCGCTCACTGCACTGACGGTCTGTTTATGGATGAGAACCAATGATACGCAGAATAAGGGAACGCCTCTAAGCTACAACTTGAAAGAAGATGGCGATAAGGAAGAACTTGTCCTGTTTGACTACAAGAACTTTCAATTTATCATTGGAGGGGAGGGAAGGTAAAACCACCATCAACCTTAGATAAAACCACCGATGGGTTTATACATTATTGAAAGGAAATGATAAAGGCCTCGTAAGGAGGTAACTATATCCGGAAGTACCAATTTTTGTGCTGGCTGTTAAGGTGGCTCAAACCAGTTTCAACACTTGAAAGAAACGCTCTTATTAGAAGGATTGTCACTACAACACTTTACCACTTAACAGCAATGTTATGGTACCATATCAAACACCAATTATTGCTGAAAAAGATTCGGTCATTTTTGGGGCGTAAAAAGTTACCATGGCAACAGGAAAGCCCCGCAAAAACACCCCATATTTTGGCTTTAGCTGCTCGTATCTCAAAAACGAACTAGGTGACCTCCATTTTTTATTTCTAAAATGTAATTAGCATGCCATAATAAAACTTTTAGCAAAGTTTAAAAGAATTCTGTTTAGCAGATTCAGAGCCACCTTAAATAATTGAAAATTTAAGGTAGCTCTGAATCCGCGCAACAGAATTTTCTTAAACTTTGTAGAGAGTTTTATCCTGGCCTTCTGATCACTTTTGTGCAATATAACATTGGGGTCACCGAGTTCCTTTGTCAGATATGAGCAACTAAAGCCAAAATATAGGGTGCTTTTGCAAGGCTTTCCCGTTGCCATGGTACCTTGTTACGTCACAAAGATGACTGGATCTTGTTTAGTAATGATTGGTGTTTTACATGGTATCATAAAATTGTGTTACGTGATAAATTGTTGTAGTTTCAATCCTTTTAAATAACAATGTCTCTTGAAAGTTGACATCGACTCATTTCAAGGGGCTTCGTGGCTTACTTGCTTTTTAGTAACGGTGTGTTCACAACTGGCCCACCAAACTGGCTCAGCTACATAACCAAAATGATTTCAATCTAACCTCACTTCAGTCAAATTTCTTCCCGCTACAACAAAAAACTATGCAAACATGCACTTGTCGAAAAAGCCTAGAAACCCTGGAAAATTCAATATTCCTATCCTGAAAAGTGTTTTCCTTCTGTATTTTGAAATTATCTTGAAAGTTTTCCTCCCCTGACTCTCTGAGGAAAGCAAGAAATTTTTTGGGCCCTGCGGCTCTCTCGTTTAGCGCTTTCGTCAGCCATCTAAGTCTATTTAACAAATTGATGTCTATCCTAAGGCTATCGCCTCGTGGATCCACAGCTACTTTGACAATGTTATGACGCAATTCATGATCAATAACAGGACAGACGCATGAAAAACTGACATCAATTTGTTTTTTACAATAACAAAAAGGCAGAGGGCTCAAAATTAAGTCAAAACACGAGAAGAAAGCGAGACAAAAATGCCAGAAACTTCAATCTGACGCGAGCAATATCGCGTCCGCATTATTGCATAAATTATAAATTTATGTGTCTGTCCGCTTATTCACAATAAAAATTAGCCAATGAGCGCGCGAGAATTTTTGCAGTCATTGTAAAAAAGGGTTTTAACTATTAATTTTAAAAATTGTTTAAAACCTTGTTAGCCCGCACAGTAGAAAGAGACACAAATTAAATCACTTCAAAACTAAATTGACGTTTCAGTGTGAATAGACCAAATCGGCGGGCTAAATCAATGTCAGTGAACCCATTCAAATCCCTTCGGAATAAAAAGTTTTGTTCCAGGTGTTTCCATTGTGACATATACTTCCGGTAAAATGACCAGCTCCCAACGTCAGTGGCTTCATAGCTCAGTTGGTTAGAGCGTCGCACCGGTATCGCGAGGTCACGGGTTCAAACCCCGTTGAAGTCCTGAATTTTTCAGGCTTTTTTACGCAATTGCAAAAATTGCGTTCATAACTGCGAGGATCATAGCTTCACGTGATTTATCGGCGGTTAGTTGTAGCTTCAAGCACCATATTTGTACGTGCCGTGTTTCTTTAGTCAATAATCATGATATGGTGGCAGCGGTAAACGACGTGAAGGCAACCGAAACTGATCGGAAGGATGAAGAAATCCCAGCTGCTCTTCTGCTCCATTGTATCGGGGAGGATGGTCTTGAGGCGTTAAACATCTTTGAATTTGAGCGGGAAGAGGATAAGAAAAAGATTGATGCGGTGTGACGCAATTTGATGATTACTATAGTCCTCGGAAAAATACTTTGTTCGAACGGTTTAAGTTTTGGAATCGGAGTCAACAGGAGGGAGAAACTGTAGATCAATTCGTCACGGAGCTCAAGAGAATGATCAAGAACTGTGAGTACACTGAATCTACTGATACAATGGTCCGGGATCATCGAGTGTTCGGATTTCGAGATGCGAAAGTTCAGAGCCAATTTCTATGCATCGATGTGGACAAATTAACTCTAGAGAAGGCTTTATCTCATTGCCGTTCGGCAGAAGTTACCGAAAGTCAGCTCAAGGCAATCTGGAGTCAGTCAACCGAAAAGCAAGTTTTAGCAGTTCTAAAAGTTCTAAACAACCTGATGGGACTCACTTTCATTGCTTCAAGTATGGTGGCAGGCATGGTCTTCAACAGTGCCCTGCGTTCGGGAAAACGTGTTTTGTCTGCGATGGAAGGAGTCATTTTGCTAAAATGTGCAGTCAGCGCACTAGGAAAGTACAAAGTTGCTGCATCGGTGATTCCCTTGGACAACTGTCCACAAGATGCAAGAAACGATGAAGGAGTGGAAACTGAGCTAGCTCCTTCTTGGAGACCTGGAGATTAACACAGTGGGTGGAAAGGCCTGGCACAGCAAAAAGGAAGTCGGTGGAAAACTTGTCAGATTCAAGTTAGACACTGGTGCTGAAGCTAATATTACACCTCGTCAAATTTATGACTACCTATCAATGCGTGGAAAGCTGGAGGACACCGATGAGTATTGTCGTTGTATGGCAGCCATAGGGTTGTCCCAGTTGACAAAGTCAGTCTCAGTTGCACAGTGAAAGAAAAAACTCTAAGTCTGGATTTTTATGTCGTTGATTTGGAATTTGTCCGTATCCATGGATTGGAAGCATGTACAAGGTTCAACCTGGTAAAGAAGATTGACAGCTTGACTGCAAGCTCGTCTTCAAGAGAGGCTATTCTACGTGATTATAAAGATGACTTTGAAGGCCTCGGATGTATGCCGCAAGAGCATCATATTGAGATACATGCCACTCCAGTTATACACCCACCTCGCAAAGTACCTTTTAGCCTTCATGGCAAACGGAAGGAAACCCTTGATCGTTTGGAGAAAGGTGGTGTCGTTCCTAAAGTGGATAAACCCACAGAC
>OX421447.1:38410836-38420836 GCA_949126865.1 Montipora capitata
TCTTCCCATGGACTTACTAGAACTCCTGGGAAACTAGGCCCGGTTATCTTGGTTATGAAGGACAATGTTTCCCGCTGGTCTGCGGGCTCTACAATATCATGTGCCACTAATTTTCACATGCAACCATAGATGCAGGTTATAGATTCAGTGCGGCCCAGTAGTTAGCGCTTGCCTTGAGATTTGGGGATCCCGGGTTCAAGCACGTTCTTAGCCCTGGTTCAACTTCTCAGCTGCATGCACTTGTTAATAGTCAACTAGCTTGCCTCCGGCCAGTTGGGATTTTTAACAGTTGTTGTTGAATGTTCTGTTCTGTCATGATTGTGTTTCATTGCCCCGAAAAGACGCTATGTTTCAAGGCCAGTGTAATCATAGTTAATATACAGAGATGGTTAAGAAACTCGACATGTTTCTTTGTTATATGTTTTTGTTCGCTGTTTTGGCCCTACCCATGCACAAACCGCACCCTTTTTCTAAAAGACAGCCAATCAAAAGTTTCGATTAATTTATTCAGAACCCAGTTGTGAATCGAGGACAAAAGATTGTGCTTGATCACGGTCAAGTTAACATGAAGCGGGATGTTACTGTTCTACGGAGCCCATTAAGTGCCACTAAATTACGCTATTAATTTTCAATGTACTCCGAAGTTTTGCCCGCGTTCTCACTTTTTCCCCCAACCTTTTTCCTGCGTCCTCACGTTTTTCCTGACTTTTTTCCCCATTTTTTTCCTGACCTTTTTCCAGACTTTTTTCTCGACTTTTTTCGGAAGGCCGCCGACCGACAGAGCTGAAAAACGACTGCGCATGCGCCAGATGGGGAGCACAAATCGTGCATGAGACGCGAAAGTGTCCATTTCGATCGTTTGATCTCGTCGTCTGCCTGTGTCACTTTATAACTCTTGACGGTGTGAATTTTGGAAGTGAGATCGTGGTGATTTAATTTAAGGAGACACATCAGATCTGTGTAATATATTTGTCTGGAATTTTTGGGCCTTGAGATCCAAACCCGGTTAAATTTGTTTGGGAATATGCGCTGCAGAAACTAACCGAGGCTACGGTGAGTGTTCCATATTTGTTTTTGAAGCATGAAGTGTTCACAACGTTTGGTTCAGTTTGCACACTAGGGTATTGCCCATGCAATCTCTACAGTTTTCATCAACAAGATAATTTGGGCAGGGTTTTCTGAAATCACCTTTACAATCAATCATACATGTATTTACAATGCGTTAATTAAACGTAACATGTTCTAAGAGCATTATTTGAAAGTTGTCAACCTTCTCCTTGAACCAAGGCAGCAGTTCATTTAGAGTGCTGCCACTCTGCAATAGCCACTTAACCTCCTGACTGCCCCCATAAAGGCAGCTGTCTAAAAGAAAACACCTTGCCAACTTGTGAAGTTGGAATGAACACAAGTACTGGCCAGAACTACATAGAAAATATTGAAGTTCTTTGTCCCTGTCTCAGGGCATTTCTTCAATGAAAAGGTAAATTGGTTGCAAGACTGACCTCTGAGACTACACTCAGAAGAAGTTCTAGTTGCACAGTAGTGTGATCAATAACATTGTTTAATTTATTGCTATAGTGAGGCTTGATTACAGAATCATAAATACTTGTCTACCAAAATACCCTGTGCAATCAACTGATACACCCATGTTCGGGAGACTGTTGGCCTGTTAATTAATGGAACATCCATATATTAGGAAAAGAACAATTTGTTAAATAAAAGTGCAAAGTCCAGGCCCTGCTTCCTGTTAATCCTAGGATTATTGACGGGGAAATACTGCTTCAAAGTGGCACCCGAGTGACTTAATTGTAGTCTAGCTTCCACAATCGCCAAATAATAATGATCTATCATTATTGTAATGATGCAACGCACTTGGTGTCAACATCTATGTCAAAACTTGGAAGATGGTATTTTTCTTTCCCCCTTGACTGGCCATTATTTGCAAATCTATGTTCAACCCAATGTCCAAGGCAAAATTATGGTTAGACTCAAATTTAAGAACATGTGTTAAGGCAAACAGTTAAGGGTCATTGGTTTATATGTGGTTTATAGTATGTTTATATGGTTAGCTCATCATGTTTTCTTTGTCTTGGTTGTGTAATAAGAATGACTTTTTGTACTAATTTTCACAGCCCCCATAAAAACTGATATGTGCAGTTTCCTGTGTCTAGGAAAATAATAATATCATTATGATATTGTAGATTATAGCATTGTAATATGCATCTCATGGACAATAACATTCATTTTCGTTTTTTGTCCTTAGGGAGATGGATCCACCTGGTATTATTTGCGGCAGTTTTGTGAAATATTAGCTCTGAAAGGAGCGAGAAGAAATTCAGCCTTTTTTTCTCAGCAATAAACCACAATAATCTTATTGAGTTCACTTTGTCCATGTTGGTAGTGTGGAACAAAAGACTGGATAAAGTCACTGAGAAATCCAGACAATGCTGTTGAGTTTTAAGCAGTTTCTTTAGTACTCTTCACATTGTCAAACTTTTCAGTTTCTTCTTAGAACTGAATACCAATCCTTAACCTTTTTTCAGTTGTGAACTTTTTGGACCAGCACATAACTTTAAGATGCCACTTTTTTAAATGTTGTACTTTTAAAACAAAATGGGGACAACATATTCAAGCAAAAACATCACAAATGCATGTTGTTTGCACCTGCACGCAAACTTTGCGAATGCTTTTGATCTGATGAGTTGCCAACCCAGTAATGCTTCAGATACATGTAGTGACGTCGAAACCCAGAACACCTCCAAACACATTCAATGACAAGTTGTCAGAGAAAAAATTGAAATTAAAAACAAACATCTTCTTGAGCATTGGGACCCACATGGAATAGCCCTTGCATATGTGTATTATACTGATGAGTGGATTCCATCTACTTAATATACAATCATCTTTTTAGGATAATACCACCTACGCCAGTCGGCAGATAATGCTAGGGTGAACTTCTTGCTATACAGCTGAAAATATTAATTTTGTGGAATGCCCCGTTCAGGGATGTTTCCTGGTTGTCTATGCTCTAAAGATTTTGTTCAAACTCATCAAGTACAATGTAGCATGCATGTGTGAAATGTCTCAAGGTTAGATCAGTTTTGCAATATGCACTGTGTTGTCTGAACTGATCCTTGTAAATTTTTTGTAGTTTCTTGTCAATTGTTAAATTAAATAAAATATGGAAAGAAAAGGATTTACTTTCTGAAAGAAAAACTGTTAGTGACGTCTCTTGATTGATCAGGTTAGGATGTGATGAATTTTTATTTTAAAAGGCAAGCAAATCAAGGGGCAAATTAACTTTCTCTGAGCTGTTTAATGTCATTAAGTGGGCTTTCCAGGGTGAAGCACTTTTTTGCCTGCTCTCTGTATATCATACAGTGTATAATCTTTTCATCGATTTATCTCAGTTTCTGTTGGGGCCGGCTTTCATCGCTCTTCTATAAATTTAACAAAAGATGCTGTGTAAAGAGCGAAAGATGTATTTTGCTTTCATGATAATTATAAATTCGTGTTAAAATTTGGGGAAACGTGGAGCTCAATTTGCCTTCTTGCATCTTTGCATACTCCATTTTAATATCACTTTCAGCTTAATTGCCAAAATATCTTTTGTAAGCATTGTCACCATTCACCACCCGGTCTATAATTCACAAGTTGTCTTCCTTTGTTGTTCAGAGTATTATAGAGAGTATCTGGAACGTCACAAGGTTTTTCAATGTCTCTTTACCAACACAGACAAAGAGGCATTGTCCTGTATCGCAACCACTCGGCGAACTAGTCTCCACCGATAAGTTCGAAGCTCTCACCAATTCCACCGGCCGAACATCGCCAAAACAGGGTTTAAGGGAATTTCTGGTCCTCCCAGAAAACCAAGAACTTGCAAAAACCGTTCGAGAAACTTGCGACAAAAGCCAACACTGTCAAAAAAGTAAGCATTGCAGCGCTCGTTACCTCCATTCACCGTATAGTCACACGAAAGGTGCATTTACCACGCGAAAACAATTTTTCCACAATTTGTACACCCCTTCAATTTTTGGAAAAACATCAAAACTCGTCAAAAATTGTGACAAAATCCTTATCTTTCAAACAGCGACCTTATTTTTTTGATTTAATCAATGGCTGTCATTTTCCGGCGAACATATAGTCTTTTTGAATGAGCGCGCCCTTGAGCCTGCGTTTCGTGCCGCGGATCAGTGACTTGCGCAGTCGTTTTTCAGCTCTGTCCCGCCGACCCCAACTACCTGGGTGTCTTGAAAACAAAGACCGCTGAGACCCTATCTAAGACTCAAAAACGAAGAAAGTAACCCAAAACCCTCACTTGGCTAACCCTAGGCTTAAAACTCAACTTTGGAAACATTATGCCTGAACATGTCACATGACGGTATTACAAAATTACGTCAACTCAGTGTGATGCACATCACACGTTCTAACATCATTGAACTAACAAGTGTCTAATGACAATATTTGAAAGTACAGTCCAAGTTCATTTCTCTGAGAAGCCATTCTCCGTTTTTTACAGGGCATGTGATTCGCACTGGCGGAGCCCTGGTACTGGGCCAGGAGCAAGACAGCTTTGAGGGATCCTTTGACGCCAATCAGTGCTTCATCGGTGAAATGACAGGTGTCAATATCTGGGATCACGTTAAAGACGAGGAAGAGATACAGCGGATGTCTAACTCGTGTTCTATAGGGCTCGGCAATGTGTTCTATTGGGCCCACTTTAAGTCTCATTTGCGAGGCTCGTTACAAGTAACTCCGCTACCCACTTGTTAACCAGTTTCAAGGTTTCAACTTTAAGTAAATAAGAAAAGACATGAAAGACAACCTGCGAATTAAAGGGTAAACGTAGTTCAGTTCACTGCGCTGAGGTTTTATGGCCAACGATGTATTTTTTGTCTTATTACCTACCAAATTCTTGTTTTGTTATTACGAGCCGTTTCCCATCTTGGGAATACACAACCACCCTCTTGACGAAGTTCAACCTGTCAGAGGCAATTTTGAATTTTCCTCGTAGATTCTTTTTACAACTGACCAGGAGTGAAAGCCTGGGTTAAGGCTTAGGACACATTTATTCATTCCTATACATTTAATTACGGACAATAAACCCATCGAGCACATAAATACGAAATGACCCTCACACCTCTTTCGCCGAAAAAAAGGAAGAAAGTGCGCCTTTTGATATCAGACTTCAGGCCTTAGCGCCAGGTCAGTCGAGTAGGGCGTGGCGCAAGGCGAAATTTCAAACTTTTTTTATGAAAAAATAAATTTACATTACAGCGGTTATCAGTCACACCCGCCCCTCAACGGATTCTTTTTTTTTTCAAACTAAATTTGGATGGACGTCAATCAAATGCTTCTTCCATGGCAATAGGTGGGTTCATACCAGCGGAGTAAGTACACCTTAAGTATACCCGAGCTCAAGTATACTTAAGATAGTCCATGTTTACTTACCGTGATGAGGGTTCATATTAGAGTTCAAAGTATGCTTTCAAGGTAATCGTGAAGGCAATCAAACACAGCATGGAGACTTACATAAGGTCTTTGTCTAAAAAGTTGTCCTCATCCATCCCCTGGTAAGATCTATACGGATTCATTCACAGTCGTTTTTCGTCGAAGTAGAAGTAAATTTTGCGTGTTCGCGTGTTTGTGTGCTCTGAATTTCCCGAATTTCATGCTTGATTGACGTCCGTTTCCGGGATGTGGTTTGATAGTAGATAAGTAAGCTCGTAAGGATGGTCTGAACTAGACTTGAGAGTGTACTTCGGCTTCTTTGAAGGCAATGCATTACCATGGCCACAAAGTAGGCTACTTGAGCTGAAATTAAAGCCGTTCACATCTGAAGTAGGGCTCAAGTGTACTTAAGGTATCCTTAGTCCGCTAGTATGAACCCACCTAACATAGTCCTGTTCACTTGGCGGCAGTCGAATTCGTCATGGAAATTTAACATTTGATTGACGTCCATCCAAATTCAGTTTCGAAAAATGAAAAAAAGTCGTTGAGGGGCGCGTGGAACTGGAAAAAATAGGGAGCTTAAGTACGCCCGTTTTTGAGACGCGGACGGCAACCGGAAGAGAACATTTCGCGCGCCAGGCCAGTGGTGTTTGCCACATTTTTATAGTAAAGTTAAAGTCTGTTACAAGCCTAGAAGGCCCATCAGGCCCTCGCTTATCTCCTGTTTCTGTAGTATAAAGCCACTAGGAGTATTTCTACTTCCCCCTGGATGGGATGCCAGTCCGTCGCAGGGTTACCCCCAGCATTAAATTCACCGGTACCCATTTATACACCTGGATGGAGAGATGCACCGTGAGAGTAAAGTGTCTTGCCCAAGAACGCAACACAATGTCCCCGGCCAGGACCCGAACCCGGACCACTCGATCCGGAGTCGATCGCACTAACCGTGAGGCCACCGTGCCTCACATTTTTATAGTGACCATCTCTTAAAAAGAGAGAACAGGTCACTTCGGATTGCCGTCCCCGTCTGAATACCCCTATTGGTCATATGGACACTTCATGCGCACACTGATACCTCGTATGCCAACTTATAATCTTTAAAATTTGTATTTCAGTGAGGACTTCAACATAAATTAAAAATATAATTCCCAGTGTCTTCCTGATAAATTTGTTTTTGGAATTCGAAATACTTAACTACCGTTCTTGCTTCCCAGCTCGAACCCCCCACCACATTGGTCTTCAAATACTGGATTCAATGCGTTAAGCAACCGGATCTGGAGAACCCTTTGAGTACAGTTTCTTTACTGAATCATTTCACTCATGCACGTGACGTTTTATCGGTGTTTTGATACGCTATTAAGCTCATAAATTATTAATGAGTTTTTGGAGAAGTTCTAAAGGTTGACTAAAAGCCAGTAAATCAGTAAACTGTATTTCCAACAACGCTATTATCAGTACCTCGCTTTTACACGTTTCTTTCCTTCGGTTTTACGGTCTCCCTGGTTATAAACCCCTCCGTCAAGATAAAATATCATCCTATCTAAAACTCCTTACAAAGCGGTTTCACAAAGGTTAATGACGGCAGTTTACGGTATGCTAACCCTGGGTACCAGAGGAATTTTTTTCGGAGGTCTGACAGAACACTATTCGAAGATAACGATCGAGGACTAAAAGATCATAAAATCTCCCTATGTCGGCCCTAGTCGCGGTCGTTTCCTTCGACTCGAGTAGCGTTCTCTTTGACCTTAAAAAAAATCGTATAGCACTATTTTTATGTACAGAGACTTTTAGTACAAGCTTACAAAGCATTTTATGGTTAAAACAATAGCAATCTAAGCAACCTTTTTGTTAAAGCTAGAACAACCTATAATTTAAGAAAGGGTCTGAATTTTCAAGTTAACAGACCACATACTGAACCTGGTAGGGAATATCCTCCTGGAGCACATCAAGTCTTATCAGGACTTGTCCACCTTTAAGAATAAATTAAAGAACTTCAAAGGCTATCTAATGACATTATCCTTCGTGAAGGTTCACTGATAGTGTCTAACAGGAAGGGAATTTAATTACTTTTAAATGTTAATTAAATCTCCGCCTAAGCTCAATTTTTACATCCTTAGTGATTGCATATATTCTTTATTGTTGATTCAATTATTATTTTATTACTTGTAAATACTTTATTCGTATCAAGTAGAGTAACTTATTATTAGTCATTTAATTTAAGATGTAACTTAGATCATGTCCACATCAGGACTCTGTCTTGCCCATTTTTTCAAACCTGCTCATCAAGTCTACTACTACTACTACTGCTACTACTACTGCTACTACTACTACTACTACTACTACTACTACTACTACTACTACTACTACTACTACTACTACTACTGCTGCTGCTGCTGCTGCTGCTGCTGCTGCTGCTGCTGCTGCTGCTGCTGCTGCTGCTACTACTACTACTATTACTACTACTACTACTACTACTACTACTACTACTACTACTACTACTACTACTACTACTACTACTACTATTACTATTACTACTACTACTACTATTACTATTACTACTACTACTACTACTACTACTACTATCACCACCCAGGGTAAGGCATGCAATGTTTTAAATAAAGCTCACTCTGCCTTTTGATAAATCTCGCCATTTACGTACATTATCAAATCAGGAGCCATAATCGGGGATTATGGCTCCTGATCAAATCCATTTTCGAGAGGGAAGGTGATCACAAAGAAGTTCGTGGCTTTCGCTTTCTTTTGAACTGAGAGGGGCTGGAGCGAAAATTTAATAGCAACGTGGCCCTGCCAGGTGACGTCAAAACGCATGCGCATTCACCCTCTCATAAATTAGTTAGGAATGACATCATAAACAGTGCAAGAGAAAGAAAGAAAACTCGAGATTCAATCGTTAAAATGTCTTACGCATATCTTTTTAAGTACATTATTATAGGCGATACAGGTCAGTGGAATATGAACATATGTTTTCCCTGTTTCTATGCTTCTATCCAGGAACGAACACTAGAAAACGGGAAGCATCAAAGATCAAAATGGACGCCATTGATCTCAATGTGGTTTTCAGGATCATTTGTTCTCAGTGTTTGAATGCTTTGGTTTCTTAATCTAGGCGTTGGAAAATCATGTCTCTTACTGCAGTTTACAGATAAACGATTTCAACCTGTGCACGACCTCACAATAGGTGAGTAAATTCAAGTTTGCTTTTTGTGATATAGAGCGACGATTTTGCGACCGGCGTCATGTTGAAGTTTATTGAAAAGAAATAAGCTTACTTTATAGAAAAGTTAAATTATTACTTTAGCCGTAATTGTGTATAAGTAAATTAGATTATAATTCTTGTGTTTTTTGTAGGGGTTGAGTTTGGAGCTAGAATGATTACCATTGATGGAAAGCAGATCAAACTTCAGATCTGGGACACGGTAAAAAAATATCTTTTATTCACCGTTCTTCTCCTAAAAATTCGGAAATTAGTTCTATTTTTTTAAAAAAAGGAAAAGGCTCGTCAGCCATCATCTTTTTGTGGAGTTCTTTTTTTTGAGTTCTTTAATTTTGCAGGGTACATCTGAGTTCAATACTTGAAAGCCACATCAAATTCCATGATAGAGAACAATAGACAAATTATATTGCATCTGAATTGATTTTATTTGCAATGATCACCGTAGTTCATATTTAAGATAGGATAGGAAACTTTTGCATAATATATCTAACTCTGATTGTTTCTCTTTATCATTGAGAAGTTTGACAAATTTTTATTTTAGTGGAATAGAATTTCTATCCACCTGTGTTTTATTGCAGTAGTGCATATCGTTATTGGCATATCCTTTCCTGCACGTGACTGCTATTTTTCATTCAAGGAGGACACAGAAGTGTTAGAAAAAAAGAGGAACTATTAGTTTTGCGTGGAAGAAAATCTGTTGGCTCATCTTGATTTTCGTGGAGGGTAGTGGCTTTCTCACATCTTTGTTAACCATCTAGTTCTACCGTATAATATTTCCACTGGAAACTTTTGGCTAAAATGAAAGATGAGGAGGAATCATTGTATATTTGGGACAGAGGGGCTTGCACCATGATCAACTATTGGCTAAATTTCAAGGAAAATTGAACTCAAAAGTTGATTTCTCTTTGCTGTCTCACAAATGAAGCTAAAAGTTCATTTGAAGTTTATGTGTTCCTCATTTTGTCTATTTTCTCTTGAGGTTTCACTGACTTTTGAAAGAATATTGATCTTTATCAGGATTTACTGTAGCCAATATTTTAGAAGGTTGTTCTTAATAATGTTACCTCTGACAATGTTTGTATCTGTAGGCTGGTCAAGAGTCGTTTCGTTCAATCACACGTTCCTACTACCGTGGAGCTGCAGGAGCTCTGTTAGTTTATGATATCACACGGTAAGGGACAAAAACCGTAGACAATAGACTCAAAACTAACTTGTAACTTAATAACATATGTTACAACTGATCTTGATGACCATCAATGATGGCATAGCCGTTTTACATGTTCATGTACTCTAGAAGGCTGCTACATGCTTTGT
>OX421447.1:38423336-38425836 GCA_949126865.1 Montipora capitata
TAAACAAAGCTGAGGTTGGGACTGGGCACTAAGGAACTCCCAGCCCACCATCGATCTTTGTCTCGACTGCCCGTGTTCTTATCATGAAGAGATTAGAGGCCTATTTTTTTAGTTCTAACAACAGAGGTTATCCAAACAAACGCCATAAAGAGGGTATTGGAGACGCAGAAAAGACATTGGAGACAAAAGAGAGCAAGAGCAATGAAGCGACCAAGAAATCAAGAGGATCGAACCATTAAAGTCAGGCATTTCCACCTTGAATGGAAAAACACTTTTCCTTGGGTTATTTACAAAGTTGGCGAAAAGATATTGCAAATAATATTGCCATGCTGCAATCAGGAAGGACTACCAGAGATTTACTCAGGACTAGTAAATTTTCAGTTCAAGTAGTCCCAGGGCAAGCGATCAAAAAAGTTAAGGTTGAGCACTGGCAGTTCATAAATGCTTTTATGGCAACCCAAAATAATTAACCTCTTACTAACCATGCACGGGGGCTGTACTGGGGAATATTGGCTCGAGGTCTTGGCAGTGGTCCGTACCAAAATGACCAAGGGCCAATGTTCCCCAGTACATTGCCGAGCAGGTGAGGTTAGTTTAAGTTCTTTATTTTATGGCTTGGTTTCTTTGAGCGAAGAGGTACTTCTGGTTGTTTCATTCATATTAACCTCCGGAGCTAATTTAAAGATGAGAGGGAATTTCCCTATTTTTGATGGTGCAAACAATTTGGGAGCCCTGTGAGTAGTTGTCATAGGTCTTTTCTCTCTTAGAACAACGGAATAGCAAGTCAAGAGGTGGTGAGGAAAAAACCTTAGGTCGTTGGCCGTTGAGTTCTTTGAGAACGCTGGTCCAATGGGATGTATTCACATTAGATTTTGACCCAAGCAATTCGATTGGTTCCAGGAACTGGTCAGTTCTAACGAACAGCGGTGATCTAACCCGAACATCGTGGGTTCAATTCCCACCCTGGTCAGAGTTTTTCTCTGTCCTTGTGTGGGCCCATTTCCATCAGTAAGGCTAATGCTCACATGGTTCATATGGGGTAGAAACTTAGCACTTCACATTACACTCTAATCAGTTAAGTCTGTTCTAATGAGTGCTCTGTTTGGTTTACCAACGGGAAGTAGTTCAAACAGGTTTTCAGTTCCTGTCAACATTACTTCTCGCTGCCACTGGGGCCATAATTGAAACACTGCAAAGTACATCTCCGGAATTCGAGGCATTGAAGCTAAAAGAAGGGGATTCAACAGTTTATCTTTAAATGCAATGTATATGCTGTGCTTCCGACTGGCTTCAGGGAATCACTTATCTTTCAAGTCATTCCTTGCAGTTTGTGTGGCGTCTGCCAAAAATCGGAATTTAATGTCCAAGTCTTGATTTTCATGTTTTACCTCAACGTTTTATTTCTGAATTTGACATCAAAGTAAATAAGACAAATGTACCATAGGAACCCAAGGTGCTCATTTGGTAGGTGTCATATCACGCAACCAATTCCTCAAAATTATGAAAATTGTAGTAAGCTGTTGATGATCAACCACCAAAGCTTTCATGTAATTTTCAAACTTCTCCATTTGCCTTTGCATTTGTAGCAAATAATCGAACTTAAGTCGTGCTCTGCGCACACAGGCAAATCTACCACTTTTGACAATCTTTCTGCCAATGTTTCAATAGCATCTTTGACATTTACCCCTGCCAAGTACTGCCAGATTACACCCACAAACCCGACTGTACACATCTGGTGTAATAATATTTACTGGAGTTTTCTTTGTTTTGACATGAGTTCTGTGGAGCGTGGATTCTAACATAACTTAGCTCACATGTGAAAAACCAGTTTAAATCAACCGACTGTCAGGATGTGTCAGTTTTTTCAATGTCAATCAAACAGGCATGGAACTGAGGTGCTTAATGGTTTGAACCAGGGGTGTTTTCTCTCCACTTTGTAACTCGAGAGAGAGAAAAATCCTCTGGCGTCCAGGATAGTAGTTAGTTAGAGAACACAATAAAGAAAAGAAAGGATAAGATTATGGTTTAATCTAAGAAGTGCATATGGTAGTTGTATTTTACATGTCATTTTTGTTAGGCTCACATGTATGTCCAACAGAACAGCATATATTGCCTGCACATAGCGAGTTATGCAAAGGGAAAAGAAATGAAATCCTGCAGCCTTTCACAACAATAATTTATATATCTGGGAGTTTTCTGTGCACTTTCATGGTATTGCAACACTTTGTTTGTTTGTTGCAGGAGAGACACATTTAATCACCTAACAACATGGCTGGAAGATGCAAGGCAGCATTCAAGTTCAAACATGGTCATCATGCTGATTGGAAACAAGAGGTGAGTTGCTTGTTTTGTAATTGAAGTATATTGGTACAGAGATTGTTTGAATTGGAAGATTAGAAGTTCAGAAAAAATGTCAGGCTCCGGTATTCTGGTATTCAGGCTCTAAACTTTAGATTTGTTAATTTTTTGTCTTTGTTTGTTCTAATAATATTGGCTTGCT
>OX421447.1:38428336-38433336 GCA_949126865.1 Montipora capitata
CCTTGAATGTGTTTATTTTATTGCTAATCGGTAGTTTTGTTGATAATCGTTATTGATATATCGGCCGCGAAATTCGCCATGTCAACGGTGAAATACACCAGTGGATAATTGAGCAGTTGGACCGTTATGAATATATCGATACTATATCATATATCAATAGCATATATCAATGGCAGCATGCAGATATATCCAAATGAAGTCCTCAAAGATCTGAGCCACGGAAGTCAGTTAGGGATCACTGGACTTCCGGTTTCATTTGCTGAACATTTGTTCTCCTCTGTGTTTGATTAAATGTTTTTGGAAGTTGTTCAGGAAATATTGATCTTATACCAGACAACCTATGGCTGAAATGATTTTGTCTTCTAAAGCTTATGTCGGGGTCAAACGTTCCTGGTATTGACCAAAATGAGCAAGCTGTTTTTGTGCGTGACTCGATTGCAACGGTTGCAGCAGAGTCTTTATGAACAACTGATTTGCCACAAATTGTATAATATCGAACAAAATGATAGTATTTTTTTCATATTGTTATTTTAAAAAAAAAAACGTCCAGGCCATTTTACAAGAACGAAGAATCGAAGACAATAAAAGTATTTATGGATGTCTGTTTTGTATTTGAATCGCTGTCGCTGTCGCGACTCGGGCCGCGTTGGGTTAGGAAACTCGATTATCTTTGATTATCTTTGAGCAGCGCTTTGCTTTATTCACTGGAAATTAACATTTCTATTCTTCAAGCCAACTTTTCCTCCGTTCGCTTGTAGGAAAGGACACAAATTGTCGCTTATTTTCTCCCGAGTGGCTACATCAAGCAGAATAAAAACAAACACAAATGCGCGCAAAGCATGCCGTTCGACAGAGAGTCTTAAATGGTATCTAATTTCACCTCAACTTATGAGTACATACATGTAGCTTTTATTTTAATACATATTTTTAAAATTTTAATCACTCCACATAAGGCGAACACATCTAATAAAACATATCTTGCCATTTTCTCCTAAAACAAGATGCTTCTTTTTAAAAGCGTTTACTCGGAATACCATGTGGCACAGAAGTAGGGTGATATATTTTGGAAGAGAGAGTTTTTGAGTGATATTCCAATTTGCAAGTACGGAACAAAACAAGTTAATTTTTCTGCAGCCAGTTGAAGTCTTAGGTCGCAGGTCAGCTTTTTGAAGAAATTAAAATGTTGAAGTTTAAATTTATCTTGCAAATCCGACATGACATCTGTTATGTAGAAATCTCTACCCTTCACTGTTTACCCATTACCCTTCAGTAACCCACGGAAAAGGTCTTCTGCCGCAAAGGTTCGAAATTAACAGTGTTGTAAATAATGCGGCCGGTGACCTCCAGCTCTAGGTATCTAACATGGTCTAACATGGAGATCGTGAAACTATCAATTAATTAAAAGACAAAAATTGATCATGCTCGTACAAAGAACAGCTGAAACTAAGAAATTTCGGCCATTTACAACGTACCGCTGCGGAAGTACCGTACTAGTGATTTTGTCATGTAGTCAACAGGCAAGATTAGAGTAGATATCTTATTCATAACATTTCCACAAGAATGAATCCAGTATTTTCACTTTTTAGTTGCATTGTATCAGTTGCGTCATTTGCCATCACATTGAACATGAGTTTTGAGATCCAAAATCAGCAAACGAAATTAAATGTGTCACACTGAAGCCCCAAGTGGTTGCTCCACTGCATGTTATAAATTCGGATTTTCATCGAATTTTGTAAGACGTGAAGCTGTTTGAAGGCTCTCGCTGGCGGAAATCTTCTCCTTGGTTGATCCTTGATGGCTGTGTTTATTTGTTATTGTTGCGGAGGTCAAATCAATTACGCGAAGGGTGCAGTGCATTGCTTTTAGCCAATGGAATCACCGCCTAGTAATTCTATTGTCCATTTGCTGCACAGAAAACAAAATTCAATCCAGATTATAACTCTGATACCTTTCAGGTATTCCTCCAAGTTGGGAAAAAAAAAATATGTTGTTAAAGCGTTCCGTGTTAATTTTTGTTGCACTAAGCACTGTTGCATCTTCTTTGACAGGCCTTCATCAACACTGCTAAGGAAATTTACCAAAAAATCCAAGAGGGGGTCTTTGATATCAACAATGAGGCGAGTAACCATATATTCAGTTCTGGTGTTTAAACTAATCCTCTATATACCTGTATAGGGGGCTCTCCTTGGCATAAGATCAGCGTTGTTTCATCGCAATTGGTGATTATCAACTAACCATGGTTCACACTGTGTTTTGACATGTGAACTCATGTATGTGAAATCTTACTAGCCCTTAAAAGAAAAAGGGTCAGAAGTTACTTTTAAATGTGTTTACAACTGTTAAGATTTAGCATTCCAGGGAATAAATGTCTTTTCTCATTTTTAGGCCAATGGAATTAAGATTGGTCCACAACATTCACCTTCCAACCCTTCTGTCCCTTTGGGAGGCAGCCGAAATCAAGACAGCGGTGGCTGCTGCTAAGAGCTGTTTCGCTACACAGTCAATTCAATGACTTCAAATAATTATTATTTTCACAATAGTATTTGACTCTCTTCTGACGTTGCCTTGAAGAGGCAATTGTTGATCTCTAGTTGACTTTGTTGATTCATTAATAATCAAATGGTGGTAATCGTGGAATGGGTTGCCACAAAATTTTCACTTGGAGGGTGGAGTGTCAGAAAACAGAAGTTGTGTGACACATCTGCTAACAAAGCTACTCTCTATTTCCCCGTTAATTACCGATCTTTTTTCCTTTTTATGTCTTTTGTAGTTATATTGTTCAAATAACTGCAACTAAAAAAGTAGAACGCATTATGTGGTTATTCAAGTTGCATGCAAAGGGTTGAGAAGCCTGTAAATTGTAGTGTATTTTATCGGAGCGACACTTCCGCCCATTTTGGTTATCAAGTTGTCAGTGTGAACGTCTTCATATCCAAAATTCCCAGTACTTCTTAAGTTCAAGTCGTTTAGATGGTGCGATTGAAGATACGAACAGGGCTTTGTATTAGTCGCTTTCCCCCAAAAACAGATTAATTTGAAAAGAAACCAAAAAATGGAGACTGCAAGAGGCTCTGTTTTTGGACCTATCCGATTGGATGGCATATTGTGGGCGTTTTCATTATATTTGCTACTTTTTCCAACCTAACAGGTTTAATTTCAAGAAAGTTCATTTTAAGCAAAAGAACGTTTTTCTACGATACTACTCGTTATTTTCTTAGGGAACGTCCGGTTTGGGGCTTCCCTGGTGCACTAAGCACAACGAGACCAGATACCTTTCGGTAAAGCAGCGAATTGTCCAGTGTAAGATATAGTTATGCAGTTGACTAAGGGATCCAGTAACAAGGAAAAGGGTTCACAATCAACATCGGAAAATTATTGACCGCATTTTAAGACCCATAAAGAGCAGGGCCAGATATCTGTTTATGACAACCGTAAGGGATGCCACAGAAGAGATGGCTTTATTCACCTGGTTTCATCCAAGGAAGTCGCATTTTACGAAGTCAAAGTTCAGTTGTATTGTTGAATTGAAGCAGAACATTTTTCTTTGTTACTGCATTTAAGTTTTGCTTTTCCAATTGTTATCTAGGCGTGGAAGGTAATCATAACCAATACAATAAAGAATATCTATTAACCAAGTCGATGTAATTGTGGAATTTATCTTATCCATTTCTAGCCGAGAACTTGAACAGGTTGTCCACTGATTTGGGAGGATTCAATTATTAGTCGAATCAAGGCAGTTTATCTCAAACGTCTTCTCGGATAACGACTATAAGGGTTAGGTTAACTTTTTCAAGTTGAATCGACAAATTCAAAATGGTGTCCACTGGGGAGGGCCATGATGACCAAGGAGAAACTCCGGGAGAAAAAGGAAGGCTTTAACGGCCAGGTAATCAGACCTTCTTTTATTTAAAACGGATAATCGGTAGGCCGTCACGGATTTTCAATGAAAACTTCGGTTTTTAAAGGCGAATTTACTCGTCATCCGTCACAGATTATTTGTAGGCTGTCACGGATTTTCAATGAAAACTTACGTTTTAAAGACAATACTAGACCCTCCCTGAGGGTACACTGGGTTGCCTGTGGTACGTGCACTGTTCCAGACATTTTTTGCAAGTTGGGGGGTCATTAAGACCATTTAAGGGGCCACCCAGAAGTCATACCAGAAGAGGCCCTTGGCTCACAGGTTCTCACACGTTCGTATGACGAAAAAAATCTGTCCTTGCGTAATATGTAGCTCTAACAGTGCACGATATTGTTTTAGTATTGTCTATCATTGTAGTGCCATGGTAGAAGCCTTGGGTAAATAGCCTGAAAAGACATGTGGTTACTAGCAAATAACTGAACCCAGAAAGATTGAAGAAAATAAATGGGAAGTGAGAAACATTGGCTTCTGGGCTGACATGTTGATAAGCGTGCCCTCTGAGCATCTGAAAGCTTTGTAATACTAAAGTTTACTAAAGTTTAACCCTCTCTGGCGGGATTAGTGTCTGGATGGGTGACCAAAAACATATACGCCTTCGTAAAACAGAAGCATTGGACCGAAAATACTATTAACGCTAACAAATGCGAACTTGGCAAGGTACAGATTTTGTTAGCTTGCTTTATGCAAAAACAAATATTGATGCAAAAGTAAATAAATATTGATACACAGTTTTCAGAAAGAGCAGAAGGAAGTTTCCAGGACGGTCCCTCGAGAATAACATATTTACGACCTGAAAACAACATTAATTTTGAACCGTGAATATAGAATATAAACAGTTACGATCAGCGACAAACATTTTTGCTACGTTCAATTTTGTTACATTACGTTTTGGCTGCACAAATAAATCGCAAAATCGAAAGTGACATCGCCGGAATTCAGCGGGCGCCGTGATTACTAGTAAGTTACAGCGGCATGTTTACTTTGCCAAACAGTGAAGCATCTGTGTCAAATGATGGCAAGATATCGGGGTTTCGTAAGTTTCTTTTTCTGTCAAGTGTTCTAAAGCTTAATAAATGAG
>OX421447.1:38440836-38443336 GCA_949126865.1 Montipora capitata
AATACTGACTGAAAAGACGGAAATCGCTCTCAACGGAAGAAGTTTCTTAATTCTCCGGCATTTTCCAGGTGATCTGGTGACGTAATTTGGAGGACTGGGAAGAAAAATTTTATCGCCGTATCCCACAACCGCGCGCGGCCTTACGTGTTGTTTCTAAATTACCTGCAGTATTTCTATCGCCAAAACTCAACAGATAATCCCGTGTCTCCCACATTTTCTGTTACTGAATGAACATTCAAGTAGACCCAACGAGATCTAACCTCGCCTCTGCCATGTTGAATTCGAAAATAAGGCCGCACGCAGTTGTGGGATACAGCGTTAAAATTTTTCTCCCCAGTCCTCCGAATTACGTCGCCAGATCACCTGGTTGTCAAGGCTACTCTAGCGACCGTTAACACATGCAGAAGAATTAATCAATCGCCTCTTTAATGTGACCTCATTCTAGAGGGAAAAAATGCCAAGAAAACACCTTACAAAAGAAAGTTCACTGAAACGTCATCTTCAGTAAGATGATGCCCTTGAGTGTGCGGAGATTCAAAAGAGCACCATGGAAACTGAATATATGACTATATAGCCTGTTCCAGGCTCCTAGATAGTAGGGAAAGAGAAAAAAATGCTTGAGCCCTCACTCGCTTTTCCCACGCAGTTGTTTTCGTTTTCCCGACTACCTGGGAGCCTGGAATAGGCTAATGACTCTGTAGGTGGATGATTGTTCTCGTTAATATAATTTGCTTCTGTGTCGTTGGGTATTTGGAGGGGAGATCGAAGTCCTCATCCCTGGAATACAGTACACCGTTCATAAACCTAAACCGCTCTGATCGTCGTCCTCGTTTTGATGATGTAGTGGCGATAAAGGGTCTTTGAAATTGATTCAAGATTTCATAACTCGCAAATGAATTGTAAGCCCGCGAAAATGTAAAGGAGTAATTCTCCGTGGCGAACGAACTCCTGAACTCTTACCAACAAGAAACCATTTCGCATGCTGCATCAGACTAAACTAATCTCTTTATTTACGTGTGGCTTCAAATTTAACTTCTGCAAAAAAACTACACAAAACGTCCTAGCTGAAAGTTTAAAGAAAACAATTTTACTGGGAACTTTTTATTCTAAGCTGGGAAACTGTGGATCCTTTAATACAAGCCGTGAAACCTCAGACGGTATAAAGAACAATTTCCTGGCTGGAGTTGCGAAACTATATAACAGACCTTACTGGCAACAAAAGTCGGTACCACCCTGCTCACTGGTGATGAGGAACGGCTATTTTTTTTTCAACGGTAGTTAATTATTAAACATAAAGTACTCAACATGCGCGGAAAGGTCCTTAACCATCACATTCTAGATTTCAAGGACATTTTGTCGTTGCGTCTGCTTGTACAAGGGTATTAAGATCAATTTTCGCACTGGTAAATCGTAGCAATAAATTGGATTAACCAGGAACTTGTAGAATTATTTTTGGCTTCCCCAATAAACTTCATTTTACACAACAGTGACAAAACAGTGTTGTTTAAAACTATAGCTGCCTATTAATCACTTGCCATGAAGAACACAACTAAAACCTCCTGCCATCTTTATGAAAACTGCTCGGCGAGTGTCAAATTTTAAACCACCTATGCAAATTAGTTGAGCGCGAATATTACACAACACGATGAAAAATGTCTCAAAAAACCTATTAGAGGCAAAAAACCCTTCCTAATTCGTTGCGTGCGTGAAAACAAGAAACCCAATTCGTGTCAAATCAATCATACGCAACAAAATAAATTTCTCACTGGAGTTCAGGATCAAGCCCTTTCCTTAAGAATCTTTTCCTTAAATGATGAAGCAAAAAATGGACAACAAGCTTTCTTTCAAATAATAACTCTTGTCTAACAAGAATTAATCAAATTTCCAATTGTTTTTTTATCTGAAGACTGTGCAGAGTTGAGTACAAATAAATATAAATAGCCATACAAATGACAGAGATCACAGATCAACTCAAGGTGTTCGATTCCTTCTCTCTCCATATCCAAAAGGAAAAAGTTACCAGAGAATTTTCCATTTGGTTTCAGTGTTGTACATACTGAACATAGCTCACTTTGATACGGCTGGAAGAGGTCCATTACTCGTCGCTTATTAAGATTCCAGATATTTATTTTTCACCGCCTGTCTTGTAGCCTCCTACGCAGATACTCTTAGGGCTTCTTCACGCGTTCCTCCCCCACGAGAGTTCGCTGAAACGAGCCACACATTCCTTTCCCTTTGTTAAGTAACTGTCATCTGGAAATCACGTGCGGGTTGCATAGAAACGAATCGGCGCTGTGCAGATTACTCCCCTGGGAGCGTCAATGCGTCAACTTCTTCTTTGGATGAATCATGAAACCAAAATATTCCTCAGAAATATTAATTTTGTTTACTTCGTGGGGTATGCATTGCACTCTCGCGAGTCAAAATGCGCGTGCCAATCAAGGGTATGGTGTTGTTTTATCTAAAATTGAAAGCGCCGGTTATGGATATATAAAATACA
>OX421447.1:38448336-38458336 GCA_949126865.1 Montipora capitata
ATACGATAAACTATATGGACCCTTCTTTGAAAAATATGTCAGAGAACAGTTCCCTAAACGTTTTGGGAAAGCAAACAAGAATGTGGTATAACAGGAGCAAAATAGTAATAGAGCAAATTACTTCCGGTTGCAAGAAACCCACTTCCTGTTTGTAAACCGTGCGTCTTCGAATACGAATTGTCACGAATTTTAAGTATAACTGCAAGGCATTATATTTATTTCCCCTACTGTTTTCTCAAGACGTTGCTAATGAGTATAAACTATGCACAAAATCAATGAGATTTCTACATTTCTTACAAAAAGTGACGCATTTCAACGGTTAACACACTGGCTGGCTAAAAACAGACTGGTCATGAAAAATATTTCAAATCTGTTCAAATCACGTTAACCGACCAAAATTTCTCATTCCTTCGCCGTAAATCTATGTCAGTTAAAGAACACACAAAATTAACCGTTGTTAACCGTGCAATTTCCTTATTGTGTGTAATCTTACAGAAATATATCTGCGTTAATTTCATATCTGTATATACATATTCATCAGTGTAAACCAAAGTGGGCAAAAACAGCTAGGGCAAGGCCGACTGGTTTTGATATAACTCCTTCATATTGTCCTCGTTATAGGACTCAGTAGGTCTCTTACTTCTTAATCGTACTAATGTATGAATTCCACGATGTAAAAGTACAGCAATTCGCAGTGCAGTAAAGTAAAGTAAACAGAACCCTATCTTATGTAAACAATCACGTATATGGCTAATAATGCACTGCTGTAACAATGTTTGTTTCACGCAATATTATTGTATGACAAGTAATCCTCGACAACTTACTGTGTATCAGCTATGAGAAGACGAGTTTTATATACTATAAACATATGAGAGTGTTCACACTCTCATATAGACAGATATTTGATAGTTTATACCAAATACAATCTTGGACAAAATAGTTGAGAAAAATCTGCTTTTGGACTAAATCCCGATCACGAGTATGAAAAATAAGCTCTCTTTTTGCACCCACCCCCCCCCCCCCCTCCCCCCTGATCAATGTTGCTAGACGAAACAAAGCATGTCGAACCTGGGCTTATCAACATTGGTTGTAGGGGGGAGGGGGATCGCTAATAATGTGTGATATTGAGGACGTAGTGCGCAAAATAACCCCTGTTTTTAATATTCTCAACCCTTTTTGTCCACGATTGTAGCTGTCCTGCTGAACTGAAGTATTCAAAACTTTGTGCTTCTGCCATGCTTGCATGAAACTTAATTCTTTTTTTAAACTTGGTGTGGCAGATTGGTGATGTTTGATAAAAGCCTTGGTCAGGGGAGATGACTTGAACACAAGGTCGCTCAAGTGTAACTGATCAGTAAAATTGTGGAGTCTTTCAATGATTGTTCTGAGCTTTTACTTCCAAAAAAGTTGAGTGGTTTTCAATTACACTTTAAGATTTTGGGTAGCTGTGATGGTCTTGAGATTGTGTATTTTTTTTCCCAATTTCAATTTTTAAAATTTTTTGAAATTGTAAACTCACGCTAAATATATATATTAATTTACAAGAAGAAAAAAACAAGAAAAGCAATGAATAACAAATAATAATTACAAAGACACAAGCTAGAAATACAATAGTTGTTTGTAAATTTGGGACACCTCAAATAGTAGAGAGTAATCAAGTAGGTGCTCCAAATTGAAAACATGAATGATATTAAAGGAAATAAAATATTAAAAAAAAATTATTAATTAGGTTAAAAGTATTGCTTCATAGAATAAATATTAGAGAAAAAGGAAAAAAATCAATGAATCAAAACAATCAAGGAGGAAACTAATGTAGCCATCAATCATTTACTCTTAATATTTTTACGAAATCTAGACTATACAAGGATGTAATTTGTTTAGTAGTTACAGGCAGTGTATTCCAGAGACCAGCGCCAGTAAACTGAAGAGACCGAATGCCATATTGGGGTGTATTGGTTTATAAATAAATTTAGGTTTAGAGGCTAGCAAGTAGGGTAAGAATGAAAAGAAGATATTAATTAAAATAATTATTAAAGTAAGAGGGAGTCATTTGATGAAACCACTCATAGGTAAAGACAAGAATTTCAAGTTTTATAATGTCATGGTTTAGTGGACGGCTTTATTTTGACCTTTGAGAGCTTCTTTCGAGGAACATGAGTGTTGACAAGTTGGGAGATTTGATCATAGAAAATATTGAATTTTGGTTAACATCCAAACCTGAATCAGAAATGTCTGTCCAATCAAGGAGCAGGAAATCATTAATAAATTTCTCTTCGTGAAATTTGGAGCAATCATATTTATAACAGTTTAAGGTCTTGTAGTTAACTTTAAATAACCTTACTTACCCACTTTACATTGTGTGCCCACGTTACTTCAGTTGCCCTTTTCAGGGCCCCGAAACTCTGAATTATATGACTGTGTAAAGTAATCTGTTTCCATCAGACATCAAATGGGCCATATAATTCTGTTTTTCATTGGAAAATAAGCTATGTTTATTAGAATTTGAGTTTTTAATATTATTTATGTATGACTTGCTCTTCGCAACATGTTATCGAGTGGAAACGGAATCGTTGTTGAACCATCTGCTCTTGGAATGGCAGTGAAGAGTACTGAAATTGGGAATTCCTCGATTAATGGCTTGAACAATGAGAGTTAATGTATTATCATTTCTGGAAAATGAAGAAATAATTTCTTGGACTGCATTGTAAGGAATCACAAACAGCAAATCCACTGTCAGATTGATAATTCTGTTCAAATATTGTTGAGTGTGTTTTCCGCTCAGGCTGCCGGCAAAGAGGTAAGGCAATTGAAATATTGGTCTCCATCACAATCAGTAGAAAGCCTTTATCCATTGCTGTTCATTTCATTTTCTTGCTGAACTGCATTTTGTGGAAGCAAGCTTGTGTGTCAGGAGGTCAGCTTGTGTCTATTTACAGGAAGAAGAAATTGTTGTTGGATTCAACCATGACCCGTTTGAAGATTTGTATTAAAGTGTTACTATGATCAAAAAATTTCCTTTTTTTCTTCAGATTTTGAAAGCGTGTTCACCTAACACCTAACTGGCAAATTTTGAGCTTTGAAATTTATCCAGAGGCTGTTTATTTTGAGTATAAGTTTTGGATTTCACGGCCCGCCATTACTCACGTTCAAAACTGGCTGATTGGACCTCAGAGGGTTGGATCTAGAGAAAATGACGTCATTTACTCACTAGCTTAAAATTTCAGTGTGTAAATGCAATTATTATACATGCAAAACACGGGTTTAAAAGTCTGAAAGCCCGAAACTCCCGTGCTGCATATTAATTCAGCCGCGTACACATGCATTGCATTCTTAAACTAGTGAGTTTTTGACGTCATTTTCTCCTCGACCCAGCTCTCTCAAGATTTTAAAGTTAGTAATGGCAGACCAATAAATAAGAAAATTCCAGTTAAAATAAACAGGTGTCTTTTTAAAATCAGAACTTAAAACTTGGGTCAGTTAGTGTTTAGTTAACATGTTGTTTCCATTGCAAACTGCTTGGGTATAAAATAAATATGGGTTGCTTGCTTATGAATTAAGGTCCAGTTAAAAGTTCAAAGAACTAAGTACCACGCGCAGAAACTGTATTTCCCTCTTGAATTCACAGCAGACGTAGCTCCACACTTCATAGAAAAGTGTTTTTTATTTCCCTGACAAGATGGTTTTACTTTTTGTCTCAAGTGCAAGAATAACTCAATGATACTTGCCCATATATGGAAGTAGATGCTCCAAATTCCCAGATAACAACAACAATGCAAAGTGGGTGAGTAAGGTTTTTTGAGATCATCAACAATTAAAAATTGGGGAAGATGATCAGATATTTTTTAAAGTAAATTGCCACTAATATGATTCATGGTAAAAGTATTAGCAAATATGTTATCCGTTAGGCTTTACTCATGGTACTGCATAGAGATTCGACTCAAGTGTCTTTATAACTAGCAAATTTACAAATGATAGTTCTTGGTTTAGGAGTACCATCCCTTTTTGTTGATCGGCCAGTACGATGAGCTCGTTCAATGCCTGGCATAGATTTGAAATTCAAGTTGTCAACAAGAACCTTCTTCACTTTCTCTTCTGTATCCGGTCAAGTTTCCCCACGATCTTCTACCACACCTTCAAAATGAAGATTGTTCCTTGAGTATCAATCAACTTGAGTGTTCTTTATGGTCAGAAACATCTTTTTGACTAAACTCTAAACTGGCTTTCAACCCTGCAACATCCTTGACTAGACAATTGATACAAGGTTAGAATTGTAACAACTGATTCCATAAAGGATTGAAGAATTCACTCTTGGGTTTTGAAAAGTTCACAAAGTACACCCAAAGAGATAGCCTCTGGCAAATCACCAAGTACATGTATTTGGAGATTGAGGGTTACAAATCTTTCACTTATCAGAAATAATTAATGAGTTGAAGCAATACGATTTAAAACTTAATTAACATTATAGATTCAAAAATTACTGAGGTAAGCAGGAGCAAAAAAACACACGTCCGTCGTTATCGCTGACGGCTAATGGCTGACAGCTGACCACTCAAGTTCTAGAAAGCCATTGCAAATATGTTACCTTCATATTGGTCCACGAATCGGAATGCTTAATGCATACATTTGATTCAAAATAAGTATTTGTTTTAAATGGTGGATGCTGTTACTAAAGCAAGGTAGCTGTGGTGTAAAATAATGATAATGGAGTATTGATTGTAGACATGTTATTCACAGGCGAAGAGGTCCTTATCAGGGAAATCTGTTAGAAGCCCTCTACAGCTCCCTCCCTCATTTTTCTCTTTGTAAGCTGGCAATTTTAGAGGCTCAAGTCTCTTTGCAGAACATCTCTTTGTGATTTCCCTTATTTCTTACCATGGCATCATAAAAATAAATTTCTTCTTGGAGTCTACAGAACCTAAAATGGTTACAACAAAGTACATATTAACTTTTGCGAGAAGTTTATGGTTAGCAACAGGTCAGTTTTAAATTTCAACGTTCAACTACACGGGGTGTGACAGAATCTCATGACTCATCACAAAACACTATTTACATCAACCAAATTATGTTGTTACATAATCAGATTAAGTGTGCAGATGTTTGTTCTCCAAGCTATCTCCAGTTCACCTCATTCCTGAAGGTCAGGGCAATATACCAGTGGGAGCAACTGAAATTAACACTATTTTACATTATATTTACCCACTTTGTGAAGTTCACATGCCATGTTTTGGATGGCATGCCATTTCCCAAAGAACCTCTCGTCCTAATTTTAACTCTGAATAAGTTGCTCAAATGGACAGTATTGCTTTCCATTCTTTGAAACTTCTCTCTCTCTCTCTCTCTTTGCATGTTCTCATTAATGTATTATTGTGTGTAAACTCACCATAATATGCATATGAGTAAAAGTAGAATTGGACAGAAACTTCAAAAGATGAATGTTAGCCAATTGAACACTACAGTACAATACAACAACAACAATTATTATAATACTTATTATTATTATTTGTTTTTTTTAATGACTGATATCTGCATATATACAGTACCGCTCAAAGGTAAGTTGACAGTCACTCGCGATTCGCGAAACTCCACCTCAAGACTCGATTCTTGATCCTCGAAAATTTTGAGAATCGAGTCTCGAGTTGAGTTTCGCAACTCGCGAGTTGAGTCTTTCGAGTTTCGAGTCGAGAAAAATAATGAGCTTGATGCTTGACTGATCTCTCGAGAAATAAATTAGACAAGCAAAGCGCACTTGTGTGTTGTACATGCGTCGAAAAAGCGAGTCGGATATCAAGTGCGAGTAGTTCTGTTGACGAAATATGCACACAGTTCCCGTCGCTCGTTTCCTCAAAGGATCAAGGAATAATCTGTTGCGATCATTTACAAAACGGCTCTCTTCACAATCGACTTGAACATGCTACGCTTGACTTAAAAGTTAAAACCTGAAGCTTTCTTTACCCTGATAATAAACATTATCGATCGTTGATTTTAATAAGAGTGGTTTTTCTTTAAGGATGTTATCTTTATTTCCAAATATTTTTTTAGTCAGTATACGATCTTGACATGAATTTTTCTAATTACAAACTGTAAGAATATCATCGTAATTTTAGGACATTAGTTTTGTTTTCTTTAAAAAAAAATTGTGCTTGAAATTTTTGGAATATGTTAATGAAAGGATTATATCATTATTATTATTATTGTCATTATTATTATTATTATTATTATTAGTATTATTATTATTATTATTATTATTACTGTTGTTGTTGTTGTTGCATGGCACAACTATTGTTGTATGGGACAATAACTAATTGTTCACATGCATGTACATTCTTTTGGTAGAAGACGAAACTTGTTCATTATGAAATTATGATGGTCATAAATGAAACTCGCATGGAAAATGTCTAAAATGCATAGAAAATGTCTTCCTGTTTTAATAAATCTGGTAGAGTAAAACAGTGCCATGCTATCAGAATATTGGTTTAGACTTTGCTTATGAGAGGCACACCACATTCAAATATTTTTTGGCAACAAGTCACAAGTTTATATTAAATTAATCTGTAAAAAACCAAATACAAACGAGAAAATTAAGGTCATTGGTTTTTTTCAGATATGGTGGTTTTGAAAAGAACGGAGGTGTCACTGAAAAGATGGGTTTTTTATTTTTATGCTTTATTTGTCTTCACTTTACTTTTGGTCTTGATGTCAGTCTCTTAACTTTTCATGTCTCTGTTTCCCCTCCTTTTTTAACTGATTTGTCCCCAGTGCTAGTGAGTGTGTTTGATGTACCACAGGACTTGAAGGATTTGGGTTACCAAGTGTGCCAGTATTTCCTCAGGCTTTCTTGATTCATGGTTAGACCAACTTCTTTCTTGGCAGGCTTGCTACTGGATTTGCAAACTTGCAAATGGCTTGTTAATGGCTCCTTTCGGAGGAGGTGCAGTATCGATTAAGTTTGCTGCACCCTGTAGGTGTAACTGCAACATGACATTCTGCCTCACCCGGAGAATATTTCATGGTGTCAGATGTCCAAGTCAGGAGCCCTCATTTCTGGATAATTATTTGGGAATTTTTTTGCTTTTGTTGTACACATACATAGTTAGAGTTTGTGTTTCAGGTGAAATAAGATCCCTCTGTGTGTGAAAACAATAAAATATTACATGCATTTACCCAAGTGCAGGTCACATCCACTTGAATGTCATTGCCTTGGCAAAGAATGTCAGACAAAATACATTTGTAGAAAACTGCTTGGTTTTTATGTTGATTTATCCTGTCACCGTAAATGGAGGAAGCACTGTCATTCAGTGTAATTGACCTACCTGAACTTTTTCCAAAAATTTATTACTAAGGTGCAAGTGATTGCTCAAATGCAAACCCATGGCCCTTGGCGCTATTGATCTTATTTTGATCTACAGCACCACAGTAACAGGTACAAATGTATAGCAATGGTTACTTTTACTGGTGATAATAACAAATTCATTCTCAACAACACACCTCCAACATGTTATCCGGTTCGCGACCAGTGAGTCAGCTGACACAGACAGGGAGTGAATAACTTGAAAGTACAGTATTTCAATGAAGAACCACATCTGAATATTTAACAGAAATCTGTAAACAAAGCAACCACTTTCTGATTATTTTTCTCAAACACTAAGCAGCCATTTTCAGATCATTGGTGGTAGTTTCTAGTCTCTCCTGGCTTATGTTTGTTTTCTGTGGCCTGCCATAGTCTACCCCAATGAATTGAATTGCGACACCCCTCAGTCCGATCTTGAGGCAGATATCCTGGGGGAGGATGTCTTTCATCCATGGCAGCACTTGATCAGGCGTTTGGCGAGCTGGCGCAACCTGTGTATCCCTTGGACATAGTTAATCCCACTCCCACTGGAAGAGTGGCGTTGTGGGCATGTTGAATCCTCCCATGGCATTCCAGAAGACCGTGATGATTCCTTTTGCAGGTTGATCCTCTGCATGTCTTTCTGGAACTGTTTAAATTTGGCACACTGCCTTTGGACTCTTGCCTCCCCAATAATCGTCTGTTTCTCTAACTCTTTTGTAGTGAGGGGGCCTGTTATTCTCTTGCCCCTTTGGGCTCTGGTGTTCCACGGGAACCTTGAAATCCATGCTCCTACCCTGAATGTGCGCCAAACGGTTATTCTCGATAATAAAATGTAAAGAGCATCTTCTTCATGCACAGCTGAGGCAAGGATTTTCTTGCATTGACATTTGTCTCCAAACAACAGACTCCATCCAGACTCTCCAGTGCCGTTAACACAGTGAAAAAAATTGAAAAGCTGTTAATGTGGTTTAAACCATTATTAAAACCACAGGAAAGGCAAATATAATTACCATTTTAAACCCATTAATGATAATTGGCCACTTAAACAGGAATGGAAAATGTGGTAAAATTACAGTGTAAATGAAGTGAATAAACCATTTACGTTGGTTTATATTATTAAGCAATTCCCATAAATGATATGTCGTTTATGGGAATTTGTGATTTTGCCATAAATGGGATGTACCCTGGTAACATGAAGAGTATATAAAGCCATTATTTCAAGGAGCCACTAATCCAGTGTTATCCAGAGATTTTGAAGTAGTCAGCCAAAATTATAAAGTAGCCAGTGGGTGTATGGCGAGCCCCTGGGGGGGTCCGGGGCATGCCCTGCTGGAAAATTTTTAAAAGATTGGTCTCTGGAGATGCAATTTGAGGCAATTTGAGGCATTTTGGGCATGCTGCGGCAGGAAAAAAATGTGTAATTTTTCTCTCAGTTTTTGTGCATATTTTGGAGTCCATAATGATACAGTGATAAAAAGATATTTATTTGTCTCCCAATACTAATACAATCATTACTTATTAGTTCACATCATTTTTCCTTTTACTTCTCTCAGTGAATTAAAAGTGAAACCCATGATTCCAGCGCAACAGATTCAATTTACATAAGTTTAGTTGATGAAGTATAGTTTTTGACATAACTAATCATCGTCCATATCGAACTCAAAGTCTTACTCAATGCCAGATTCAACATCTCCCATATCCATGGCATCCAGTGCGTCATGACATAAATCAGCATTGCTGGCAACTGCTTGAACTATAAACTGGACTTGAGCGTCAAGTTCAGTTTCTGCAGATTCTTCACCATCTTGTTGGGCTTCAGATCTAGAGACATGAAGGTAATCTGGAAATTCCACTTGTATACCAACGCCAGTTTTTGTGGCTGGATGGTAAAGACTGCCTTCATGGTCTGATCCTTCAACCATTGGTAGCTTCTTAAGAGATTGCAGATTTCTGAAGTGAGTCTTTCTCCAGACTTTGGTTGCTTCTGTAAGCATCTCCTTGCACTCTTCAGTATTGTGATTAGGGCCATTGAGAGAAATGTGCAGCAGGCTGGCCATCATATCATTGTTAATTCGACTTCTCAACCTCGTCTTTTTCCTCTTCACTGCGCTTGCACCCCGTTCCACAACAGCATTAGAGATGGGCTGGGTGAGGCAAATCTGAGCAGCATCCACGATTTGTGCAAAGTTGATTCTGTGAGCTACTTGCTCTTTAACAACTTTTCTGAGAATGAACTCAGTTGGAGAGAGGTCATCTTTCCCCCTGAGAACAGCAGAGGGTACCTTCCATGATGACATCAGGTACTTGAAGTTGTACCACTGCGCAAGTGTGTGATCTTTTTCAAACTGGAACTGCTTGCACAGCACTTTTACTTCATCCACACCATACTTCTTGAAGGCTGGATCTTCTGGCTTTGGGAGGCAGATCGAAAATGAAAAGTGCTTCAAAACGGGTGCTGCCTCTTTAAATCTTCTATCTAGGTTCCCCTCGAGGGCAGTTGTGTAGTTAACTACAAGATTTTTCAGGAATGCTTCTTCCTGGCTATCATCTTTTAAGCTCCAGTTCTAAAGAAGCATGGTCTCCACCTGGCTGAATGGCTGTTTGCAACTCAAGAACAAGGTCAAAGGACGATCAGATTTCAGAAATTCTAGATTTGGTGCTTTCAAGTGC
>OX421447.1:38465836-38485836 GCA_949126865.1 Montipora capitata
TGATTTTTCTCCTGTCATATTTTTACAAATGTAACATCCATGATTGTGGAATGACCCATTAACAAAACATATACAGTATGTTTCATTTATATTTACCTGTTTTGTCACAGAATGAAGTTTTTCTGTCAGTGAGCCATGAGTGTGTGAACATATCCACTCCCTTCCTTTTCCCTTCTGTTGTTTTCTTCTGGCTTTGGATTCTGTCCCTTTCAGCTTCAGATATGTCTGAGCATTTTCCACTACAAGTGTAAAAGCTATGTAATTGCTTCTTTTCCATGGCATTTGAAAAACACTCTTCTAACAGAGAAATTCCTTTTGGAGTTGGTAACATGTCAGGCATTGGATGTGTGCTTGCTTGAAGGGAAATTGGACTTTTCTCTGTGCCAGCACTGCAGGAACTTGGTATGCATTGCTGTTCAGAGGTAGTTGCATTCTCAAGAGAGAGTTGCTGAGTACTTGATGAAGCTAAAATGGTGTGATTTGGAGTGGAGAGAAAAATTAAAATTTGTTTCAAAATTGCAAGCTGTCAAATGGAAGTTTTTTATTTTCCTCCTTTAATTTTACTTGATTTACTGAATTCTTTCATCAGGCGCGGAAAATAAAAACTAGATGCGAAGAGACTGGGCCCGAATTTCAACATGGCCGTCATTTTTTGGTGGTGTGTTTACTCTTTAGCGACGAGGAATAAAATGTCTACTCATAAATATCTACCTTCGTTTTCCTAGAATGTTGTGTTTTTAAACCTAAGAGGGTTGACACATGCTTGAAAACCATGTCGGGGTGAAGTTATCCCGAAGAAACCAACACATTTTACATTGCACGATCAAACAGCCCCGGCGTTGTCAATCAATGGTTTCCGATAATCAATAAAATCAATAATAATCAATAACAATTAATCGATTGGTATTGGAAATCGATAAAAATCGTAGACTTAAAGTTGTGTGAGTATCGATTTCTATTGATTTTCATCGATTGTTATTGATTATTATTGATTTTTATTGATTATGAAATTTGTCATTTTCTTAAATAAAACGCACCATATGAATGAACAAACCATTCAGTTATCTTAAATTTATTTGTTGTGTTTTATGTTAAATTTGTAGCCCTTATTACTATTAAAAGCTCACTTAAATTACTAGACTCTGATCGTCTCGAAACAAGAACAAAATTTTCTTTAAGTCTCTTCAGTGTCACTCTCTTCCAGCTTGTTAATTAGTTGAGGAAATTGTTTTTGTCTGCGCTCACTGTCATGCTGCCTGAATATACGCATGCAGGCCAAGAACATACATCTTGAACATTCACCTGTGCAACCGAAAGGGAAGATAGCAGAATAATTGTTAAAAGGAAAATGTAATGCGCTTCCAGAGTAGCATAAAGAAGGCACTCTACAACGCTCAGAACACTTGCTTGGTATATTAGAGAATGCAACAACACCATAATACAATGAATCATAGATGCATCTAAGAAAAGTGAAAACAGTGCAAGAAGAAAAACGATGTGTAACATGATAATGATTTTTTTTTCGTATCGCTCGTCAAAGAAATACAATACACAGGGGATCATCCTTGACTTCGCCGAATGTGTTGGTTTCTTGTAGGCAGATTTCTGCTTTGTCTCAGATGGTTTATGAAAAACCTGATTAAATACTGGGGAAAAGGCAAAATCACAAATTGGCTCATCAAGATGTGTTACTGCAATTGTTTCATCTGCTGTTTCAGCCGGACCGTCATTTTCCGTTGCAGTTGTTTTGTTTGCCTGTCGTTGCAGTTGTATTCTTAAGTCTATAACTTTGTTGATGAGTTCTATTTTAGTTGAACTTTTTTTGAATGTGATTCCATGCTCTGTCAAAATTTCCTTAAGGAGCTCTTTTGATAAATTCTCAGGTGCGCCCTTTTTTGCTTCTTGTCTTTCTTGTTCTTTGGCCCTTCTTTGTTTCTGCAATCTTTCCTCTTCTATTTTTTCAAGTCTGGGGAGCATCAGTTTGACTTTGACATGTAAACCCCTCTAAAACGCAACAGTTTGACCAGACAAACTTGAACGTTTTAAGCATGTAATAACGCGGAAAAAAGTTTGCGGTTCACGGTAGCTCGAAAATGGTAGTAATTCTCATTTCCACCTACAAGATTTATACAATACTTCTTAGTCAAAGCAATAAATGTTTTTGTTCTTTTCAATCTGTCTAATGCTTTTGGTCAGTCATCTTTCTCATGCAGTCATTCATGTTCTAACAGCAAGTCCACAGGATTCCAATTTCCGCTTAATCTCCCGAGCTTGCTTTCCTCGAGCTTAAGAGTGACTTTAACAGGAACATTTTTCCCTCCACCGCGTTGCCATCTCCCTTTTGGGTCATCCTCTGGAGGTCCTGTCACAATTCTAAAATAATAAAAATAAAATGAGTTCCAGTTATTGACATGACACATTTCGATTATTGTTTTCCCTTGTTTTGTATTGTGGCGTTTTTAAAGTTACACAGTAATCTCTTTGCGTAAGGGCTAAAGAGGACCAACAAGCTCGATTTGAAGATGGCCGAGCTGCCCCCGATCATTCGTAACTCTTAACACATTCCCACGTTCTCCTCTCTTCTTGAATGCGTAGAATATTTCTCAGACATTCACTTCAAAAGGGCATTCATGATAGCCCTTGACTACACAGCGCACTGACAATTCAACTTGCTTCACCATCTCTGGAACAAGCAAACTCTGGGAATCCCGGTTGAAGTGCAAGGATAAAAGTGCGCAATCGAATTACCCAATTACCCTGGACGTGTAAATATGCCCGGGACCAATGAAGCACGCCCACGCTAACACGCGCTAGAAAGTTGCATAATGAATTATTAATCAATGATTTTCTATAGAAATCAATGGTAATCAATAGCAATTAAGACTCCGAGTGTGAGTATCAATTTTTATCGATTGGTTGCACCAATCAATAACAATCAATGGATTGTTATTGATTATTATTGATTGTATTGATTGCAATCAATCGATCGGAAACCATTGCTTGACAACGCCGGGAACAGCTGATCGGACGGCATTGGTAATGTATGCAGACTTTAACCTGCTTTTCATAAACTTACCAATTTCTGTTCGTACCTTGGGAATAAAGAAACTAGTTTTTTTTCCTCTCTTTCCGTCTTTTTGATTTTCCACAGATTTTCGCTTTGACATCTGCAAGAGACTTGATGTAAATTTTCTCGTCGTAATCCTGGGATCGTAATGTCCAGTTGTTCGGATCCACATGCTCTTTCTGAAGACAAACTCGTACGAAGGAAATTAATGAAGTTCGACACAATTCGCGGCAAAAGTTGATGTTAAATTGGCAGCTTCTGGCCAATGCACTTTAAAACAATTATTTTCAGTATGTATGTCTGCCTTCAAGTAAATAAAATAACATTTCAGTTGTTATCTATATGAAGCATACTAGATTAAGCTATTGTTTATCGTTTCCGTTGGAAATAACATAAACGTGTACTGTTTTTGGTACTTGAGATTTTAAGCTGAAATCACGCTATGTGCAAAGTTATTTTACAGAAACTATAGCATATTTTTTTGTGCTTTTGTCTAACAGAAGTAACCGGTGCTTGATACACGAGTAGCCGGCGCTTCTGGAGAACACTGCTAATCGTGAATGGAAATCACACCACCATTCATGAGAAAACAAGTGTGTAAAATGGGTTGACAGACCAACGCAACTCCTGCTGTGTGTCTGTGGTTGCTAGTAGCCTTAATAGTTTTGCGTTGATGAGCATGTCTTTTAGCGATTTTCCTTTTCTATAACAGATCAAGGGCAGTTCCTTGAATATCTCTGGTTTTGAATTGAATACAATTTGTCCAGTAATATGTTCTTATAGTCTTTCAAAGCTGGTTGACATAACATTACAAAAGGTTGAATTTTCTTTTGGGCTTTATCTTTCTGTGCTTGGGCTGCCTTTCTTTTTGCGAAATTAACCTCTAAGAGGATGTTGTTGTCCACCATGTTTGGTGGGTAACCTCTCCTGATAGGGCATGCTTTGAATTACGTAATGTTCTCGTTAAATGTAAATCTGGAAGAGTTTGTTCTTAGGCCCGATCCAAATGCTGCTCCACTCATATGCCGAACCTAACTCAATAAAGTTCAACTAAAGAGCGACTTCGGAGTGACGGCTGATTCATACACCGTACCTGGGTAGAACCAAACTGAGATCCATACAAAGGGGCCTTGGACTAGGTAAAACTTCGGTTTTACCACCAAAATTTAAATGGCAGATGAGGAAAATAACATGCAAAGGTTAGCTCGCCTAAAAGCAATTATTGTGCAAGGAATCTGGCGAAGACGAATGCTGTCACAACACATTCTCGTGTGCAACGCATATAGAAAGAGACGGCTGACGATTCTGTTGTGTTTGGTTGGTTTGTTATTGCTTTCATGCCACCAAAATAATGCCACAGAGAGAGTACATCGACGCTCATGCAGGTGATTAATACGAAACTGTGGCTGGTGAGACCTCGTGTGGAATCCATATTCCGATGAACATTTGAAGAAAACACTTTCAACTTCATATTGAGCCGCATTCATCATGATTTGAGCGCGAGACAATAAATGAAGACCCCATTTCCCCAGAATGTCGTCTTGGTATATGCTTATATCGTTTGGGAAGAGGCGACTATTACTATACAATAGCAGAAATGGCTGGAGTGGGTGTATCAACAGTGCATGCAATTGTTACCCAGGTATGTGCATCAATAGTTGAAAACCTTAGGCAAGAATGTATCATGGAACACATGCCAGAAAGTGAAGACAACGTTAAAAGAAAGATGGAAGATATGAATAACAGGTGGCAGTTCCCCTTTTGTTGGGCAGCGGTAGATGGGTGCCATATTCCAATCAAGTGTCCACCTGGTGGAGCTGAAGCCTGCAAGGAGTATCACAATTTTCAAAACTTATATTCCATCGTGTTGATGGCTATGGTAGACTCGAGTCACAGGTTCATCTGGGGAAGTTGTGGCTTTCTGGGAAATTCCCATGATGCAGTTATCTTTCAGTCTACAGGTCTTTGGGAAAACATTAAAAAGCATGGTTTTATTCCAGATATTGGACAAAAAGTGGCTGATGTGACCCTAACACCACTAATTATAGGCGATTCTGCACGCCATACGCAAATATTAAATTAAATCTAAGAAATCTAATATTAAATTAAATCTAAGAAAGTTTGCATTGACTCTTACGTTACATATAACGAAATACTCAAACCACATGCGTCCAGGTAGTAGAAATCACGATAAATGTATTTGGAAATTCAACGGTCCACAAACAAAACCTATTTTGCAGCTAAAACACGCAAAATGAAGCCACATTGAAGCTAAATCTTCAGACATCTTCAGCCATTTTTGATTCCTGGAACTGCTGATCAAGTGTAGCGAAAACGAAATTCTATTGTGTCATGTGACAAAATACTCCACGATTCGTGGAGTATTTCGCGGGGGGTATAACGGTGTGTACCAGGGTCTCCTCCGCCCGCCATCTTGAAAGCAGAGTAGACCCTGGGAACGAGGTTGGTCACAATACTGTACGTGCAATCACATGACCTGTCACGTGATCAACTAAAACGACTCAGAGATTCAAGAAAAGCAAATATATTGAATAATTCTCCAGTTTTGGAGGACTGTTGCTCTTTTGATGCAGGACCGTGGCTGCTACATGCGAAACAAAATCTCAGCCTCGTCTCCATGCTAGAATTTCAGTGAGCCACCTTAAACCCGTTGAAACTGCAATTATCGGATAGATCCCAGGTGGGTCCATAGCTATTACTGTTCAGTAGGTATGTCTCTATCTATGTGCCAAATTTGGTGCTTTTACAATAAATCTCACAATTCCGTCATATTTTTGCACCAGTTTGCCGGACTAGAGAGGTTGGAAGTGAAAAAGAAAACAAAGATCCTAGGGCTCCTTCACTGGCAAGGTAGATGGGGTCATCCCTCGTTGCCAGAGTTGATATCTGGAATTTTTGTGATGGAACGGTTGGAGAAGAGGAGGACACGGTGAATGTATGGGATGGTGGCACTAGTGACTCCGATACTTGACCATCAAAATCAAGAGACATTCGCGATCTTGGAAGGGAGGTTGCAATAGTTCTTGGAAGCAACTGGGGACATTCTGGTGAACTTGGTGTGGAAGAGAACTTACAACAGAGAACTTTGAGAAGATGTTTTTGCCATACCAGTATGCTCTTTTATCCCCAGAAGTCTAGTTTTCTGATTGCATGGTAGTTGCATATTCAGTGAAAACTGGATCGCCTCTTCTTACTCTGTACTCGAGAATCTTGCCTCGCCCATCACATAATAAGAACAATAAAATTTACCTAAACGCTTACTGTGTTGCTAGACAATGACGGCTACAAAATGGTGCAGAATAAAAGCAAGACTGGTAGCATTCGTTGCACAACACCACCACCATTGCGAAATGCTTCTCGTTGATCATATTTCCTCATTCACAGGCATTTTAGTTTGAAATAAGGTAGAAATCACATATAAAACGATAAATATAAATGAACTAGTTCTTTAATTCACTTATTCAACTTTTGGTAACATCAAAGCCTTATTTCCAACCATATCGGTCCTATAATTCTTTTATCGTGACCGTTGGCCACCATTTTGATTAATTTGCTCACTTGAGCTGTGATAGGAGGAGAAGCTATCCCCTTATATAGAGCGTCTTCATGTTTAATGCTTTCCTGCGCATTTCGTTTTTGAGATTGAATGGTGCTATATTGGAAAACGTTGTTAGAAAGCATAACAAGTTTGTTTTCTCTTTTGATTTACAAATAACGGGATTAAATGTATTACATTTCTTTAAGAGTTTATGATATAAAAATATACCGTAAAGACTCGCAGATAAGCCGCACTCGCAGATAAGCCGCACCCCGAGTTTAGCAACTCAAATTTTGGAAAAAAAGTTTTAAAAACTCGAAAGAAATCCAAAGGCGAGACCATGAAGTGTTCTGTCTTCATCCAAGGCAAACTCGCCAACAATGGATCGAAAAGTACTTTAAAGTCTTACCCGTAATTTTAGCTCTTTAGTAAAATAAACATCATGTCCACCACTTATGACATATGATTGATATTATTCTGGTATTTG
Organism: Montipora capitata; assembly: GCA_949126865.1. Classification (NCBI taxonomy): domain Eukaryota; kingdom Metazoa; phylum Cnidaria; class Anthozoa; order Scleractinia; family Acroporidae; genus Montipora; species Montipora capitata. The sequence continues at coordinate 38,472,950 of OX421447.1, forward strand.
CTCACAGGTATTCTCCATTCAAGGCAGTTTTTCCATAGAATTTTGCGCGTAAATTTGTTGTTTTCTTGCATGCACTGTGCGAAGCTGTGTAACCAGGCATAATATCAGACGATGGAAGTTCCCAAATGGTCTCGCAGATAAGCCGCACCTACGATTTTGATCGCAAATTTTTGGAAAAAGGGTGCGGCTTATCTGCGAGTCTTTACGGTAAGTAATGAATCCTTTTTTGCGTACCTGAGAAGATGGGAGATCCAATGGTCATATATTTGGCATCTTTGACGCAGTCATTTTCTTCCCAATTTCAGGGCTCCCCAAGGTTTGAGTAATTAACACAAACAATTAACACTTGCAAATCCTTCTTAAATGTTTGTTTATTTATTTGATTGCTGCATGATAAAGCATCGGGATAAGGCACAGTCATTTCCAGCAAAAATCAATCTGCAATTTGTAATTCATGTCTATCATAGTTTTACGCAGCCTTGCTACCGATACTGTGGGTTATTAACCGCGCGGCCATGGGCCAAGCACGGTTCTTGCCCTGCAATCGGTTTATTTATTTATTTCGTTTTGTCGGAGAGCTGAACCAGACTTCCACTCGGCCACATAGTCAGTGGGACTTCCAGTCATGCAACTTAGGATGTTTATTCGCCAAAAAGCTGTTAAAACGTTAATGTACTTAAAGTTTTATGAATATAGTCCGCTTTTTATTTACAACAAAATATATATTGTTTTGTGTCATATTGAAACATGTAATCGTGACTTTTAAGAAAGGAAGCTAAGACTATTACGTCATCGGAGATTCACAACGGTTACGACTTATGGTGCAATCGGAGATTTGACAACGGCTATAAGTAATGGTGCAATACCTTTGTGTGCAGCCGTTGTTGTCAGTTTGTTGTGCTACAGATTGATCAAGTGATTTTGGTTCTATAGTCATCAGTGAATCAACAAGGACTGCTTTGGAATGTGTACTACGTTGCGACTATAGTGGTAAGAAAACAGATAAAATTTAGTTTTGTTGGTGAGCAGTCCCAAATTTCTATTCAGTCATTTGGTCAGTGGCACTTCGAATCACGCAACTTATGATGTTTACAGGTATTCGTCAAAAGCTGTTTTTTTTAAAAAACGTTAATGTACTTAAAATTTTATGAATATTCCGCTCTTTATTTAGTACAAAATATATTGCCTTTTTGTGTTATTTAAGCGGTTGATTCGAAGCGAGTATTGAATACATAGAAGGTCATTATGTCATCCATGGAATGTGTCGACGTTTCAACTTTCATTGGTAGGGAAATAACCACCGTACTAAACATAGCCGTGGATAACATAATTCTTAAATTAAGTGACGTGTGTGACTACTTTGCTAGGCCTATACTCGTGTAAAAAACTAATTAAATTTAATCACGACTTTTAGGAAAGAAAGCTGTAAGTTGTTAAAAGTGTTATTATCGTATCGTTCATACCCATAGATATCCTGATGACAGTTTAATTAAGACCATAGACCTCTTTCATAATGGCGACCAAGTAAATTATTCTTTTGTTTTAGTGCTAATAAGCCCTACTAACCTCGCTACGACGAGCAAATTTAAAAAGAATATTTGTTTTAAAACGAGGGCAGTAGGTCTAATTAACATAAATACAAAAGAATGTAAAGTTGGTCGCCATTTATGAAAGTGGTCTATTACGTCATCGGAGATTCCTCTGAGATTTCACCTTGGCTATAAGTGATAGTTCAATAAGTTCGTGTGCAGTCGTTGTGCTACAGATTGATCAGGTGATTTTGTGTCTATAGACTGCTTTGAAATGTGTACTTCGTTGCGACTATAGTGGTAAGAAAACAGATAAATTTTGAAAGCGTGGTTTTAAGATCTGAAAGATCTTCTTGTTGATTTATAAATTCAAGCCAAATCGTTACACCAAGGATGACGGAGGTCCGTTGAAACATGTTTGCAAATTCTTTTGGAACATTTCGAAACATCAAAACAGCATTTCAATTGAAACCGGCAATTGCTAATCACTTCCAAACTATCATGAAGTAAAGCTCGGTTTGTTAACATATATTTGGACATTGTATTACGTTTTCTTTCTACTTTTTTTTTGGACTCATTGTCACAGCGCATAAGACTAAATTTGGTTACCGCTCACTAGTTAAACCTTCATTTATAGAGCAGGGTTGTCAAGAAGTTTTTAAGTAGATGGAGATAAACAGAAAGTAGATGGCACCTGGTGTCGCAGACACCAGCACTGGCGAGGGGTCTGGGGGCCACCCAGGCCCCAGCGGGGTACAGGGGCAGCGGCCTGTTGGGGGTGTAAGGGGCAAAGCCCCCGGGAGCAAAATGGATTTGGTGTTTTCACAGTTGCTAAAACTGCCTTTCCTGAAAGCAATTAATTCTAACAATCTTTTTTCATAAAAGAAAATCATTTATCAGTCACTTGTTTTACCTCTTTATTGAATTTGTCTTTAAAAGTGTTTTCACCCTTTGTTTAACATTTCAGTCGTATTAAATTCCCCAGTAGTTTGATAGTTAATTTGATAGCTAGTTTTAGTTTTCTTGGCTCTAGTATGTACACTCACATGTATGATACTATACTCTTAAATGCTAAGAACGAAAATGCAATCATAAAGTTCCTGATGCTGGGGAAGTTTACTAACTATTTCTGCAATAAGAAATTATTACGATAGTGTAAAGGAATTACAAGAATCACTTTGTAATTCTGCTCTGCTCTGGCAGGCCTATTGCACTGGCAACTGCTGCTGCTTCTTCTGCACTACCCTCTTCATTCTCATTTAGGCTTTCATCTGCTATGGTACCTTCTGCTACTTCACCATCATTTTCTCCATGGTCACTTTGCACTAACTCTCCGTGGCCTTCTATTGGGTGAGACAATTCCACATTGATCTGGGGCTGGGCTCTAACAGTTACTTTTTTCAATTTTTTTCGTGGCTTTTGTTTTAGCCAGTTAGCCACTGCTGATTTGACAATTTCATTGCAATTGACACTTTCTGGAGCATTGATAGAGACTTGCGTAAGGGCATTCAGCATTCCATTACTGAGATGGTTGCGAAACTTGGTTTTGGTAATGTTGATAACACTACCTCCTCTCTCTGGCCACGCATTGCTACAGGGCAAGGAGAGTCCAACTTCAGCCACAAACAACAGCTCTTCAAACATGGAGGGGTGGAAAATGCCTTTGTTTTTCAGCATGAAGGACATGAAGATGGTACTGCTTTGGTTTCCAGCTGGTATTTGCAGTTTCCTTCCAGAGAGAAAGAACTTGACTTGTGACCACTGGCAAAGCAATCTCGTCATCTCATCTTCATCTCCTGGAAAGAAATGATTGGCAATAGTTTTCACTTCAACTTCTCCATATTCTTTGAAGCTGTCTTCGTCACTTGAAGGGAGCAAAAGAGGATCAAAGATGGCATAGGCTTCAATGACCTTTGGAGAAATTCCAAGGCGATCTTTGATGTTGGTAGTCAAAGCATCAACATAGTTAGCCAGGAGGGTTTCCAACTGCCTTCCAGTATCTTTTCTCAGCTGTAGGTCATCCGAGATTCTCGTAAACGAGTCGATGTCCGCTTGCAGTTTCTGCAGAGGTTCAGTGGTCTCCTTCAACGTTGCTAGGGTTGAGATGGCACGATTCACGGCTGGTCTTATCATTGAAAAATGAAAATTTCCAGCTTGGAACTGTTTTGATAAAGACGAAAGTACTGGAAGGATGGCATTAAGAATGTAAAGGGCCCCAAGAAATTTTACTGACTTGAGCTTGCTTATCAAGCCAATAGCTGTGGCATCATCAATTTCCTGCAGAGACAAAAGGATAGCTTCGTAGCTCTGCAAGGCTGCAGTAACAGAGGCATCAAAACTGAGCCATCTTGTCTGGCAAGCCTTCTTTAACCTTTTTGCCAAGAGCTTTTTTGTTTTCTCACTGTGACTGAGACTGACTTTTTTCAGTTGAATTTGACACTTAAGGAAACAAGCGGTTTTCTTAGGGGAATTATGGAAGTAGTACCACAGCTGTCTTAGAACATCTTCCACTTCCTTGATAAACTTCAGCTCCTGACAGCTGTCTGTACAAGCCAGTGCTAAGCGGTGGCAGACACAGTGCATATTAAGCAACTTATCATTGCTCTGCCTCAGCTTTGCAGCAATGCCATTGGTCTTTCCAACCATGACACTTGCCCCATCTGTGGACAGGCCCCTTACTGATATCCAGACCAGAGGCTGACAATTCCCTCTTCACTAGCTCTGTAATGGCATCAGAGTTACAAGTGGAAAAGTCCTCTAAGACATTCTGGGAGGACAAAAACATTGTTGTCATGGAAGAGTTTTCATCATCCCAAAACTGGGTGAATGAGATCAGCTGTGATGACACTGATATATCAGTAACTTCATCCATCAGCAATCCAAAGCTCTTTGCATTTATGGCCCTCTTTAAGAGGTTTGGCTTTACAGTGTCACCAAGGGTTAAATAGATCTCTCTGACAGAACCTTGGGAGTGGTGGGAGAAATGCTTAAGTTGGGAAACTCCCAGGACCTTCTCCATAAAACTAATGAGGGGAATCAGTTTTCGATTAGCAATGAATTCTTTCATGAGGAAGAACGCTGTGGCAAAGACATTCTGAAGAACAGTTGTTTGTACTTCATTCTTTTCGACTACCTTGTGATGGAAAGCTGACATCCGTTGGAGCAGATCTGCCTCTACTTCTGAAGAATGGGCAGCTGAGGCCATGTGTATCTTCAGTGAATCTTCCTTCAGTCGTTTGGAGGGAGTTTCAATGAACGTCTGTGACTTGTTTTGGGCATTTTTCATGTTATGCTTCTTACAGAGAACACAAAAAAATCCATAGCTCTCCACATAACACACAGACCAGTAGCGTGGGTTTAACAGCCATTCATGCTTAAACTTGTCGGGCTTCTCTTTCTCCAATTTTTTGGCATCCTCTGCAACCCGCAGTCGTCCCTGTTCTTCCCTGCTCAAACTGGAGCATCCAGAGTGCCTACATACAAAGAAGTTGTGGACTTTTTCTTCTAACCACATTTCCTTGATAGTTGTGGTTACTTGATCGGATGTCCAAATCATCGAGTCTGAAAGGTCAAGCACCAGTAATATATTATTATTATTTTTATTTTAACTGTATAAACTGGCGCACCACTCAGATAATTTTGTGAAGTTATTGCACGATACTCAATCGACTTGCAGGGCTGCCCTTCACTTTGGACAGAATTGTTCTGTGATTGAGTTTCCACGCTTAATTGTGACTGACAAGGCTCTGAAGGCAAAAAGAAAATGTTAAAAAAATGTTCATTAATCAAAACAAAACAAAACAGGAAAAACTAACAAGAAAAACCGTTCACCACTGTTTTGACAACACTCATACATAAAGTGTATACCTGTCTGTTCTTTACGTTGAGGCTGCTGAATTTCAACATCATCAGAGTCAACCTGATCGGTTCCTTTTCTAGACTCTTGGGTCTCTCCTTGGAGCACACACCAATAAAATGTTAGTGTTACGAAAAATCGCGGGCCAAGTTAGAGCTACAAATCACTTGAAAAAAAATTGGCAGGTCATCGACAAAAGTTATTCCACGCTACTAAGGAACAATGAACTTACCGTCAGTTCTTGGTCTTTTGCTGAAAAAGTTAACTAAAGAGGATTGTCGCGAGATCAGGAGCGAGACGTGATCAAAATACTTGTAACTTTCTGCGTTGTAATCATTTGTGTATAAAGAGTCATTTGATACCTTGTCGGCTGTTAAAAAATTTGTCATCGCCATGTGCAAAAATCTAACTTCGCGGCAGGATGTTACAACAAATAGGTCGCTATAAAGAGGATTTTGAAACCAATAACGATGAAAATAAATTTACCTTTGTTGAAATTAGCGTTACCATACGTAAACTGGAAAGCCCATTTCAAATGGTCTTGCGAAACGAATTCGCAAAATAGTGATTTGTGAAAGCACAGTCAAGGCGCTACATCAATTAGATTACAAGCAGAAACTCTTGTTAATGAAGCTAAGACGGAAACCCGAATAACTTTGATCGGAAATTGTATCTGTTAACTTGACGTTTGTTGAAAAACAAAGTTACCGCTAACCCGTAAAATATTCATTCAAGACGGTTCATTAATTTAATGCTTATCTTCGTTTAGCCATCGCAGAAGCAAAATGGAATGTAAACAAATTGCGTGCATCTATTTTTGGTACGTACACTGTATATCGTATTACAGACAACTCATGGGAACAAACGGATGTACAGTACAGCATGGTTCAGCGACTATATACCTTTCCTTTCGTTTTCGTTTCTTTTTTAATTGTTATTGTAACTTGCCATCATTTTTCTTCCTCTTCTTTAATTATTTTTTTCCACTTTTTCTTGGCAATTCGTAGCCGGTGAAAACCTCAGAGTAGCCAGCGATATCGCCGGTTGCCGGCGCTTTTTGACAACCCTGATAGAGACACAGTATTAAGACTCGCATCACATATATAAACCGGCAAGAGAAAGTATTTATTACAAACGTGCGAGCATATATAATCAAGGGCTTGGGCCCAATTCATGTAGTAGTCACGAGGTATAAGTTCATATCCCATTCAGTTCATATCCTATTCAGTTCAATTCAGTTCCTATTCTATATTCCAGGCTGCTGTAAGTGTAGTACACATATCTCCTCGTAATTCAAGTAATAGTCATTCAGATACGCAGGTCGTCGCCTGGGTCTTGTGGAACTACTGGATGGCACAAAAGTACCTTGGGCTGCCGGGCTTGGCATATCCATTTCCTGACAATTCACTGCTGTCGTTCCTCCTTCCTGTTGACTGCTACCATTACCACTCTGTTCAGTGGGGTTCTCTTGCACCGGCTCTGCAGTTGTCTCTTGTTCAGGTAGTTCAAGTAAATTCTCCTGCTCGACATCCTTTTGGTAAATAGGTTGATCTTTCATGTCACCCACACCCATCAAAAGTGTCTGTCTCCAATCTTCACTCTGACCGCACTTGTCTGCATTCTCCTGGTACATAAGGACATTTGCAAGTTTGAACTGACTAGCATCTCGCCGGACCTCTCGGCCATCTGTAATACGTCGCGCAGTAATAGCAGATCCATTGATTTTAATCACTATGTAGAATACAGGCTCATATGGTGTTGACCATTTGTTCCTCTTTCTTTGTCTTAGCAGGACATGATCCCCCACCACAAAATTGTGTTCTTTACTGCTTCCACCTTCATCTGCCGTCTTCTCCTTGTACTGCCTGTCCTTCTCATCCATCATTTTTTCTCTGCTGCTCTCTCCTTCCGTGGCACTGTGTAGTCCAACTTAGTTCTGACAGGCCTGTTCATCATAGCTTGATTAGGTGAAATGCCAGTTGCAGGATGAGGTGTGTCTCTGTAAGGCATTAACATATCCTGGACAGCAATGTTTCTATCTGGTCCTGGTTTCCCTTGCAGGTGGGCAATTTGTTCTGTTTTGTTAAAGTGTCTATGAAGTGAAATTTTTTTGGCGTTTTTCTGTCGCTTGTTATTTCTCCTTTTCGAAACTGCCAAAAGCGAGAAATGTTAGAGAGAGAAAAATCCGACTTTTTGTCGCCCAAAGTGAGCTCAGTAGAGAAAAACAGTGGGTCTGGAGACTGGAAACGAGTTTACAAGTGATGACGTAGGAAATTGTTCCAGCGATTTGTTTACCTCACTTTGGCACTGCAACCACTTGTATTGCCAGAGAAGATTTCTTCGAAGTTCGCCACTTTTTTCAAGTAAAATGTCGGATAGTGATGGACATGTGTCCTTTAGTGAAAGTTCCAACCTACAAGAGTTGGATGGGCTCTCACCAGCAGTTCTTTGTGCAAGATTTGAAAGAGAAGTGGCAGTAAACGAATGGTTTGTGCTATTAACTGTCATTTGATTTAGAAAATGAAGTAGAAATGAAGGTATTGCTTAATTCATATTTTTGTTTTACTTCTAAAGACGTACGGTATTTCTCGTCGACATGTGACTGGTCAAAGTTGCGATTTGACCATGAAGTTATGATCCAACTTTGTTTGGTGTTGTCCATAGGTGCATATGCAGAGAATGTGCAGTAGAAAATTTGGTGGGAGCGCTAGAACACAGATGTTGTCAGGAAATCGCTCAAGCCAGCCAAAAGCTGATGTTTGATGGAAGCATTGAGAGAGTTTCCTGCATCACACAACATGATGATTTCTCGTCAATGACAAACAGATTTGTGTTGTTGCAAGTGGGTCCACTTCTAAGAGACAAAAACGGTAGAGGCTATCGTCGTCGTGATGGCCAAACTGAAAGCCAGTAAGTAGCTTTTATGACAAGGTTTGTCATGTCCCGTACGAAAATTCTGGGCGAGACGCGGGCGAGATTCGGGCCATAAAAAGTCTCGCTGACGAGCGTTACAGAGCGTGACGATAATCAGCCTGACAGGAGTGATAAAAATTGAACGATAACTGAGCGAGAATGGAGCGGAACATTTGTACTACTCTGACATTTGGGCGATATAAAGGTAAAGTCTCTGCTTAAGAGCCAGGAGGCTCATCAGGCCGGCGCTTATCTCCGGTTTCAGTAGCATGAAGCGACTAGGAGTATTTATACTCCCCCCTGGATGGGATGCTAGTCCATCGCAGGGTTACCCCCAGCATTACGCCAGTACCCATTTATACACCTGGGTGGAGAGAGGCACCGTGAGAGTAAAGTGTCTTGCCCAAGAACACAACACAATGTCCCCGGCCAGGCCCCGAACCCGGACCACTCGATCCGGAGTCGAGCGCACTAACCATGAGGCCACCGCGCCTCCCACAAACGATATTCTGAGCGATAAACTGGCAAGATTCAGGTCATAAAAAACCAAAAAATCACATTTTTATGGGCGTGACGTTAGTTTATGGCTTATAATTTCGGGCGTTACGAAAACTAAGACTTAAGACCTGGTCTTAGCTTTCGTAGTACGGAAACTACGACCCCGTTCTTAGTTTTCGTAGTATGAAAACTAAGACCCTTTGTTAATAGTGGTAATTACGGGAAAGAAACCCGGGAAAACTTACCACTACTTCAAACAGACACATTACGCCATGATAAGCTTGAATGTTGCGCGACAGAAAAAAAAAGTGGCATTTATTGGCACGGAATCTAAAGATAGGGTCTTTCAGATAACCAGAAACTCAGTCTGTTAACCCTTTGGTTATAGCAAGAGTCCATGTCTTGGTTGTAGCCACTAAAAATGTGATACACACATTTTTCTGTCAGTGCACATCTTCCAGTTTCAAAACAAGTCCACAATTTAGCCTTAAGTCACGCAAACAGTAAACGGATGCCCGTAGATGGTCAATTTTATTATGATGCCTGATAAGTGACTGAATATTTTTACATGTAAGACATAAGTGATTTTCTGTAAGTTTTTCTGTATTTGTCTCACTCACAAGCTTATTTCTCAGCTTATTACAATGAGGATATGAAGTATCATCTGTCAGGGGGTGAGGGTACATCGTGCTATCCTGGTACTTTGACGCATTATTTATAAGAAACATTGAAATCAGTATAAACAGAAACAAAACAGGCCATAATTGAAACTAGGTATGCCTACTTTAATAGTTCCATTGTAAATTATACACTAGAAAATCCCCCGACACTCCCCCCACCCCCATAGACAGTACCACTGTTTTTTGTTTGCGTGACTTACGGCGACATTGTGGACTTGTTTTGATACTGGAAGCAGAATACCTGTAACAAATGTGTATCGACAAAATAATTCTTGTATCACATTTTTAGTGGTTACAACCAAAGGGTTAACAGACTGAGTTTATCCTTATTCGAAAGATCCTACCTTTAGTTTCTGTGCCAATAAGTAAGCGAACGATTATCGACCGAGACCAACTGCAGTAAACATGACTCTTGTCATTATTGCGTGGACAATCTTGTAAGACGGAAACATGTTTCAGTTTAAGGTAACTTAAATAAAAAGAATGTACCAGCTTTTAGCATAGAGCAAAATGCGACTGAAGTCATTCACAGTGTCCATAATAAGGTAGGCATGTTAGTAGCCAGGTTTCCACAGAGTGATCTGTGATCGGATAGCGAGGTGTTCGTTAGTTTCTCATTTACTTTAAATCTTCATACATTAAAATCTATTTCATAAAAGAGAAAAGTGTGTCCGACAATATTAATTAGAGCAAATAAATGCTGTTTTAATCTGGTTGGTTAGTGTCCTAAATGGGAAGAAAAAGCTCTGCATCTGAAACGCGCGCCAAAAGCGGTTACAAATATTTAATTATCGGTTAGCCAAAACTCAAACATTGCTCTGCCTTCTTAAAGGTTTTCTTTCCAGCGACAAGCAATTCCTATCATTAAAAATATATATTTAATTATCATCCTCTGTTTTGGGCAAGCAGGATAATGCTGCCTTGAGGTAGATAGATTGCTTCTCCTGAATGTGCTAAGCTACATTGTATTTGAACTTACCTCTCCGGATACGGTGGGTATCACGCTAAATGTATCACTTGGAAAAAATATCCAGCCATATACGTATTTTAGCTCAAAAGTCAGCGCGATAAAAAATAGTTTGCTCACCTTTTACCCACAGGGACGGACTACACGTACAGAAATGCAGAAAATAATATAATACATTAGAACGACAGCCAGAGTACTCCGTGATCGATTTCTACGATCTTTTCTTATCGAATAACAAGTGGAGATCACTTAATATGTATCGAATAACAAGTGAGCAAGCCTGAGTTTCACCAATAATACAGCGTGACAAATGTCTTGTAACAGCGGCGTAAATAAATAAACTGGGTTTTCACTTTTTCTCGCTCACTCACGCCACACTATCGGCGATAATCAAACCAGACTAATGTCTGGCTCAGTCGCACAAGCGCGACAAAATGGTTGTCTCTCTTTGTCTCGCTCAGTTCTTGCCTTAAAAACATCTTAATGGCCCGAATCGGGCCCGAATCTCGCTCAGTCAGACCACAAATTTTCGTACGGGGTACCTCAGAATTAGAATTCAGGGCCATCTTGGTCTAACGCTTTGTAGTATAGTACGAGGCATAACTTACTGGATGCTATTCTTATTCACAAGCATATAAATTAGTGGTCCTTTATTCTGTATTTAGACGCGCAATCTGTGTATATTTTTAAAAAGTGGCCATTCAAAAACATGCTTACAATGTCCTTTGGTTCCTTGTTTCTAAAAAGATATGATTATGCACATAATCATGAAAATTACAATCTCTTTTATTGTGAGTGCTTTGAAAAACTCCTATTTTCCACTAATTTACTTGCCAAGTTGTCATTGGACAGTTTGTTATTGCACAGTTTGTTATCAGACAGTTCAAGAAGCCATCAAATTCAAAGTTGTAGTTTAAATCAGTCAATCACATTTAAAGTGGTAGTGACATTAAACATTTTACGGCTCCTTTGCCAGTCTTTTAATGCAATTGTTTCCTTTCTTTCATAACTTGGCTATTCTTGTTTCATCCAATTCAGTTTGTAATCGTACTTGTGATAAACAAATCAGACACCCACAGCTGAATAGTTGTCTGTTTTTGTTATCACTCATATGATTGCACACTGAATTAAACTCCACTCAGTTCTATTATCATTTCTTATTATACATTGAACTATCCCTGTTCTGATTTGCTGAGTGCACACAGTGAATTTTTGAAATCAGCACCTATGACGTCAACTAGCTGCAGATAATTCAATAATCATATCAATGACACTAGAGGTCAGGGTAATCATGTCGTGTATGACTGCAGTGCATGATTTCTAAGGGTAACCATGTCGAGTTTGTATGCTTTGTATTGTTTGCCTTTCAGCGAGGAAGTAGAGATATGAATTTCATTTTTTTGTTCAATGTATAATCAAACAATTATAATTTATTAGATTCGGTTTTTGTGATGTCCAGAATAATCAAGGTCTCGGTGCAGGTTATCAGCCGAGGCTGAGGCTGACAACTCCCACCTCAAACTGGATATTCTGGATTTTCTGGATATCACAAAACCCTTATCCAATAACAGACCATTTTACAGTTTTCTGTTCAGTGACCTGGCCTTTGAATGGAAGCAAGGCTGGAGGTGACCTTGCTTTGACACAGACTGCTGTCTCTGCTTTTTTCATGTAAATGCACCTAGCTAGCATAACAACTTGATTTACACAACAATAGACCTAATTCGCGCAGAGGTCACGTGGTCTGTATTGGGTAAACAATCTCAACAAGCATGGCGTCTCAAAGTGGCGCTCGTGGTGAAAACGATTTAGTTTGGACAAAAAATCTTCGTCTTCTGCCTAAGTTCACTACTGAACAAATTCAAAAGCACATAGAGGGTTGCGGTAAAAAGGATATTGGTTCTAAAGGTTACAAATTTTTCACCGAGAGTTATATTCACGACGTTTATATTGCGTACGATCAACGAGCTGATAAGGCATCTGTAAAAGGAATGTGCTACAGAAGTCAACGTAAGAGCAAGGAACCCCACAAGTTGTTTCTCAAATGTGAATGTGCTGACGACGGGCTCGCAAAATTAGTGCAAACTTCTTGTTCCTGTAAAGCCGGGTAAGAATAAAATAAAATATGTTAAAGCCTTGATACCTTGGTGGTCGCGAAAGCAGGAAGTATTGAAAATTTTGGCAGAGCAAGCTTGCTGCGTGGCCTTTCTTGCAGTGCATAATTTGTAAAGTTTAATATAATTTTTCTTGGTCACGAATAGTTGATGTTAGCTCAATAAGAGTCATGTCAAAATGAGCCTGTTCTGTTGCGGTACCATCAAGTTTTTATTTTATTTCTGGTAGAGCTGGTGGGCATTGTCATCACATGTTTGGCCTATTGTTCCTGTTAAGTCATTGGAGTCTTCTTGATCTGAGGGAAATTCCTGCAGATAAAACATGCACTA
>OX421447.1:38493336-38495836 GCA_949126865.1 Montipora capitata
CATCCACTCCCTTTTGGAAAGGACAAAGTTAGGGTCTCTCATGTTACCGGTAACTAATATTGCCTTTACTATTAACTTAATAATTTTAGGCATAGTCGTGCAAGACGGCTTGTGGAAACCTTTTTGGCATCTTGGCCAATCAATGGATGGTTCTCCTCAGACCTATGGCACTCGATCCTGATTATGTCACTGATATCACACTTGCCTGCTTGATACTGCACAATATTTTAATATCAAGCTCCACATACTGTCCACATGATCTGATGGATAGGGATGACCCTGTAACAGGAGATGTGATCAGGGGTTGGTGGAGAGAGCAGACAGACAAGCCATTCACATCCTTGCTGCCAATAACATCATCTAGGTCTGGTCATAACAGCAGCACATATTCCAAAGCAGTAAGGGATATTTTTACAGAATACTTTGTTAGAGAAGGTGCTGTGCCATGGCAGTGGTCAAAGATTATTTGAATAAAGGTTTCATCTGTTAAGAAACAAACACATTTTTAAAACAAGGTATTTTTATTCAAGCAAATTGAAATTTACCTCAATGATCCATGATGAATTCTCACTCATTGTGCCAGAAACAAAGGATTCTCTTTGTCATTAAATTATACAAATTTTCCAAACTTTTCTGCTTGTAATTGATACCCGTTCAGACAAGTCTATTTAATAATAATATAACTCTGATTTATTAAAATAACCTTGTGTACACTTTATAGAAGAACAGGAAAATTATTATTTCTGGTCTTTACTGCACAGTTCAAGCAATTTTAAATTCCTGTTTGCACTCATAATATTAGGGGCCATGTTTTAGTGTTAAAAGAAAGTGTTTGGCCTAGCATAAAAACAGGTTTCCAGGTAAAAATATAATGATTCCAGCAACAAACATGGGCACCATGCTGTCATGTTAAAACTGGGAATAAAGACTGTCTGGTGTTAGATTCTGGTGTTGTGAAAGCTTCAGTGACATACGTGCATTTGTGTTTCAATATTATACAAACAAATGTACAAAATGACAGAACTTAAGAAATTATTTGTTGATTAAAACAGACAGTTAAAAACTTGTTTTGGAAGACAAACAGCCATCCTTGGTTGAAATTTGAACTGCTAGTCAGTGTTATGTAAATACAACATGTAAACAATAATAATGACTGAATAACCCCATGGATATGGTGTCAGCTATGTTGATGAGAATAAATGACAACTTGAGTTGCTGCACAAGTTCGTGAACAAGAACTCCAAGGTCTCCATTAAATGGATTGAAAACATACAAAGCTTAGTTTCCTGAAGGGTAATTTTCAATTCTTGACACCGCCTGGTCGTCTTTCCATATTAAAGGAAGGAGGCTTTACACATTGGGAGGAAAAAATCCTCATGAACCATACTAATTTATCACTTGTTAAATTCACAAATTTGCGTTTAAAACTGAAGAGGGATGTTGGACATCCAAAATGCTTTTAAATTTAAAACCTTTTGTTTTTAAAAATGATTGAACAAATCTATTTAAAATAATTCACACTTTTAAACCATGAATACTAAATTCAAGATTAATTAAGAAAATTTAACCAACAGTAAAGATAAAAATTGTTAAAAAAAAAATTGAGAATCAGAAACTATTGTGCAGTGCCTCCATATCCGGTACTAAAAATTGCATGGACTTGAAAAAAATCCATGAAGGCTCAAATAACTCGTCAGTACCCTGTCCTGATTTGGTGTTGTTAATTTTCCGCAAATTTTGCCCCAGGGTTGCCCTAAGGGAGACCAATTGGGAATTGATCTCTGACCAGTCTCTGTCAAGTTCTTTCTGTGATGAATAATAATTATTGTAACAAGTTAGCATAAATGAAAAGTAAAGTAAGAATAAGGTGGTTTCATACATGTATATGCCTGAAAAAAGCAAGCAATGCAGTTGTCACGTTTATTCAAGGAAGGATAAAGAGAAGCCATGACTGGAGACTAAAAAGTATCAAACATTTTAACTTGCTTGCCAAGACAATAGTTAATTCTAATATCATAAATTTTGTTAAGAGCACTACACCGACGTTGCATAGGTCATGGATTCATCGAAGAATTCACCTGAATTTTTCAGGGGCATATTCGAGACAATTGCTTGAATTTTCCTGTAAATGCAAGTATCATTTCTCTGATTCATTTGTTTCGTATTTGTGGCTTACAAGTCTTGAAATGCATCCCGGGTACAGTTCAAAACGAAACTGTGGTACTTAAGAAGTCCTAAAAAACACTGTTTATCTTCAGAATAAAGCCACCAAAAAGGAATCGAAGAAGGAAAGAAAGAGAATCCCTGAGGAAAATGAGCTCAAAATCTTAGTACCACTCACCCGCAGCGACCAGTAGTTTACCGGGTTTCAGTACTGGTCGCTGCTCGAGACTCCACAATCTTTTACGGTGAATGTTCAAACTTGCTTCAATAAGATCTTGAAGGTTAAGACCACGAAAAATTAAACAAAATTGGCAGTGTGCCTTCTATATTGCCGCAT
>OX421447.1:38500836-38515836 GCA_949126865.1 Montipora capitata
CGCCCTGGCTCTGTTTGAGGCGGCACCACTTTTCGGTTTATACTTGTGAACAAACGATACCCCGTCCAAGTGAAAGGAAATTTCATTTTTCCACAAATCAGGATTTCTAATCATCTCTTGCTTCATGTTACGTGCAAATTGCAGTCGCACTTCTTTATCATTGTCACTAAGAATCCCTTTTCTTCGAGCCGAGAAATAATGATATCCAAGTTCATTCAAATAGCGCAAATATGTCCTCCTACTGGCCACTTGAAAACTAAGACCACTCTCTTCCACTAAACTTCTCACAGTAACGTGTACATTATTCCGTCTAAAATACTTTAAGGTACGAATCAATAAATGCATCTTTCTTTCTCTTACATTTCGTGGTCTTCCCTGCTTCTTGTCACTTAGTACCCTCGTCTTACAGCCATTTCCAAACTCATTACTGCAAATTTCTTTGTGCAGACGACTTTGATATTCCACATTAGCGATTTTTCGGAAAGACAATTTACTGTATGTTCTCAGGTACCACACCAAAGCCTTTTTCTCTGCTGCGATTTGTTGGATGAAGACCATACTTGCATGTACATACAATTATTCACAAAGCAGATGAAGAGTAAATTGTCATCGAAAGTTAAACAACGTCACAGTCGATATTGTTTGCAAACTCTAATTTTACATTTAAATTCTAAACCTCGTGCAAACATGACATTTGGTAACGCCGTATATCCTTTCATATTGTTAATATCAGTTCCTTGTCTTATTATAGTGTTGTGTTGTGTTATAGTGTTGTTAGTTTGTACAGGTTGTGCTTGACTTGCTTATAGCAAAGCAGGAGAGCCTCTGTCTTTCTTTCAAAAGAGAGAATCTGTCCCAGCAAGATTCTTGGAGAAGTGCTTGTGCTATCTGGCTCCACAAGGGCCACGAAATCTCCTGCCTTGAAAGCATCACTTCCACCAGCAGCTGCTTCTTCCCCTGATTCGTCACTTTTCTCTGGGTCGTTATGGCATTCTGCATAGTCCCTGGCCAGTGCAACCGCCATTTCCTTCTTCTCGTTCGCCGTCCTCCTATCATAGGTTTTTTCAGCCTGTTTACGGGCATGTCTCAGGGCTGCAGTGAGTGAATTCTTCATGGCATCAGTGCAGTCACTGTGGCAAAAGCAAAAGAAAATGCACTTCAATGGGCAAAAATTATATCTGCACACAATCATGTAACATACTATTTAGCTTTGAAATGTTCCCTTCTCTGCCTTGATGTAATCCTGACTGTTATCATTGTTCTTAACATCATCACCATTATTATTATTATTATTATTATGATCATCATTATCAGTAGTACTAGTAGTAGCCCTTATCCTCAATGTTGTTTTTTCCTTTTCATTTAGAGGACAAAATAAACACATGATACAATGTTGAGAGGGAAAATATCTCCCATGAAGAAAGGACATGACAATTTGTTAACCCCATGATAACATTGCAGTACCTCTTCCCATAGCACCACATGACGAAACTCGAACGAAGAACTTGCACTCCAGCAAGCTTGCCTGTCAGACCGTGTATAACTTCTTTAAATGGGCCGAGAAAGCCCCACAGGAGAATCGTTGCCCACTTCTGTTCTATAAAGGAAAGAATCACAGTTATTGTTGGCTGGTCACCAGACTCAATCTTTAAGAACCTTGTTACACTATCCTTCAGCAAGCCACAAAAATTTGTAAAGATATCAATCTTAATGCCAAAACCAAGCACTAGAATGCACAAGAGCACAGAAACATCCCCGAGAGCTAAATAAGGTGATCTACATACCCAAGGAGACAACCTAAAGAAGGTGTATTCTTTGACTTTCTCTTAAAGGAGAGCAGTAAGTTGTATTCTTGCTCCAAACACCCTAACAAAATACCAGCAGAATGACTTTAGGCTTGCCAAACACCCTGGACTCCAAAAACCGCGGTGAACACTCAAACTCTGCACATTCTCACCATAACCCTTAAGAATGATTTTGCAAAAATATTCACCCTTGGCATGGGAGCTAGCATTAATTGAAGAATTCAACAATCCTAAGGGTTGAGGGCTAAGGTTAGGGTCTGACCGTTCTTAGCTTATTTTAGGATGTTGGACATACAAATTTCACCAATCAAGTTATGCTGAATGTTTAACTAAAATTCACTTGCATTCTGAATTTAGGCCAAGGCATGCCAAGGTATGGTTTTTCTTTCTCTCAGACAGGCTATTAGAGGCTAACAAGAGATGTCATCAACTCACCACTAACAAGAAACCCCCACTCACTTCTGTGACAAGGTGAGGGCGGTGATGGTTTATGTACTTTGTCAGCACTTTGCAGAGTTCATCCCCTGGCTAAAAGAGGAGGGACAGCAGAGAAATGAGTCAGTGAGAAAGGTGAGTCCAAACTAGGCAGGCATCATATCATTCTTGACAAGGAGAACAATAAATTTGTGTAACACACAACTCCTTGGTTGTAAATAATGAGTACATCGAACTGGTTGACACAGATTAAACAGAGGACATGAAAGCGTGCTTAGATTTGGCTTTCATTTCACGAATTATTGGTACGACAACACTCCAATAACAATAATCATGATTAGTTCCACATTTTCTGTGTTCTTAAGGTCACATTCATCAACCTACAACAAGTTTGGAATTTCCAGTGACATTCTCCAAGACCTGACTTAAAAAGAACAGGTAACAACAGAATATTTGCTCATGATACTGAACGTAATTGGCTGTTCACTGTCTCCCCTTGTGACACTGACTGCTGACAGGAATATTGGGTGGAATTTCAATTGGCTAGCTTACTGTTAGGAGATACAAATTGAGCAAGAAATTATTTTTTGGACAAACCTGTATCAACAGCTCATCTCTTCCTCGAAATCGCTTTGTTTTGTATCTATTGAACTGCAGACGGATCCCTCCATCACTCATGATTAACAAATTTCGATCGATGGATTTCTTAGGGTCAAGGGTTGATCCATCCTTTACTATTTCCAGTGTCCTGACCTCCAACCCCCGTGATGGAGGTATGTAAACGTACAGGCTCAGCAATACCAGATCGGCACACTCTTTTGCCTTCAACTTAGCAGGGTGGGTAGACTCAAATCGGTCCCGCTGTGTTGTCACTGCACCAACAACCTCCTCCCTTGAAAAGAGAAGTACAGAGGAATCAGTATTACTTCAACCTGGTCTGGCGAATTTTTGCTGAAGAAGTACTGTTCGCGAAATTTAATTCTTGGCACCAACCCCATAACTTAAAAATCATTGGATTTCAGAATTTTTGTGTTCCTTGTAGGATGATAATCTTTGGTTCAAACACAACATGTTTACAACCATTTATAGAGAGAAGATAAAGTCAAGATGAATAGATGGCTTTTGTGAACTGGTGACAGGCACTTGGAAAGCCCTGCAAAGATCCAATTTATTGAGCACATAAAAGGATGCATCACTCACCAGGAGATCCAGCGATTCAAAGCCTCAAAGTCCTCCCTAGTCGAAGGTCGTTCCAGATCCCCTTCTCGTTGAAGGATCGTGGCCTGGGATCGCAACTGGCGTATGATGATGATATCTTTGAAGTCTGGTCCATGTTCTCGGTGAAGAAACTTCACCGGGTACAGCAGGGAAGACAAGTGATTGGCACATGTTGCAGCCGACAAATTGCGTTCGTCTTGCAAGTAAACACGACTTTTTCATGAAAAGCTACTTTTCAGGAAATCACAAGCTAAGAGTATTGCTTAATACTGTGAACACAGTCTGAGCTTAAAAGCTGTAGGCCCATGTCATAGTTAATAGCAGAGAAATTATTTACTTGAATAGCAGACAAATGACAAACAGTATTTCAAGATTATTACTGGAAAGTCAGGCTCACGTTAATGACAACTCAATTGAGTGAATGAGTGGTGATGGTGCCTTGAAAGCTCTGTTAAAGAACAGTTTCCTAGCTCTGTGTGCTTTTTTGACATCAGAACAGCTTAACAATGACTCAAATTAAACTTTGAAAGAGGCATTTGTGAACCAAAAGTCACCCTTAAACCACACCAAAATCTCAATTGAGCTGTCACTCTTGAGCTAGCTGTAGGCTCATGTCATAATTAATAACAGAGAAATTATTTACTTGAATAGGAGACAAATGACAAACAGTATTTCAATATTATTACTGGAAACGCAAGAGTTGTTTGCCAGAACAAAGGTCAATTGAGCTCTTGAAGTTAAGCAACTGTAATGCTATGACAATAATCGATACCTTGATCCACTTGAAGCGCAAACAGAGAAATCAAAATGAATTGCCTCCTTTAGGTTGGCGAAAGAAGTGTGGAGTATATTAGCCGACAATAAACATTTTAATTGTTGCGTAGCATGACGAAGAATTCTCGCTCGCAGTTCAAAAAGGCCTTACCCTGAGGAAATTGACATAAGCCTCTGTGAATGGAATGCGAAGAAAACAGTCCTCTGTCAGTGGTCTTTCCTGTTGTACCGTATTTTTAACGAAACCAAGGAAACCTAGAAAAATAAAGAACCATAAAAAAAACAAAAAGAGAATGAGAATCTAAGGTCTTGGTTGAAAAATGCCGCACCTCTGATGAGCATAATAATTTGTAAGCTGTGGAATGTGCGATGCGATGTCTTAAATTTATTGTGAAGCCAAAGAGAACTTACAACAAATTAAAAAAAAAAAGCAAATGTTTCAGACTTACATAGCATTCTCTCTTGTATCTTAGCGTACGTAGAGAGTGAAACCGGTGGCCTTTGACGCTGTAAATTGACACTTTGTGTGAAGAAAACCTTGACTGCGAGCAGGAAGGTTTGCACTTGCTCAGGCAGATGAGATATCGGCAAAGCATAGGGAATCCTTTTGGAGGTTCTTACAGGTTGTTCATCGTCACTGTGACTGATTTGATCGGCGGCAGAATGTGTAGGTTGTTGCTCATCTTGTTCACCATGGATGCTATCGTCAGATTCTGCACTAGCGTAGTAAGGACTTTTGGGAAGAGTGATTGTTTGTGTCGTAAACACCTCCTCCTCATCAGAGCTGTATTCTGCAAGGTTCTGTAGAGACGAGTTTGCCATCAGAGAAGCTCTTCTATGCTGCCCGGAAAAAAGAAAAGTGTTACTTGCTACACCCTAAGAGAATGAGATTCTTTGCTTGAAAAGCATTGTTAAGGCATTGCGATTACGCTGTAGAGCGGAAATGGAACAATGGACATCCGGTTGCGGAAAATCAGCGACAAAAGTGAAAAAAGATGAAACGAAGCAAGGCTTTAATAACTATTAGATACAAAGAAGTAAAATAACAAGATGTATTCGGCATGGGCATTTGTAGAGTCAAATAAAGAGGCTGCACTTATCGTTTCACCAGATGACATGCGTCAACAAGGTGTTAAACTGCGCAATTCATTGACGCAATAAAAAGCACCGAGTGTCAGTGTAGAGTTGAAAGAGTTTGACAGGCTATAAGTAGGGGGGAAATTGTGGTGCGAGTGGGGGAAACTGTTGAGTGTTGAGTAGAGTACTTGTCTCAGCGGATGACGCGTGCTTTGGGTTGAAATGAAAGAATAGAATGTATTGGTTAGTAGTTTGAAAAGTGCACGCGTGATTGATTGATGGGAAAAAGACGCTATAAAGAGCACTGAGTGTCAGTGTAGAGTTGAAAGAGTTTGACAGGCTATAAGTAGGGGGGGAATTGTCGTGTGAGTGGGGGGAACTGTTGAGTGTTGAGTAGAGTACTTGTCTCAGCGGATGAAGCATGTTTTGGGTTGAAATGAAAGAATAGAATGTATTGTTTAGTAGTTTGAAAAGTGCGCGCGTGATTGATTTTGGGGGAAAATTGTCGTGCGAGTGGGGGGAACTGTTGAGTGTTGAGTAGAGTACTTGTCTCAGCGGATGACGTGTGTTTTGGGTTGAAATGAAAGAATAGAATGTATTGGTTAGTAGTTTGAAAAGTGCGCATGTGATTGATTGAGGGGAAAAAGATGCTATAAAAAGCACTGAGTGTCAGTGTAGAGTTGAAAGAGTTTGACAGGCTATAAGTAGGGGGGGGGGGGGGGAATTGTCGTGCGAGTCAGGGAAACTGTTGAGTGTTGAGTAGAGTAGTTGTCTGAGCGGATGACGCATGTTTTGGGATGAATGAAAAGAATGGAATGGAGTTTTGAAGTTGCGCCATAAATGAGAACTTTACCCTTATGCCATTTATGGTGGTTAGGTGAGTAGCCCCTACGGGGTCAATAGACAGAAGGACTATTGAATGTTTTTGTGCCTTTGCCATCGTCCTGTAAACTTCAAAGTGGGCAAGGGGATTATAGGCATTTGGTTTGGGTCGCTGAAAAGCTCAAGGGCATTCGCTAGTGTGTGCTGGTGGCTTAACGGTCAGGGCATGTGTCACTCGATCTGAGAGTGCTCTGGGTTCAAATCCCACTCGGGGAACTTTGTTACCTTCTCCTTTTTTTTCCTTTTTTTTTCAATCAACTCCTCTGGCACGAGATGAGACCATGATCTTCGTAGAGTTCTCGTGGCTCAATGGATAGCACGCTTGCGAGTTGTTGAGGAGGTTGCGGGTTCAGATCGGGCTGAGACCGACAAGTCTCGAGTTTCTTTTTCTCTGTTCTTTTCACCCAAACTGCCAAGAAACTACATGGAAAACAAAGATCAATGGCTTCCACGCTGGGGCGTTGAGTTGGTGGCTCAACGGGTAAGGGAAGGGGAACGTTGCAAGTGACAAAAAACGGGTGTCGCAGGTTCAAAGCTGTGTACCCGATCTGGGCTCGCTTAAACAAGTCACTGAGTTAGGGTGAGGGTAGGGTGAGGTAGGGTCGAGAGGGTCCAGTCGACTACCACAATTCAAACTTGGCTTCGAGTTCGTAAATGCGCTCCTCTCCGAATTTCGAACTGAACCGGTTACTGTCATTCGCTCCGAATTGCCGAAATCGAGTAGAAATCGAGTCGAAATCGAATCGAATCAAAATTCTGACAATGCTCGCATCGGCTCTCCGAATATCGAAACTTCGATTTCCGACACATCCACTCGGCATGTCGAAACTTTGATACCAAACTTTCCTTTTATTGATTGATTTATTTATTTAATTTCTTTCTTTCTTTGTTTATTTATTTATCAATTGAGCTGTCACTCTTGAGCTAGTTGTAGGCTCATGTCACAATTAATAGCAGAGAAATTATTTACTTGAATAGCAGACAAATGACAAAAAGTATTTCAAGATTATTACTGGAAAGTCAGGCTCACGTTAATGACAACTCAATTGAGTGAATGAGTGGTGATGGTGCCTTGAAAGCTCTGTTAAAGAACAGTTTCCTAGCTCTGTGTGCTTTTTTGACATCAGAACAGCTTAACAATGACTCAAGTTAAACTTTGAAAAAGGCATTTGTGAAGCAAAATTCACCCTTAAACCACACCAAAATCTCAATTGAGCTGTCACTCTTGAGCTAGCTGTAGGCTCATGTCATAATTAAGAGTGAATGTCCCTAAAAATCAAAGAAAATTAAAAAAATGTGGCCAGGGTCAAAAAATCGATTTCGCTCAGACTTTATCAGTTTGAAGTCCTAGGTAAGTAACTAAAGGGAATCAAGTTAGTTTTTAGAAATATTTCATTTAACGGCAGAAAACCACGAAAAATGGTTATCGCACCGGAAGCTCATATTTCACTCCATGAGAATCCGAAATTTCACACTTTTCAGCTCCTTGCTACACAGACGTTTACATCGCTGTGAATCTTTCTCAACTTTAATTGCATATATTTACTCTTCCTCGGACAAGACATAGTGATTATTTTTATCTCTTGTTCTTTCCAAGCGAACTGAGCCCCGATTAATTAAAGACACTTTTCTTATCAGTTGAAAACTCAAAAATAATCCAAATCCAGCGCGGCAAAAAGCTGACCGGTAGTGTTTCAAATCTTCTGATATTTTAACCAAAGAGTGTCCAGTCATTGAGGTTTAGGTTTTCAGTTTCATTTATTTGGGATCTAGTAGCAGTTTTGAATGGACGCCGGTCAAAATTCGAGAAAATTACAATTCAGTGCCATTGAATTTACAACGTAAGCTGATGTAACACAATTTTCCCCATGCAAGGAAAAAACAATGACAACAAGAAAAGGCCAGAGACATCACAAATCAGGTTTAAATTGTTTGATGCCGGTGAAACGTTAGAGAAATAGCACTTATCTTGACCATCACGTGCAAGAGGAAAAAAGACCAGGAACACCAAACTTAAGTCACACTCTAATCTACCCTGGCTCTCGCTTCGTTGTGTCACGCACGAACAAGTTGAACAACTTCGTTGCTAAAGCAACAGTACAAACACGTAAAGTTATTGACTCCAAACCAGGTGATAGTTTAAAGTATCTGTGTTGTTGATGTGCGAAATTTTTCTTTAATAAGATTGGATAAGCCAGTTAAGATGTTGATGAAATCAAACTGCCCTAACAGACACACAAATTTATCACGGAAGAGCAACTTAATTCATGCGTCCTAAACGTAAATATTGCATCGGTATCTAAATAAACAAAGCACTTATCTCTCAATGAACAGAGTGTATTGCAGAGTGTTTTGCGACATATGACAGCGGAGGGGTTGGCGCAGTGGTAAGATCTCTGCCTTCCAACCCTAAGGTCCTGGGTTCCATTCCCGGTTCTGCCGAGACTGGAATATTTGGCGAATATTTCCCTCAGATTAATTATAGCACCCGTAATGCTAGTTTCTAACGTTGACGTTTTTTAGACATGGTTAACTTCAAATTAACACCAAAAATTCAGAAAAACTTCAATTAACTTTATTTTTTCTTTGTTACATTTTTTAATACCTACTTTAACTTGTGTCAAAGTTTTGTGAAGACTGAATTATTCAAGGAGGCACAATTGTGATTTGAAAGTCGCAGTGTAACAAACAGGGTTTTTGCGAATCATGATTCTATTCATTGACATGAGAAGTCCAGATTTCCTTTTATAAATTGCTCTCAAGGCTCTTTCTTGGATTCGCTCCAGTTTCCTATTGTCCAAAGAGCGACAAAAATTCCAAAACGATATGACAATACGTCAGCTGAAGCAGTATGGCAGACTTGTATGTCATACGTTTGGCTCTGTTAGAACGTATATACATACATACATGTACATAAACTTTTTTCCTGTCGAATTTCAGAGTAGCTTGCAGGATCTAATATCTTCGAGAAAACATAAAAGGAAAGTATTATATATATCTATGCAAAACAAATAAAATACACAGTATTACAAATATATATTATATATTACATGTCATTAGAAATTTAAACAGCAAACAATGAAACTAGGCGAAAGCAACTACACAAAGATACAGCCCTGGATTTCCCTCTTAAAATCTGTAAATGCACTCATACGGATAGAGTCAGGCAGTGTATTCCATAGCTTAGATGAGAAGTAAGAAAACGAATTAATGCCATAACTAGTTGTTCTAGGTTTTGTAAGTGACAGTATGTTTTACCGCGAAGATTATAAGAAGAGGACCAAAGTGAAAACATATCTTTCATATAAGCCGGAAAATGAGTGAAAAACAGGCTCTTGTATAATAATATAAGGAATTTCTGAACGCGCTTATTGCATAAGCAATTTGTGTTGACCCTAATGAGGCTATCATATGTAGACAAGTAATCCCCAAGTATAAGTCTAAGTATTCTCTTATTTAGCTCCTCTAGCTTATCCGTATTTCGCGCCACACAAAAATGCCAAACTGAAGAACAATAGTCAAAATGCGGTAAAATGTGCGCGTTGTAAATCTTAAGTAAGGTGTCCCTGGGTATGTGTTTTCGAAAGCGCAGCATAACATTAAATTGATTATTGATCCTTTTGCATAAATTTGATATGTGACTAGAAAAATCGAGCTTATTATCTATTTCCATTCCAAAAATCTCTAATGTGTCCTTTACTGGGAAGGAAAAACTATAGTCCATATCACCAAGGAATGGTGCTTGCTCTCGTTAGCTAACATTCCATTTTCATGGTACCAGTGATTGGCCACCTTGACATTATGAGATAGGCATGTGTTTAGAGTCGCTGGATCGATGTGGGAATGATATATCTGATGATCATCAGCATAAGCGTTCAGGTTGGCTGTCTTGACCTGGAAGAAGAGATCATTGATAAAAAATTAAATAGCATTTGACCTAACACGCTCCCCTGCGGGACCCCACATATATTACGTAGTGTTCTTAGAACAACCACTTTCCTTCCTGCTCGTTTGCATACTTCACTGACATGGGCACCCAACGATGGTTTTCTGTGAAATATCTGTTTGGAGAGGTCTAGGTTGCCTAGGAATTTCGATACATAAGGAACCACTAACAAACTCGTTTGGCTATTTTGGTCACCTAAGATTTTCGATTTTTTTTATTTGTGTCACGTTATGTTCACCTAGGATTTTCGAGATTTCATTCGCAAGCTCGTCTCTTGAAAAATTCGACATTCAGTAAGTGTTCGGTTACACAACTTTAGTTTTATTTCTAAGTTTGTTTCCTTCCCATAGCTTCAGGAAGCTCAAATACCCGTTTAAGACGTCAATCGAGACCACCCCAACCGTTGAATTGATTGAGATTGCCTCAAGTTTCTCCCAGTTGAGCTACTACAGCACTCTGCGTGATGTGCCGATGAATGGCAAGCGGCCAACGTCATTTATTATTACAAGCGCGCAGGCGTTATAGCTGGGACGAATGTAACATTTGTATTGTTTGAATGTTGCATTACTAATATTTTGCTTTTGCCGTGCGTTTTCGTGTCTTCGCGCCGACATTTTCTGCTCTCGTTTTCCACATTTAGATCCCGTTACCGTGGGGAGTAGAGCGAGCGACCACGCTGGTAGTGGGGAGAAGGGCAGCGTTACACAATCTTATCATCCCTCGTTCCCAGGTTTTCTCCTTCCAGTCATTCTTCTTTCACTTCAGAGGGGTGGGGAGAAATTGTGGGGAGATGATCGACCTCCAAAAAAGTGATTGGAAGAAGGCATTTGTAGTCCCATTTGTAGCCGCCTCCTCCACAGGCCCTTCCCGACTTTCACTTGTACAGATATTACGAATTTGAGCCCGCGAGAAGGAGAGCCCCAACACCGTACCAATGTTTTTACCCAGACCGCTGGTCGGTGCAATTCCTGTATTTAGCTGCAAGTGATTCGTAGAAGGCCGCCATTTTCAAATTTGGCGTGTTCACTGGGGAGATATGGTCCCAGTTTCCTTGAAAATCTCGTCTTTGTAGCTTTTGTTACGCCTACATGAAGGGTATTTCACATCAGGCCATTTGAAGCCCTACGGAGGCAAAATTTTGGTTTCGATCGCGGAGTGGCTTTATTTAGGTCTTTCATCAAAAAAATAACACGAAATACATCGGAAGAGATAAAGAAAGGATTTGGGCCATGGGATGGAATTTCCAGTCTTGAAATCGCTGAAAAGGTAAGAT
The DNA here is from genome assembly GCA_949126865.1 of Montipora capitata. NCBI lineage: Eukaryota > Metazoa > Cnidaria > Anthozoa > Scleractinia > Acroporidae > Montipora > Montipora capitata. The sequence goes on from OX421447.1 coordinate 38,512,247, forward strand.
TATTTTCTTATCTTTGCCTTTGTTACCCCTCAAACTATTCGCATGTTTTCGCTCCAAATCTTACATATTTGCCTTGACTACATGCCCAGCGAATTATTTTATCCTTTGGGATGAATTTTCCGTCGAAAAATTGGTACTTTATATGGTTTTTGGCCAACATTTTCGCAATGTGATGTCTCGTTGCAGTAGTAACGGGTCGGAAATTTGACACTTGCATCAAATTATCATGTTACACATCATCACTAATCGGATTACTGAAAAAATTAAATCAGAAAATAATAGGATTCGTGCCTGATCAGTTTGCCGTCAATTGTATGTCCACGAAAGCAAATAGATTGAGAAAGATTTTTATTTTGTATCCACAAATTCGTTATCAACGTTAAAATGACCAAATTCGTGTAGAAAACTGATTTTTGTGTTATTTTATTTTTCATTTTTTTCCTTTATATTTTCCTTTGACAAAGTGTTTTAGTTCTCTGTAAAGAAGTTATATGTTTTTGGAAAGCTTATCTTAGCTTTAAAATGATGTATTGCTTTCTACCTAACTTTAAATACTTTTTGAGAAATTTGAGAGAAAAAAAAAACACTTTTTTGCTATGGCTGATTTCGAGTAGCCTTCTGTTGTAGCTGGGTAGTTGGGAAAAGAGCTAAATTAACAATTCTGTCTTTCATTGAATAACCTACACCAGCAAGTGATTTGTTGTCCTGTGTTGTTTGCTCGCTGACACTGCAATGTACTTTAGGCCAGGATTGGAAAGACAAATCATTTGTAGAAACTGGGTGGTCAATAAGGGAATAGTTTGAAATCACAATTAACATCACGGCAGGGCTAAAACACAGGTTAGGGTCACTGTTTTACCAATACTGAAACAACCCCTTCCAAATGCTAATCTTAGGCTCAAATACAATTACAGTAAGACTGGTTAGTCTTTGTAAAGGGTTAGGGTTGTTTCAGCATTGGTCAAAACAATAACTTGGGAGCTGACCTGTGACCTGACCTGTGAACCATTCACACCAGCCTAGAATTGCACTGGCTTATTCGAGTTTGAAGTTCAAAATAATTTGAGCACCCAACTACATGTACCAAAGTTAACCTGTCTGGTGACTTTGACAAGGAGTAGGAGTGGGAGTGTAGTCATGAATCTATTATTTTCTAAGGTATTTTGAGGAAATCCTGCCTGGAACCTACAATGAAAATTGACAAAAGGAATGTTACAGTGAAGGCTCACCCAGTTGTTGAAGGAAAATCTGGTAACAAAGGCAAACACTCTACAACCAGGATTTCCCACTCCTAAGCTTTATTTCACTCAATATTTTCCATACCAAAATAAGGTAGTTCATGCACAATTAAAAAAGTAGCAACGGACAGCTCAGATAAACTGAGATAAATGAACACACTTGAGATGCAAGCACAAAGAAAAACAATATAACTATGCAGGCAGCGATGAAAAAGAAAGGATATTTACATTTTTTTGGGCACACCTTGCACTTTTCATGTACCCTTGAAGGTGTAAGACTTTTCCTGCACCATTTGTAAACTGACAGAGAATTAAGCATAATTTGCTTGTGTTGCTTGATCACTTGTGTCACTAATATTGGCTTTTGGTATAATGACTTTGGAGTACCCACTGTTCCCCCATTGGACCAAGGATCCCAAAAATGTAACCACTTTAAAAGTGCCTATGATTTTTTTTTCCTTTGTTTACATGAAATTTCACATCATGTCAAAAAATTATTATACAAGACGAAAATTAATAATGCTATTTGAACGGGTAAAAAGTAAGATTTCATTATTTTTCGTGAAAAACTCACAATTCACTTAAACCACAAAATTGTTTCACAGATCCTGTTCTTGATATGCGTAGATTCAGTTAAAGAAAAAAAAGGTTCTGGGTACTTAAAATAATTCGCCTCCTTTTGTGAGACAGCTCTTTAATCACATTGGATAGCCTACAGGCATGAAAGAATGTGAATTAATTAAGGTTACCATATGCCTTCAGGTGCGTCTTGCGTCCGAGCGATGTAGTGCGTCCGGTTTAAACTGCAGATACCTAAACCCCTATATCAAATTAAAGCTTATAGAGGTGGCTATCAAACTGTATCACGAATTTTGAAATTAAATGAATTCTCAAATTTTTCATGACCTCTCAATGCGAGCGTCCGAATCACCTCTTCAAAGCTACAAGTCAAAGCAAATTTTGCTTGTCACTATTTTATTTTGTTCCTCCCTTTCCGGACCCAAAGCACTAAAAAAACGTGTCTGCGTTTTGCCATACTCTGTTGCAGTGAAAAGTTACAGTATGTTTTTGAAATAGTATTAAAAAAAGGTGAAGTGTTCATACAAAAATTGCTCTCAGAGAAAAAAAAATTTGAAATAAAAAATTTGCAGACACGATTTTGTTGCTTATATGTTAATCTTAATTTTGATCACTACATGTACTTTAACCAAAAAATCCAAATCTGAAGAAAATTGCCAATCTGAAGGTATACAGTAACCTTAAAAGTGGTCACACTTTTGTGATCAATCCCAGAATTCTACCTACAAACTCTGTCACCGACGAAAACTTGAGGCCCTGCCAGGGGGGTGTCCCATGTCGCTTGTCTGAATTTTAAAAGGTCTTGTGTCGGTGCTTTGTCAATGTTTCACTTTACTGTGACCATTGCTGTCAGAAATTAAAAGAAAGGAAGTCGTTTGTCACGATTTCACTTAAGTGCTGTCACTACTTTTTAGGCTATGACCCTTGTTGGAATTTACCCTGGCAGAGCCTCAAGCTCCCCACATGGAAGCTCACAGGAGTCATTACATTTTTTTAGAAGCAAGTTCTTGTATTAAAAACATTGTACTAGTACGCAGTTCCATAACTTCATCTCCACTGGGGCCAAGGAACAACTGGAAGATCATTTAGAAACTCTGTATAACACTTCATGACGTAAACACCATAGTCTGTGCTGTTTGGTTGTTGAGTCACATCAGGATAGCTAAATTCTTCAAACGAAATAGTCTTTGTCTTCTGTTTGGCTTTTGCAACCCATTCATCCTGTAGGTAGTTTCTCACTACGCACTCAACAGAAGGGTGGCGTGTCGCACTTGACCTTGATGAAGCTCTATTTGCTGAGTCCAGGATCATTAAGAGTACACCATCTCCTCGGTTCATTTTAACAATTACTAACATCCAGTGCGTTCCAGTACAAACTGGAATGATGACAAACTCTTTGTCAAACGAGTTTACTCACCTCGTCCAATTTCTTATCTTGTTTGGATTAAAGTCTGTAAGTCTTTTGTAAAAACATGCACTAAATATGTATACGGTGTCTACTGAAAAGTCTGGGGCAGCACTCTTCTCCTCAGCCTTATACAACAATACAAAGTCCATTAAGTTGTCATCGATTGAATATCCATGTTCTAAATTTTGAAGGTTGTCACTGTCCAACTGTACATTTCCGTATTTCGATTTAAATCTTACGAGAACTACAGATGGTACAAAATTGATGCACATTTCGTGTTTAGTTGTGCAACTTTTCCGTTTTATCTTTGTTAATACTAAGGCCTCGAATGATATGTCTGTTTCACAATTTGCTCCCTGAAATTC
>OX421447.1:38520836-38528336 GCA_949126865.1 Montipora capitata
TAACAACAAGGGAATTACCACAAGAAGTTTGTTGCAACTTTGATACATGTAGGTTTTGGAATCCCCATAACAGTTAACCATGAATTTGACAATAAGCAGAGGAGTTTGGTAAAACAGGTGATCCAGTTCATGAAGCAAAACTAGGCAGCTGTAATGCTGCCTCTACAGAAAGAATATTCACGTACGTAGTCACTCGAACTCGAACTCGAACAGAGCGAATGCTTACTTACAAATTCGCTCGAAAATTCACAGCGCATTTTCGGGAAGAGTGAACTACAACAAGTTGCAAAAATAGTGGAGACACTTTGCCTTCATGACGCGTTAGTAGCTTCCCCCATCTCTCCCACACTGTGACCCCCTTCCCCCCCTTATCAATGTTGCTAGCAATACCAAATCATGTGGAAAACTTGAACGGTCAACATTGAAAGAGGGAGAGGGAGAGGGGAGGTGGGAAATGATTAAATTCTAGATTTGGTGGGAATGGAAAGGTAGAAAAGGTGTTTTTTAACGGGAGTGTCTCACCATTTTTGCAACTTGTTGTCTGAGTTGCTTGTCATTGTATTGCTATCCCGTCACTTTGTATATTGGGGCGGGAAGGCGTTGGTGTTTGGCTTTTAGTATGGGATTTCGAAAAAAAAAGATTTCATTGTCCGATATCTCGTGAATGGAAAATGGCGAGCGATAAAGTGGAATTTGGGGAGTTTCCGGTATGACGTAATCGGAGGCTATTTTTGTGCTTTCTTTGAGTTAGGTGGAAAACACATGCCATTTGGTAAATATAACGCTGCGATCACAGTCGTGTCGCTTTTTATGGTTTGCTAGAAACATGTTCGAACCCATGTGTAAATAATTTGTGGCAAACAAATATATTTCGGTTGATACATGACATCTAAAGGTTGCGTAATATGTACGAAATTAGCTGTTTACGTATGTGAAACAAAGATCACCGCGACTTTAAAATTGTCATCGCGTGCCATTAAAAGGGAACACCCACTTTCCGAAAAATAAGTTGTTACCAAACATTGTCAGAGAAAGGTACGTTTTCGTGAAGGAACATTTTTACGATTACTTTCGTGTTAGTCTGCTTTCCGCGAAGGGATTTCGAAGGCTTAGTAGGACGTTTTGTAAGGAACGTGTCGGGTAAAGGTCAACTCTACGCCTCAACTGCCTGGGAAATGAATACAACGCAAGAAAAACTAGATTGTGCTAAAAAATCTCGTCTCGAAATTCTGGAAGAAGCATCACAAGGAGAATGTGCAGCAGGCTGTAATGGACAGTGGCTGACTTGTGCTACGGAGGTACTCAAGCAAAATGGTATTCACAATGAAAGTTTTACTACAGCCATAAAGGATCTACTTCAGAACGGCCGTAGCAAATTTCGAAATGTAATGATTTGTGGCCCAGCAAATTCAGGGAAGACTTTTCTGCTGAACCCTCTTACATGTGTCTACAAAACATTTTGCAATCCGGCTTGCACCTCATTTGCTTGGGTGGGAGTGGAAGAAGCTGAATGCATTTTCTTAAATGATTTTCGCTGGCCGCAACAAATTATTCAGTGGCATGATTTCCTTCTTATGCTTGAAGGCCAGATGGTCCATCTGCCTGCACCTAAAACGCATTACGCTAAAGACATTGTCTTTGACAAAGACACTCCTATTTTCTGTACAGGAAAACAACCCTTTGTATATATTAAAAATGGTGTTATAGATCAGCGAGAGACAGACATGATGTCTGTATGCTGGAAAATCTTTCATTTTAATGTACCAATTGAACAGAACGCTCAAAAGGAACTACCCAAGTGTGTTAAATGCTTTGCGACATTTGTTTTGCAGTGATTACACTATGAGAACTGAACAAATTTGTTCAGGCTACACGTTATGACATTTTATATGAAACGATCTACCACGGTCTACCATAAATTTTCACTGACAAAATAATATGATATCATATTTCTTTTAGTTGCGATGGTAGACCGTGCACAAATGGTAGACCGTTGGGAAATGGAATAGAAGATACGAACACGATTTCTAACTATGTAAACTTTATTTTTTAACATTTATTAATGTATAGAATTGACTAGAAAAGTAAGAAGTTGAATTGTGCCTTTGTAAAAAGGTAAGATTTTCAGCTGTAACGCCATCATCGCAGATGACGTCACTCAGGACCACAATAATGTATTGCGTTACATAATAAGCCAAGTGTTTACATTTTCGGAAAATCAATTCTGCTGGTGAAAATATTTTGTTCACTTTAATAATTGGTACGGCGTCCTCTGCTAGCGATAATGAGATCCAAGCGCTTATACATTGATGCAATGGTATTGTCAATAATATCTTTTCGCATTCTGTACAATGTTCTTTTCACTCGGCATGCAAACTCCTGAAATGTTTCAGAGCTTATACGATTGGTTAACGCTTGTTTCTTTAGATCCCGCTTTACTATATTGAAAATATTCTCAATGGGATTCAAATCCGGACTACGCTTAGGAATAGCAAATAGTCTCCCCCCAACTTCTCTAACAGCTTTTCGTGCCTTTGAACAGTTCAGAATCGGACAATTGTCATGTACAAATAATCTAGATGGCTCTTTACCGCTTTTCCGGAACATTTCCCGGTACTTTCTGCGTACAAACTGCGCAATATAGTCACCATCGAGTTTGTCATACTGTTCACAATAAATGACACCTTTCCCATAGGAAATAGCAACTAGCATTTTTACAACTTTCCCCCCCGATCCGACGTGGGATCCCTTCGCAGTCAACACGAGCGCCTCGTTTCGTTTTCGCCATACTTTGCCTTGCGGTGCTTGGGCGTCGTCCAACGGATTGCGCTTGTGATAAAAACTCACGCCATCGAGAAAGAAGCAAATTTCCCTTTGGAAAAAGTCCGCTGGATACGTTTTTTTCACCCTACGCGCAAATTGAACTCGCTCTTGCTGATCACGCGAAGTTAAAATACCTTTCTTACGTGCTTCTTGCAGGTTGTATCCCATGCGTTTTAACGTTCTGTTAACCGTCCAAAGGGAAACGTGCTGCAGATCTGATTGTGCTCGAAGACGGTGGCAAGAGAAATTGCCTTCTTCCTTGCGCAGTTTTTGAACATTTCTGTCAAGAACGTGTTGCTGGCGCCCAGTTATTAATCGCGGCCTCCCACGAGACTTGCCATTCTTTTGAGAATTTCTTCCGTTTAAACAACGGTAAGCAGACGCCCTGGAAATCTTACATCTGTCCACGATTTGCCGGATAGACAAACCACCGTCCACACGTAACAAACGCACCAATGCCTTAGTTTCGGGCTCGATTTTGTGACTAGAAACCATGCTGTTTTCAACAACCTAAAACACCACACTTTACCTCACGTCACAAACCACGAGTTTCTAATTCCACAATTCAAACACATTCTTTTCCGCGCTTTGCAGGCAATTAGAATGCAAAAACCTACAGGGACGACAACAACAAATCTTGCAGTGCAACATGGCTGATAAGTTTGTCGAAACGTTGCGTATTCGCAGAGAAACTACGCAAAAACTATAAGAACGATTCAGACAACAAGTTGCAAAAATAGTGGAGACACTTTGCCTTCATGACGCGTTAGTAGCTTCCCCCATCTCTCCCACACTGTGACCCCCTTCGCCCCCTTATCAATGTTGCTAGCAATACCAAATCATGTGGAAAACTTGAACAGTCAACATTGAAAGAGGGAGAGGGAGGGGGGAGGTGGGAAATGATTAAATTCTAGATTTGGTGGGAATGGAAAGGTAGAAAAGGTGTTTTTTAACGGGAGTGTCTCACCATTTTTGCAACTTGTTGTAGCGCTGGAAAATTTGCAGCGCATTTTTGGCAAGAGTTAATTATTATTTGAAAAATCACACCGCGGCGGCAAAAAACCAGCGAAATATTGTTTCAAATGAAATTTCCTCGAAAAGCTGCGAAAAGGCAGGAATTTCGTCGGAAATCACATGCATTACTTTTGCACAGTACTGTGTTTATGTCCAGAGCAGCCCCGTGTGAAGCATGTTGAACTCAAAAACCCTCGCTGTTCGAGTAGTCCCTGAACCGGGCCTTAGTTTATCGAAAGTTTGGTTAATTCTCTTCTGTTCGTGTAATAGGAAGACATTTTTATATTTCTAGCCCTTGAAAGTATTTTTTTCCCGTAGAGAAAAAAAACAGATGTTCAAAAGTAACTAGCATGCATTAATTGAATTAAGTTTGTAGACAAACGATGTTGAAAACCAAACAGTGTAAATAACATCAGGGAATAATCATACCTTGTTTTAAATATATCAAAGTGCGCACACTAAGTATGATTTTTTAGAGTGCAAATATCTGAATATAAAGCAATTTAAATCCACTGCGAATCATCAAATATAAATCATCACAATGATACTCAAACTATCACGGCTGCTTCATAAAATATAAAATAAAAATAAAGTGTTTGAAATCTACATTTTAAACATGACAGCAAATGTTTGATCTTAAGTGAATTTAACAACACTTACTCGTCATTAAGCTGTGGGAACTCGAACTATGTAATAAATGTAAATGTAATAACTTTATTTAAAGAAGGTTTACAATAGTGTTACAAATACGTTCCGATACTTTGAAACAAATAGCTTTATTGGTATAATAATTAGGCTGCAGATACCCATATTCATTTTCGCTGGGTCTAAGAAAATAAAAGGGTAATCCTAAATTTAAAAAACCTAGTGTACTCACCGAGCTTATAATTTCCTCCATGTGCTTGCATACAAAGCCCCCCGCAGGTGTTACCCTGGCCCATTCCCTTCCTCTAGTCTTTGTGGCCTAGCCGCTCTCTTGCGAGCGATCTGTTGGGGGCCATAATTTTAAAGCAAAGGGAAGCTGTCTGGAAAGTTCGGAAAGTGTTAAATTAATCTTAGGTAAAACGTTGCCAATATTGTCCTTGGTACCGATTCCCCATCAAAGAGAGAAAATGTTCTTGTAAGGAAATGACAGTGTAAGCTGAATGCAATTTGTGGTAAGGAAATGACATTGTGATATCCTTATGAGTAAGGAAATGGCAATTGGTTGGTAAGGAAATGACATTTTGTTGTAAGGAAATGACAATGCCATTGCCTTACTGTAGGGAAATGACAATTTTGGTGTAAGGAAATGGCAAAATGTAAGGAAATGACAGAGGAACATCATTATCATGATCATGAGCATGATCATGAGTTCATGAGACTGTGTTTCTTCTCCAGGGGCCGAGTCCAAACCTTTGACGTGGGGCACTTGGTAGTTTTGTCACTTGGATAGAATGTGTGCCATTCCCATCAATGCTGTCTTCTCAATTTCCCAGAGGTTAATGTCTCTTGGAATTTCCCTCATAAACTTTTCTGAGCCTTTCTTAACCACCCCTAAGGCACCTACAACCACTGGGATTATTTCTGTTTTCATCTGCCACATTTTGGTAATTTCAATTTCCAGATCTTTATACTTGGAAAACTTTTCGGAACCCTTGGTGAAGGTATTTTTATCAGAAGGGTATAGCCACATCAATGGGAGTACATTTCTTATCCCGATTATGCTTGATTATTCTGTGTGCACGTTATTACTATTATTATTATAACTATTATTATATATGTAGGAGGTTACATTATTAATTACTATTATATTGCAGTTGGTATTTAGATTATTAATTAGAGGGCAAAGGTTATTCTTCTTTGACTTGATTGTAAATGTTAATTTAATTTTTTCTTTTGCTCTGTATTTTTTAGTTCCTTAATTCAGAACAGAAAACAAGTGTAGCTTTAAAAATTAAAAAGAAAAGTCATGTCAGTCACTATATTGTTACCTCTTTACTTTTATCGTCCAAGGGTTCCTAAAATTATTTCAAAGATGTTGGAAATAGTAAATAGCGGGTAGCCAAGTTTGTAGATTATATCGATGTTTAATTCATATGTTACAGTAATAAAGTTACTGGCAGAAAGATAAACAACTCTGCTATTCCTATCAAAGGCAACTTATTTAATCTTCAGTAACGGGAGCAACTACTCCTATTACAATCTCTACAATACAATAGTTCTGTATGCTTATCTGACTACAGGCAAAGTGCTTTCCTTTTCTCTATCAAAAACTCTTGAAGACTCCTTCCACAGTGTCACAAATCACAGAAGCCAACCTTGATAGCAGTCACACAAGTACTGGGAAATCCCTTTAGTTGTCGCTTGTCACACAATATTGATTCCAAATTACAGATAGGAAGCGAAGTCCCGAACCACAACAGCAGACTAGAGAGCCACTTGTATAGCTGTCTAAAGTGAGTCTATATGTTTCTAAAAGTAGCTATTTACTGTTGTTACGAAAAAGCTATATTTTAAAACTAATGTCGCACAGTTCTAGAGAGTTCATACAGTACACGTACAACGCTTTGGGGAAAAATATACGACCTTTGCATAATTTCTAGACAGTTCCACTTACCTTCAAAGAACATTCTCAATATAATAATTAATAACATGGGTGACAAATTACTCCTTAATTTTGGCGCGAAATTTCAGCGTTAATTTATAATTTCACATGTGAAATTACATTGTTGCCATGGCAACTTTTCGTGTAGTGCTAAAATGGCGTCCAGGTTTTGAAAATTAAGGAGTAATTTGTCACCCATGTTATTAATAGCTAATCAAATGGTATACCCCTGAAATTAGGGAATAATTTCAGTTGCGTTTTGTCCAAAATCAAATAATTTCCCTCGCCTAAAGGCTCAGGAAGTTATTTGAATTTGGACAAAACATGCGTGAAATTAGGGAATAATTTCACGCATCACCATTTGATTACCCATACTAATTGATCTCTGTAACACTTAGCATTGCAGACTGTTTCAGGTAATTCAGCAATGGTTTCATACCTTTGAACACATCTTGTCTTTAGTAGTAGAACGTGAATTCCAAATTTATGTCAACAATTTGGTAGCAATACACAAGCCTCACTTAAAAGTTGTACTTTATAAGAAAGAAATTTGAAAATGGGTGCTTAACAATTCGCATTCATCACTGTTTGGATATGTGCTTTACTTGTTTGCTTTGAAGACTAACGTTTGAAAATTCTTGGAACTTAATTTGACATATTTTTTTGATCATATTTGTTACCATATTGCTTTCTTTTTCTTTACTCAGGCATTATAATGTATTTTTTTGCAAGTTCTGCAAACAGTCACCATATTGTATCTATGAAATTAACGAATGGTTAAGGAAATTCTTTATGAAGTATTGCTCTAGAATGATTGTATGGATCATACATGCATGATTTGATTTTTCAGCACCATTAAATTTACCATGACAACCTGGGTGGAGACCTGGGACAGAAGAAGGGCCTTGAATTTTCAAACCTACCTAGAGTTGCGTGCATTTTCAAAAATTGGCGGTAACTAGTTGGGTGGGAAAAATTATTTGATGTGAATCTCCTTCTAGAGCTTTTCTAGCAGCTAAACTGCTAAGCTCTTTTGATCCTTACAGCAGGAAATTTGAAAAGGAATGAACATCTTC